>JBBMOI010000002.1:9242500-9667500 GCA_038088405.1 Porites divaricata
GATCCTACCAGATCCTACAAGATCCTACAAGATTCTACGGGATACTAGACAAAAATGCTATGGAATCCATATCAATAGCAAACAAGATCCTACAAGATCCTACAAGATTCTACGGTATACTAGACAAAAATGCTATGGAATCCATATCAATAGCAAACAAGATCCTACAAGATCCTACGAGATCCTACAAGATTCTTCGTTATACTAGACAAAAATGCTTTGGAATCCATATCAATAGCAAACAAGATCCTTGAAGATCCTGGAAGATCCTAACAGATCCTACAAGATCCCACAAGATTCTACGGGATACTAGACAAAAATGCTATGTAATCCATATCAATAGCAAACAAGATCCTACAAGATCCTACAAGATTCTACGGAATACTAGACAAAAATGCTATGGAATCCATATCAATAGCAAAAAAGATCCTACAAGATCCTACAAGATCCTACAAGATTCTACGGAATACTAGACAAAAATGCTATGGAATCCATATCAATAGGAAACAAGATCCTACAAAATCCTGCAAGATCCTACAAGATTCTACGGGATAATAGACAAAAACGCTCGGAATCCATATCAATAGCAAACTAGATCCTACAAGGTCCTACATGATTCTACGGGATACTAGACAAAAATTCTTTGGAATCCTTATATATAGCAAACAAGATCCTACAAAATCCTACAAGATCCTACAAGATTCTACGGGATAATAGACAAAAACGCTCGGAATCCATATCAATAGCAAACTAGATCCTACAAGGTCCTACAAGATTCTACGGGATACTAGACAAAAATGCTTTGGAATCCATATCAATAGCCAACAAGATCCTTGAAAATCCTGCAAGATCATACAAGATCCTACAAGATTCTACGGGATACTAGACAAAAATGCTATGGAATCCATATCAATAGCAAACAAGATCCTACAAGATCCTACAAGATCCTACAAGATTCTACGGAATACTAGACAAAAATGCTATGGAATCCATATCAATAGCAAACAAGATCCTACAAGATCCTACAAGATCCTACAAGATTCTACGGGATACTAGACAAAAATGCTTTGGAATCCTTATATATGGCAAACAAGATCCTACAAGATCCTGCAAGATCCTACAAGATCCTACAAGATCCTACAAGATTCTACGGGATACTAGACAAAAACGCTCGGAATCCATATCAATAGCAAACAAGATCCTACAAGACCCTACAAGATTCTACGGGATACTAGACAAAAATGCTATGGAATCCATATCAATAGCAAACAAGATCCTAGAAGATTCTACGGGATACTAGACAAAAATGCTATGGAATCCATATCAATAGCAATCAAGATCCTACAAGATCCTACAAGATCCTACAAGATTCTACGGAATACTAGACAAAAATGCTATGGAATCCATATCAATAGCAAACAAGATCCTACAAAATCCTACAAGATCCTACAAGATCCTTCATGATTCTACGGGATACTAGACAAAAATGCTTTGGAATCCTTATATATGGCAAACAAGATCCTACAAGATCCTGCAAGATCCTACAAGATCCTACAAGATCCTACAAGATTCTACGGGATACTAGACAAAAACGCTCGGAATCCATATCAATAGCAAACAAGATCCTACAAGACCCTACAAGATTCTACGGGATACTAGACAAAAATGCTATGGAATCCATATCAATAGCAAACAAGATCCTACAAGATTCTACGGGATACTAGACAAAAATGCTATGGAATCCATATCAATAGCAAACAAGATCCTACAAGATCCTACAAGATCCTACAAGATCCTACAAAATTCTACGGGATACTAGACAAAAATGCTTTGGAATCCATATCAATAGCAAGCAAGATCCTACAAGATCCAACAAGATTCTCCGGGATACTAGACAAATATGCTATGGAATCCATATCAATAGCAAACAAGATCCTACAAGATTCTACGGGATACTAGACAAAAATGCTATGGAATCCATATCAATAGCAAACAAGATCCTGCAAGATTCTACGGGATACTAGACAAAAATGCTATGGAATCCATATCAATAGCAAACAAGATATTACAAGATCCTACAAGATCCTACAAGATTCTACAAGATTCTACGGGATACTAGACAAAAATGCTTTGGAATCCATATCAATAGCAAGCAAGATCCTACAAGATCCCACAAGATTCTCCGGGATACTAGACAAATATGCTATGGAATCCATATCAATAGCAAACAAGATCCTACAAGATTCTACGGGATACTAGAGAAAAATGCTATGGAATCCATATAAATAGCAAACAAGATCCTACAAGATCCTACAAGATTCTACGGGATACTAGACAAAAATGCTATGGAATCCTTATCAATAGCAAACAAGATCCTACAAGATCCTACAAGATCCTACAATATTCTACGGAATACTAGACAAAAATGCTATGGAATCCATATCAATAGCAAACAAGATCCTACAAAATCCTACAAGATCCTACAAGAACCTACATGATTCTACGGGATACTAGACAAAAATGCTTTGGAATCCATATATATAGCAAACAAGATCCTACAAGATCCTGCAAGATCATACAAGAGCCTACAAGATTCTACGGGATACTAGACAAAAATGCTATGGAATCCATATCAATAGCAAACAAGATCCTACAAGATCCTACAAGATTCTACGGGATACTAGACAAAAATGCTATGGAATCCATATCAATAGCAAACAAGATCCTAAAAGATCCTACAAGATCCTACAAGATTCTACGGGATACTAGACAAAAACGCTCGGAATCCATATCTATAGCAAACAAGATCCTACAAGATCCTACAAGATTCTACCGGATATTAGACAAAAATGCTATGGAATCCATATCAATAGCAAACAAGATCCTACAAGATTCTACGGGATATTAGACAAAAATGCTCTGGAATCCATATCAATAGCAAACAAGATCCTACAAGATCCTACAAGATCCTACAAGATCCTACAAGATTCTACGGGATACTAAACAAAAATGCTATGGAATTCATATCAATAGGAAACAAGATCCTACAAGATCCTACATGATTCTACGGGATACTAGACAAAAATGCTATGGGATCCATATCATTAGCAAACAAGATTCTACAAGATCCTACAAGATCCTATAAGATCCTACAAGATTGTACGGGATACTAGACAAAAAAATTTTGGAATCCATATCAATAGCAAACAAGATCCTAAAAGATTCTACGGGATACTTGACAAAAATGATATGGAATCCATCTCAATAGAAAACAAGATCCTACAAGATCCTGCAGGATCCTACAAGATCCTACAAGATCCTACAAGATTCTACGGTATACTAGACAAAAATGCTATGGAGTCCATATCAATAGCAAACGAGATCCTATAAGTTTCTACGGGATACTAGACAAAAATGCTATGGAATCCATATCATTAGGAAACAAGATCTTACAAGATCCTACAAGATCCTACAAGATCCTACAAGATCCTACAAGATCCTACAAGAATCTACGGGATACTAGACAAAAATGGTTTGAAATCCATATCAATAGCAAACAAGATCCTAAAAGATTCTGCGGGATACTTGACAAAAATGCTATGGAATCCATATCAATAGCAAACAAGATCCTACAAGATCCTGCAAGATCCTACAAGATCCTACAATATCCTACAAGATTCTACGGGATACTAGACAAAAATGCTATGGAATCAATATCAATAGCAAACAAGATCCTACAAGATCCTACAAGATTCTACGGAATACTAGAAAAAAATGGTATGGAATCCATATCAATAGCAAACAAGATCCTTGAAGATCCTGGAAGATCATACCAGATCCTACAAGATCCTACAAGATTCTACGGGATACGAGAAAAAAATGGTATGGAATCCATATCAATAGCAAACAAGATCCTTGAAGATCCTCGAAGATCCTACCAGATGCTACAAGATCCTACAAGATTCTACGGGATACTAGACAAAAATGCTATGGAATCCATATCAATAGCAAACAAGATCCTACAAGATCCTACAAGATTCTACGGTATACTAGACAAAAATACTATGGAATCCATATCAATAGCAAACAAGATCCTACAAGATCCTACAAGATTCTACGGGATACGAGACAAAAATGCTATGGAATCCATATCAATAGCAAACAAGATCCTACAAGATCCTACAAGATTCTACAAGATTTTACGGGATACTAGACAAAAATGCTTTGGAATCCATATATATAGCAAACAAGATCCTAGAAGATCCTGCAAGATCCTACAAGATCCTACAAGATCCTACAAGATTCTAAGGGATACTAGACAAAAATGCTTTGGAATCCATATCAATAGGAAACAAGATCCTTGAAAATCCTGCAAGATCATACAAGATCCTACAAGATTCTACGGGATACTAGACAAAAATGCTATGGAATCCATATCAATAGCAAACAAGATCCTACAAGATCCTACAAGATTCTACGGGATACTAGACAAAAATGCTATGGAATCCATATCAATAGCAAACAAAATCGTACAAGATCCTACAAGATCCTACAAGATTCTACGGGATACAGGACAAAAATGCTATGGAATCCATATCAATAGCAAACAAGATCCTACAAGATCCTACAAGATCCTACAAGATTCTACGGGATACTAGACAAAAACGCTCGGAATCCATATCTATAGCAAACAAGATCCTACAAGATCCTACAAGATTCTACCGGATATTAGACAAAAATGCTATGGAATCCATATCAATAGCAAACAAGATCCTACAAGATTCTACGGGATATTAGACAAAAATGCTCTGGAATCCATATCAATAGCAAACAAGATCCTACAAGATCCTACAAGATTCTACGGGATACTAGACAAAAATGCTATGGAATCCATATCAATAGCAAACAAGATCCTACAAGATTCTACGGGATACTAAACAAAAATGCTATAGAATTCATATCAATAGGAAACAAGATCCTACAAGATCCTACATGATTCTACGGGATACTAGACAAAAATGCTATGGGATCCATATCATTAGCAAACAAGATTCTACAAGATCCTACAAGATCCTATAAGATCCTACAAGATTGTACGGGATACTAGACAAAAAAATTTTGGAATCCATATCAATAGCAAACAAGATCCTAAAAGATTCTACGGGATACTTGACAAAAATGATATGGAATCCATCTCAATAGAAAACAAGATCCTACAAGATCCTGCAAGATCCTACAAGATCCTACAAGATCCTACAAGATTCTACGGTATACTAGACAAAAATGCTATGGAATCCATATCAATAGCAAACGAGATCCTATAAGTTTCTACGGGATACTAGACAAAAATGCTATGGAATCCAAATCTTTAGGAAACAAGATCTTACAAGATCCTACAAGATCCTACAAGATCCTACAAGATCCTACAAGATCCTACAAGAATCTACGGGATACTAGACAAAAATGGTTTGAAATCCATATCAATAGCAAACAAGATCCTAAAAGATTCTGCGGGATACTTGACAAAAATGCTATGGAATCCATATCAATAGCAAACAAGATCCTACAAGATCCTGCAAGATCCTACAAGATCCTACAATATCCTACAAGATTCTACGGGATACTAGACAAAAATGCTATGGAATCAATATCAATAGCAAACAAGATCCTACAAGATCCTACAAGATTCTAGGGAATACTAGAAAAAAATGGTATGGAATCCATATCAATAGCAAACAAGATCCTTGAAGATCCTGGAAGATCATACCAGATCCTACAAGATCCTACAAGATTCTACGGGATACGAGAAAAAAATGGTATGGAATCCATATCAATAGCAAACAAGATCCTTGAAGATCCTCGAAGATCCTACCAGATGCTACAAGATCCTACAAGATTCTACGGGATACTAGACAAAAATGCTATGGAATCCATATCAATAGCAAACAAGATCCTACAAGATCCTACAAGATTCTACGGTATACTAGACAAAAATGCTATGGAATCCATATCAATAGCAAACAAGATCCTACAAGATCCTACAAGATTCTACAAGATTTTACGGGATACTAGACAAAAATGCTTTGGAATCCATATATATAGCAAACAAGATCCTAGAAGATCCTGCAAGATCCTACAAGATCCTACAAGATCCTACAAGATTCTAAGGGATACTAGACAAAAATGCTTTGGAATCCATATCAATAGGAAACAAGATCCTTGAAAATCCTGCAAGATCATACAAGATCCTACAAGATTCTACGGGATACTAGACAAAAATGCTATGGAATCCATATCAATAGCAAACAAGATCCTACAAGATCCTACAAGATTCTACGGGATACTAGACAAAAATGCTATGGAATCCATATCAATAGCAAACAAAATCCTACAAGATCCTACAAGATCCTACAAGATTCTACGGGATACTAGACAAAAATGCTATGGAATCCATATCAATAGCAAACAAGATCCTACAAGATCCTACAAGATTCTACGGGATACTTGACAAAAATGCTATGGAATCCATATCAATAGCAAACAAGATCCTACAAGAGCCTGCAAGATCCTACAAGATCCTACAACATCCTACAAGATTGTACGGGATACTAGACAAAAATGCTATGGAATCAATATCAATAGCAAACAAGATCCTACAAGATCCTACAAGATTCTACGGAATACTAGAAAAAAATGGTATGGAATCCATAGCAATAGCAAACAAGATCCTTGAAGATCCCGGAAGATCCTACCAGATCCTACAAGATCCTACAAGATTCTACGGGATACTAGACAAAAATGCTATGGAATCCATATCAATAGCAAACAAGATCCTACAAGATCCTACAAGATTCTACGGTATACTAGACAAAAATGCTATGGAATCCATATCAATAGCAAACAAGATCCTACAAGATCCTACGAGATCCTACAAGATTCTTCGTTATACTAGACAAAAATGCTTTGGAATCCATATCAATAGCAAACAAGATCCTTGAAGATCCTGGAAGATCCTAACAGATCCTACAAGATCCCACAAGATTCTACGGGATACTAGACAAAAATGCTATGGAATCCATATCAATACCAAACAAGATCCTACAAGATCCTACAAGATTCTACGGAATACTAGACAAAAATGCTATGGAATCCATATCAATAGCAAAAAAGATCCTACAAGATCCTACAAGATCCTACAAGATTCTACGGAATACTAGACAAAAATGCTATGGAATCCATATCAATAGGAAACAAGATCCTACAAAATCCTGCAAGATCCTACAAGATTCTACGGAATAATAGACAAAAACGCTCGGAATCCATATCAATAGCAAACTAGATCCTACAAGGTCCTACATGATTCTACGGGATACTAGACAAAAATTCTTTGGAATCCTTTATATAGCAAACAAGATCCTACAAAATCCTACAAGATCCTACAAGATTCTACGGGATAATAGACAAAAACGCTCGGAATCCATATCAATAGCAAACTAGATCCTACAAGGTCCTACAAGATTCTACGGGATACTAGACAAAAATGCTTTGGAATCCATATCAATAGCCAACAAGATCCTTGAAAATCCTGCAAGATCATACAAGATCCTACAAGATTCTACGGGATACTAGACAAAAATGCTATGGAATCCATATCAATAGCAAACAAGATCCTACAAGATCCTACAAGATCCTACAAGATTCTACGGAATACTAGACAAAAATGCTATGGAATCCATATCAATAGCAAACAAGATCCTACAAAATCCTACAAGATCCTACAAGATCCTTCATGATTCTACGGGATACTAGACAAAAATGCTTTGGAATCCTTATATATGGCAAACAAGATCCTACAAGATCCTGCAAGATCCTACAAGATCCTACAAGATCCTACAAGATTCTACGGGATACTAGACAAAAACGCTCGGAATCCATATCAATAGCAAACAAGATCCTACAAGACCCTACAAGATTCTACGGGATACTAGACAAAAATGCTATGGAATCCATATCAATAGCAAACAAGATCCTACAAGATTCTACGGGATACTAGAAAAAAATGCTATGGAATCCATATCAATAGCAAACAAGATCCTACAAGATCCTACAAGATCCTACAAGATTCTACGGAATACTAGACAAAAATGCTATGGAATCCATATCAATAGCAAACAAGATCCTACAAAATCCTACAAGATCCTACAAGATCCTTCATGATTCTACGGGATACTAGACAAAAATGCTTTGGAATCCTTATATATGGCAAACAAGATCCTACAAGATCCTGCAAGATCCTACAAGATCCTACAAGATCCTACAAGATTCTACGGGATACTAGACAAAAACGCTCGGAATCCATATCAATAGCAAACAAGATCCTACAAGACCCTACAAGATTCTACGGGATACTAGACAAAAATGCTATGGAATCCATATCAATAGCAAACAAGATCCTACAAGATTGTACGGGATACTAGACAAAAATGCTATGGAATCCATATCAATAGCAAACAAGATCCTACAAGATTCTACGGGATATTAGACAAAAATGCTCTGGAATCCATATCAATAGAAAACAACATCCTACTAGATCCTACAAGATCCTACAAGATCCTACAAGATTCTACGGGATACTAGACAAAAATGCTTTGGAATCCAAATCAATAGCAAACAAGATCCTACAAGATCCTACAAGATTCTCCGGGATACTAGACAAATATGCTATGGAATCCATATCAATAGCAAACAAGATCCTACAAGATTCTACGGGATACTAGACAAAAATGCTATGGAATCCATATCAATAGCAAACAAGATCCTACAAGATTCTACGGGATACTAAACAAAAATGCTATGGAATTCATATCAATAGGAAACAAGATCCTACAAGATCCTACATGATTCTACGGGATACTAGACAAAAATGCTATGGGATCCATATCATTAGCAAACAAGATTCTACAAGATCCTACAAGATCCTATAAGATCCTACAAGATTGTACGGGATACTAGACAAAAAAATTTTGGAATCCATATCAATAGCAAACAAGATCCTAAAAGATTCTACGGGATACTTGACAAAAATGATATGGAATCCATCTCAATAGAAAACAAGATCCTACAAGATCCTGCAAGATCCTACAAGATCCTACAAGATCCTACAAGATTCTACGGTATACTAGACAAAAATGCTATGGAATCCATATCAATAGCAAACGAGATCCTATAAGTTTCTACGGGATACTAGACAAAAATGCTATGGAATCCATATCATTAGGAAACAAGATCTTACAAGATCCTACAAGATCCTACAAGATCCTACAAGATCCTACAAGACCCTACAAGAATCTACGGGATACTAGACAAAAATGGTTTGAAATCCATATCAATAGCAAACAAGATCCTAAAAGATTCTGCGGGATACTTGACAAAAATGCTATGGAATCCATATCAATAGCAAACAAGATCCTACAAGATCCTGCAAGATCCTACAAGATCCTACAATATCCTACAAGATTCTACGGGATACTAGACAAAAATGCTATGGAATCAATATCAATAGCAAACAAGATCCTACAAGATCCTACAAGATTCTACGGAATACTAGAAAAAAATGGTATGGAATCCATATCAATAGCAAACAAGATCCTTGAAGATCCTGGAAGATCATACCAGATCCTACAAGATCCTAAAAGATTCTACGGGATACGAGAAAAAAATGGTATGGAATCCATATCAATAGCAAACAAGATCCTTGAAGATCCTCGAAGATCCTACCAGATGCTACAAGATCCTACAAGATTCTACGGGATACTAGACAAAAATGCTATGGAATCCATATCAATAGCAAACAAGATCCTACAAGATCCTACAAGATTCTACGGTATATTAGACAAAAATGCTATGGAATCCATATCAATAGCAAACAAGATCCTACAAGATCCTACGAGATCCTACAAGATTCTACGGGATACTAGACAAAAATGCTTTGGAATCCATATCAATAGCAAACAAGATCCTTGAAGATCCTGGAAGATCCTAACAGATCCTACAAGATCCCACAAGATTCTACGGGATACTAGACAAAAATGCTATGGAATCCATATCAATACCAAACAAGATCCTACAAGATCCTACAAGATCCTACAAGATCCTACAAGATTCTACGGGATACTACACAAAAATGATTTGGAATTAAAATCAATAGCAAAAAAGATCCTAAAAGATTCTAAGGGATACTAGACAAAAATGCTATGGAATCCTTATCAATACCAAACAAGATCCTACAAGATCCTACAAGATTCTACGGAATACTAGACAAAAATGCTACGGAATCCATATCATTAGCAAACAAGATCCTACAAGATCCTGAAAGATCCTACAATATCCTACAAGATTCTACGGGATGCTAGAGAAAAATGCTTTGAAATTAATATCAATAGCAAACAAGATCCTACAAGATCCTACAAGATTCTACAAGATCCTTCAAGATTCTACGGGATACTAGACAAAAATGCTCGGAATCCATATCAATAGCAAACAAGATCCTACAAGATCCTACAAGATCCAACAAGATTCTACGGGATACTAGACAAAAATTCTTTGGAATCCATATCAATAGCAAACAAGATCCTTGAAAATCCTGCAAGATCATACAAGATCCTACAAGATTCTACGGGATACTAGACAAAAATGCTATGGATTCCATATCAATAGCAAACAAGATCCTACAAGATCCTACAAGATTCTACGGAAACTAGACAAAAATGCTATGGAATCCATATCAATAGCAAACAAGATCCTACAAGATCCTACAAGATCCTACAAGATTCTACGGAATACTAGACAAAAATGCTATGGAATCCATATCAATAGCAAACAAGATCCTACAAAATCCTACAAGATCCTACAAGATCCTACATGATTCTACGGGATACTAGACAAAAATGCTTTGGAATCCTTATATATGGCAAACAAGATCCTACAAGATCCTGCAAGATCCTACAAGATCCTACAAGATCCTACAAGATTTTACGGGATACTAGACAAAAACGCTCGGAATCCATATCACCAGCAAACAAGATCCTACAAAATCCTACAAGATCCTACAAGATCCTACATGATTCTACGGGATACTAGACAAAAATGCTTTGGAATCCTTATATATGGCAAACAAGATCCTACAAGATCCTGCAAGATCCTACCAGATCCTACAAGATCCTACAAGATTCTACTGGATACTAGAAAAAAATGGTATGGAATCCATATCAATAGCAAACAAGATCCTACAAGATCCTACAAGATTCTACGGGATACTAGAAAAAAATGCTATGGAAAGCATATCAATAGCAAACAAGATCCTACAAGATCCTGCAAGATCCTACAAGATCCTACAAGATCCTTCAAGATTCTACGGGATACTAGACAAAAATGCTCGGAATCCATATCAATAGCAAACAAGATCCTACAAGATCCTACAAGATCCCACAAGATTCTACGCGATACTAGACAAAAATGCTTTGGAATCCATATCAATAGCAAACAAGATCCTTGAAAATCCTGCAAGATCATACAAGATCCTACAAGATGCTACAGGATACTAGACAAAAATGCTATGGATTCCATATCAATAGCAAACAAGATCCTACAAGATCCTACAAGATTCTACGGAAACTAGACAAAAATGCTATGGAATCCATATCAATAGCAAACAAGATCCTACAAGATCCTACAAGATCCTACAAGATTCTACGGAATACTAGACAAAAATGCTATGGAATCCATATCAATAGCAAACAAGATCCTACAAAATCCTACAAGATCCTACAAGATCCTTCATGATTCTACGGGATACTAGACAAAAATGCTTTGGAATCCTTATATATGGCAAACAAGATCCTACAAGATCCTGCAAGATCCTACAAGATCCTACAAGATCCTACAAGATTCTACGGGATACTAGACAAAAACGCTCGGAATCCATATCACCAGCAAACAAGATCCTACAAGATCCTACAAGATTCTACGGAATACTAGAAAAAAATGGTATGGAATCCATATCAATAGCAAACAAGATCCTTGAAGATCCTGGAAGATCCTACCAGATCCTACAAGATCCTACAAGATTCTACTGGATACTAGAAAAAAATGGTATGGAATCCATATCAATAGCAAACAAGATCCTTGAAGATCCTGGAAGATCCTACCAGATGCTACAAGATCCTACAAGATTCTACGGGATACTAGACAAAAATGCTATGGAATCCATATCAATAGCAAACAAGATCCTACAAGATCCTACAAGATTCTACGGTATACTACACAAAAATACTATGGAATCCATATCAATAGCAAACAAGATCCTACAAGATCCTACGAGATCCTACAAGATTCTACGGGATACTAGAAAAAAATGCTTTGGAATCCATATCAATAGCAAACAAGATCTTTGAAGATCCTGCAAGATCCTAACAGATCCTACAAGATCCCACAAGATTCTACGGGATACTAGACAAAAATGCTATGGAATCCATATCAATACCAAACAAGATCCTACAAGATCCTACAAGATTCTACGGAATACTAGACAAAAATGCTATGGAATCCATATCATTAGCAAACAAGATCCTAGAAGATCCAACAAGATCCTACAAGATCCTACAAGATTCTATGGGATACTAGACAAAAATGCTATGGAATCCATATCAATACCAAACAAGATCCTACAAGATCCTACAAGATTCTACGGAATACTAGACAAAAATGCTATGGAATCCATATCATTAGCAAACAAGATCCTACAAGATCCTGAAAGATCCTACAATATCCTACAAGATTCTACGGGATGCTAGAGAAAAATGCTTTGAAATTAATATCAATAGCAAACAAGATCCTACAAGATCCTACAAGATCCTTCAAGATTCTACGGGATACTAGACAAAAATGCTCGGAATCCATATCAATAGCAAACACGATCCTACAAGATCTTGCAAGATCCTACAAGATCCTACAAGATCCCACAAGATTCTACGGGATACTAGACAAAAATGCTTTGGAATCCATATCAATAGCAAACAAGATCCTTGAAAATCCTGCAAGATCATACAAGATCCTACAAGATTCTACGGGATACTAGACAAAAATGCTATGGAATCCATATCAATAGCAAACAAGATCCTACAAGATCCTACAAGATTCTACGGGATACTAGACAAAAATGCTATGGAATCCATATCAATAGCAAACAAGATCCTACAAGATCCTACAAGATTCTACGGAATACTAGAAAAAAATGGTATGGAATCCATATCAATAGCAAACAAGATCCTTGAAGATCCTGGAAGATCCTACCAGATCCTACAAGATCCTACAAGATTCTACTGGATACTAGAAAAAAATGGTATGGAATCCATATCAATAGCAAACAAGATCCTTGAAGATCCTGGAAGATCCTACCAGATGCTACAAGATCCTACAAGATTCTACGGGATACTAGACAAAAATGCTATGGAATCCATATCAATACCAAACAAGATCCTACAAGATCCTACAAGATTCTACGGAATACTAGACAAAAATGCTATGGAATCCATATCATTAGCAAACAAGATCCTACAAGATCCAACAAGATCCTACAAGATCCTACAAGATTCTACGGGATACTACACGAAAATGATTTGGAATTAAAATCAATAGCAAAAAAGATCCTAAAAGATTCTACGGGATACTAGACAAAAATGCTATGGAATCCATAGCAATACCAAACAAGATCCTACAAGATCCTACAAGATTCTACGGAATACTAGACAAAAATGCAATGGAATCCATATCATTAGCAAACAAGATCCTACAAGATCCTGAAAGATCCTACAATATCCTACAAGATTCTACGGGATGCTAGAGAAAAATGCTTTGAAATTAATATCAATAGCAAACAAGATCCTACAAGATCCTAGAAGATTCTACGGGATACTAGAAAAAAATGCTATGGTAACCATATCAATAGCAAACAAGATCCTACAAGATCCTGCAAGATCCTACAAGATCCTACAAGATCCTTCAAGATTCTACGGGATACTAGACAAAAATGCTCGGAATCCATATCAATAGCAAACAAGATCCTACAAGATCTTGCAAGATCCTACAAGATCCTACAAGATCCCACAAGATTCTACGGGATACTAGACAAAAATGCTTTGGAATCCATATCAATAGCAAACAAGATCCTTGAAAATCCTGCAAGATCATACAAGATCCTACAAGATTCTACGGGATACTAGACAAAAATGCTATGGAATCCATATCAATAGCAAACAAGATCCTACAAGATCCTACAAGATTCTACGGGATACTAGACAAAAATGCTATGGAATCCATATCAATAGCAAACAAGATCCTACAAGATCCTACAAGATCGTACAAGATTCTACGGAATACTAGACAAAAATGCTATGGAATCCATATCAATAGCAAACAAGATCCTACAAAATCCTACAAGATCCTACAAGATCCTACATGATTCTACGGGATGCTAGACAAAAATGCTTTGGAATCCTTATATATGGCAAACAAGATCCTACAAGATCCTGCAAGATCCTACAAGATCCTACAAGATCCTACAAGATTCTACGGGATACTAGACAAAAACGCTCGGAATCCATATCACTAGCAAACAAGATCCTACAAGATCCTACAAGATTCTACGGGATAGTTGACAAAAATGCTTTGGAATCCATATCAATAGCAAACAAGATCCTTGAAAATCCTGCATGATCATACAAGATCCTACAAGATTCTACGGGATACGAGACAAAAATGCTATGGAATCCATATCAATAGCAAACAAGATCCTACAAAATCCTACAAGATCCTTCAAGATCCTACATGATTCTACGGGATACTAGACAAAAATGCTTTGGAATCCATATATATAGCAAACAAGATCCTACAAGATCCTGCAAGATCCTACAAGATCCTACAAGATTCTACGGGATACTAGACAAAAACGCTCGGAATCCATATCAATAGCAAACAAGATCCTACAAGATCCTACAAGATTGTACGGGATACTAGACAAAAATGCTATGGAATCCATATCAATAGCAAACAAGATCCTACAAGATTCTACGGGATACTAGACAAAAATGCTATGGAATCCATATCAATAGCAAACAAGATCCTTCAAGATCCTACAAGATCCTACAAGATCCTACAAGATCCTACTGGATACTAGACAAAAATGCTTTGGAATCCATATCAATAGGAAACAAGATCCTACAAGATCCCACAAGATTCTCCGGGATACTAGACAAATATGCTATGGAATCCATATCAATAGCAAACAAGATCCTACAAGATTCTACGGGATACTAGACAAAAATGCTATGGAATCCATATCAATAGGAAACAAGATCCTACAAGATTTTACGGGATAATAGACAAAAATGCTATGGAATTCATATTAATAGGAAACAAGATCCTACAAGATCCTACCTGATTCTACGGGATACTAGACAAAAATGCTGTGGGATCCATCTCATTAGCAAACAAGATTCTACAAGATCCTACAAGATCCTATAAGATCCTAAAAGATTCTACGGGATACTAGACAAAAATATTTTGGAATCCATATCAATAGCAAACAAGATCCTAAAAGATTCTACGGGATACTTGACAAAAATGCTATGGAATCCATATCAATAGCAAAAAAGATCCTACAAGATCCTGCAAGATCCTACAAGATCCTACAAGATCCTACAAGATTCTACGGGATACTAGACAAAAATGGTTTGGAATCCATATCAATAAGAAACAAGATCCTAAAAGATTCTACGGGATACTTGACAAAAATGCTATGGAATCCATATCAATAGCAAACAAGATCCTACAAGATCCTACAAGATTCTACGGGATACTAGACAAAAATGCTATGCAATCAATATCAATAGCAAACAAGATCCTACAAGATCCTACAAGATTCTACGGAATACTAGACAAAAATGCAATGGAATCCATATCATTAGCAAACAAGATCCTACAAGATCCTGAAAGATCCTACAATATCCTACAAGATTCTACGGGATGCTAGAGAAAAATGCTTTGAAATTAATATCAATAGCAAACAAGATCCTACAAGATCCTAGAAGATTCTACGGGATACTAGAAAAAAATGCTATGGAACCCATATCAATAGCAAACAAGATCCTACAAGATCCTGCAAGATCCTACAAGATCCTACAAGATCCTTCAAGATTCTACGGGATACTAGACAAAAATGCTCGGAATCCATATCAATAGCAAACAAGATCCTACAAGATCTTGCAAGATCCTACAAGATCCTACAAGATCCCACAAGATTCTACGGGATACTAGACAAAAATGCTTTGGAATCCATATCAATAGCAAACAAGATCCTTGAAAATCCTGCAAGATCATACAAGATCCTACAAGATTCTACGGGATACTAGACAAAAATGCTATGGAATCCATATCAATAGCAAACAAGATCCTACAAGATCCTACAAGATTCTACGGGATACTAGACAAAAATGCTATGGAATCCATATCAATAGCAAACAAGATCCTACAAGATCCTACAAGATCCTACAAGATTCTACGGAATACTAGACAAAAATGCTATGGAATCCATATCAATAGCAAACAAGATCCTACAAGATCCTACATGATTCTACGGGATGCTAGACAAAAATGCTTTGGAATCCTTATATATGGCAAACAAGATCCTACAAGATCCTACAAGATCCTACAAGATCCTACAAGATCCTACAAGATTCTACGGGATACTAGACAAAAACGCTCGGAATCCATATCACTAGCAAACAAGATCCTACAAGATCCTACAAGATTCTACGGGATAGTTGACAAAAATGCTTTGGAATCCATATCAATAGCAAACAAGATCCTTGAAAATCCTGCATGATCATACAAGATCCTACAAGATTCTACGGGATACGAGACAAAAATGCTATGGAATCCATATCAATAGCAAACAAGATCCTACAAAATCCTACAAGATCCTTCAAGATCCTACATGATTCTACGGGATACTAGACAAAAATGCTTTGGAATCCATATATATAGCAAACAAGATCCTACAAGATCCTGCAAGATCCTACAAGATCCTACAAGATTCTACGGGATACTAGACAAAAACGCTCGGAATCCATATCAATAGCAAACAAGATCCTACAAGATCCTACAAGATTGTACGGGATACTAGACAAAAATGCTATGGAATCCATATCAATAGCAAACAAGATCCTACAAGATTCTACGGGATACTAGACAAAAATGCTATGGAATCCATATCAATAGCAAACAAGATCCTTCAAGATCCTACAAGATCCTACAAGATCCTACAAGATCCTACTGGATACTAGACAAAAATGCTTTGGAATCCATATCAATAGGAAACAAGATCCTACAAGATCCCACAAGATTCTCCGGGATACTAGACAAATATGCTATGGAATCCATATCAATAGCAAACAAGATCCTACAAGATTCTACGGGATACTAGACAAAAATGCTATGGAATCCATATCAATAGCAAACAAGATCCTACAAGATTTTACGGGATAATAGACAAAAATGCTATGGAATTCATATTAATAGGAAACAAGATCCTACAAGATCCTACCTGATTCTACGGGATACTAAACAAAAATGCTGTGGGATCCATCTCATTAGCAAACAAGATTCTACAAGATCCTACAAGATCCTATAAGATCCTAAAAGATTCTACGGGATACTAGACAAAAATATTTTGGAATCCATATCAATAGCAAACAAGATCCTAAAAGATTCTACGGGATACTTGACAAAAATGCTATGGAATCCATATCAATAGCAAAAAAGATCCTACTAGATCCTGCAAGATCCTACAAGATCCTACAAGATCCTACAAGATTCTACGGGATACTAGACAAAAATGGTTTGGAATCCATATCAATAAGAAACAAGATCCTAAAAGATTCTACGGGATACTTGACAAAAATGCTATGGAATCCATATCAATAGCAAACAAGATCCTACAAGATCCTACAAGATTCTACGGGATACTAGACAAAAATGCTATGCAATCAATATCAATAGCAAACAAGATCCTACAAGATCCTACAAGATTCTACGGAATACTAGAAAAAAATGGTATGGAATCCATCTCAATAGCAAACAAGATCCTTGAAGATCCTGGAAGATCCTACTAGATCCTACAAGATCCTACAAGATTCTGCGGGATACTAGACAAAAATGCTATGGAATCCCTATCAATAGCAAACAAGATCCTACAAGATCCTACAAGATTCTACGGTAGACTAGACAAAAATGCTATGGAATCCATATCAATAGCAAACAAGATCCTACAAGATCCTACGAGATCCTACAAGATTCTACGGGATACTAGAAAAAAATGCTTTGGAATCCATATCAATAGCAAACAAGATCCTTGAAGATCCTGCAAGATCCTTAAAGATCCTACAAGATCCCACAAGATTCTACGGGATACTAGACAAAAATGCTATGGAATCCATATCAATACCAACCAAGATCCTACAAGATCCTACAAGATTCTACGGAATACTAGACAAAAATGCTATGGAATCCATATCATTAGCAAACAAGATCCTACAAGATCCTACAAGATCCTACAAGATCCTACAATGTTCTACGGGATACTAGACAAAAATGATTTGGAATTAAAATCAATAGCAAACAAGATCCTAAAAGATTCTACGGGATTCTTGACAAAAATGCTATGGAATCCATATCAATAGCAAACAAGATCCTACAAGATCCTGCAAGATCCTACAAGATCCTACAAGATTCTACGGGATACTAGAAAAAAATGGTATGGAAACCATATCAATAGCAAACAAGATCCTACAAGATCCTACAAGATTCTACGGGATACTAGACAAAAATGCTATGGAATCCATATCAATAGCAAAGAAGATCCTACAAGATTCTACGGGATACTAGTCAAAAATGCTATGGAATCCATATCAATAGCAAACAAGATCCTACAAGATCCTACAAGATTCTACGGGATACTAGACAAAAATGCTTTGGAATCGATATCAATAGCAAACAAGATCCTACAAGATCCTGCAAGATGCTACAAGATCCTACAAGATTCTACGGGATACTAGACAAAAATGCTTTGGAATCCATATCAATAGCAAACAGGATCCTTGAAGATCCTGCAAGATCCTACAAGATCCTACAAGATCGTACAAGATTCCACGCTATACTAGACAAAAATGCTATGGAATCCATATCAATAGCAAACAAGATCCTACAAGATCCTACAAGATTCTACGGGATACTAGACAAAAATGCTATGGAATCCATATCAATAGCAACCAAGATCCTACAAGATTCTACGGGATACTAGACAACAATGGTTTCGAATCCATATCAACAGCAAACAAGATCCTTGAAGATCCTGCAAGATCCTACAAGATCCTACAAGATCCTTCAAGATTCTACGGGATACTAGACAAAAATGCTATGGAATCCATATCAATACCAAACAGGATCCTTCAAGATTCTACGGGATAGTAGACAAAAATGCTATGGAATCCATATCATTAGCAAACAAGATCCTACAAGATCCTACAAGATCCTACAAGATCCTACAAGATTCTACGGGATACTAGAAAAAAATGCTATGGAATCCATATCATTAGCAAACAAGATTCTACCAGATCCTACAAGATCCTATAAGATCCTACAAGATTCTACGGGATACTAGACAAAAATGCTTTGGAATCCATATCAATAGCAAACAAGATCCTAAAAGATTCTACGGGATACTAGACAAAAATGCTATGGAATCCATATCAATAGGAAACAAGATCCTATAAGATCCTACAAGATTCTACGGGATACTAGAGAAAAATGCTATGGAATCCATATCAATAGCAAAGAAGATCCTACAATATCCTACAAGATCCTACAAGATTCTACGGGATACTAGACAAAAATGCTATGGAATCAATATCAATACCAAACAAGATCCTACAAGATCCTACAAGATTCTACTGAATACTAGAAAAAAAATGGTATGGAATCCATATCAATAGCAAACAAGATCCTAGAAGATCCTGCAAGATCCGACAAGATCCTACAAGATCCTTCAAGATTCTACGGAATACTAGACAAAAATGCTATGGAATCCATATCAATAGCAATCAAGATCCTACAAAATCCTACAAGATCCTACAAGATCCTACATGATTCTACGGGATGCTAGACAAAAATGCTTTGGAATCCTTATATATGGCAAACAAGATCCTACAAGATCCTGCAAGATCCTACAAGATCCTGCAAGATCCTACAAGATTCTACGGGATACTAGACAAAAACGCTCGGAATCCATATCACTAGCAAACAAGATCCTACAAGATCCTACAAGATTCTACGGGATAGTTGACAAAAATGCTTTGGAATCCATATCAATAGCAAACAAGATCCTTGAAAATCCTGCATGATCATACAAGATCCTACAAGATTCTACGGGATACGAGACAAAAATGCTATGGAATCCATATCAATAGCAAACAAGATCCTACAAAATCCTACAAGATCCTTCAAGATCCTACATGATTCTACGGGATACTAGACAAAAATGCTTTGGAATCCATATATATAGCAAACAAGATCCTACAAGATCCTGCAAGATCCTACAAGATCCTACAAGATTCTACGCGATACTAGACAAAAACGCTCGGAATCCATATCAATAGCAAACAAGATCCTACAAGATCCTACAAGATTGTACGGGATACTAGACAAAAATGCTATGGAATCCATATCAATAGCAAACAAGATCCTACAAGATTCTACGGGATACTAGACAAAAATGCTATGGAATCCATATCAATAGCAAACAAGATCCTTCAAGATCCTACAAGATCCTACAAGATCCTACAAGATCCTACTGGATACTAGACAAAAATGCTTTGGAATCCATATCAATAGGAAACAAGATCCTACAAGATCCCACAAGATTCTCCGGGATACTAGACAAATATGCTATGGAATCCATATCAATAGCAAACAAGATCCTACAAGATTCTACGGGATACTAGACAAAAATGCTATGGAATCCATATCAATAGCAAACAAGATCCTACAAGATTTTACGGGATAATAGACAAAAATGCTATGGAATTCATATTAATAGGAAACAAGATCCTACAAGATCCTACCTGATTCTACGGGATACTAGACAAAAATGCTGTGGGATCCATCTCATTAGCAAACAAGATTCTACAAGATCCTACAAGATCCTATAAGATCCTAAAAGATTCTACGGGATACTAGACAAAAATATTTTGGAATCCATATCAATAGCAAACAAGATCCTAAAAGATTCTACGGGATACTTGACAAAAATGCTATGGAATCCATATCAATAGCAAAAAAGATCCTACAAGATCCTGCAAGATCCTACAAGATCCTACAAGATCCTACAAGATTCTACGGGATACTAGACAAAAATGGTTTGGAATCCATATCAATAAGAAACAAGATCCTAAAAGATTCTACGGGATACTTGACAAAAATGCTATGGAATCCATATCAATAGCAAACAAGATCCTACAAGATCCTACAAGATTCTACGGGATACTAGACAAAAATGCTATGCAATCAATATCAATAGCAAACAAGATCCTACAAGATCCTACAAGATTCTACGGAATACTAGACCAAAATGCAATGGAATCCATATCATTAGCAAACAAGATCCTACAAGATCCTGAAAGATCCTACAATATCCTACAAGATTCTACGGGATGCTAGAGAAAAATGCTTTGAAATTAATATCAATAGCAAACAAGATCCTACAAGATCCTAGAAGATTCTACGGGATACTAGAAAAAAATGCTATGGAACCCATATCAATAGCAAACAAGATCCTACAAGATCCTGCAAGATCCTACAAGATCCTACAAGATCCTTCAAGATTCTACGGGATACTAGACAAAAATGCTCGGAATCCATATCAATAGCAAACAAGATCCTACAAGATCTTGCAAGATCCTACAAGATCCTACAAGATCCCACAAGATTCTACGGGATACTAGACAAAAATGCTTTGGAATCCATATCAATAGCAAACAAGATCCTTGAAAATCCTGCAAGATCATACAAGATCCTACAAGATTCTACGGGATACTAGACAAAAATGCTATGGAATCCATATCAATAGCAAACAAGATCCTACAAGATCCTACAAGATTCTACGGGATACTAGACAAAAATGCTATGGAATCCATATCAATAGCAAACAAGATCCTACAAGATCCTACAAGATCCTACAAGATTCTACGGAATACTAGACAAAAATGCTATGGAATCCATATCAATAGCAAACAAGATCCTACAAAATCCTACAAGATCCTACAAGATCCTACATGATTCTACGGGATGCTAGACAAAAATGCTTTGGAATCCTTATATATGGCAAACAAGATCCTACAAGATCCTGCAAGATCCTACAAGATCCTACAAGGTCCTACAAGATTCTACGGGATACTAGACAAAAACGCTCGGAATCCATATCACTAGCAAACAAGATCCTACAAGATCCTACAAGATTCTACGGGATAGTTGACAAAAATGCTTTGGAATCCATATCAATAGCAAACAAGATCCTTGAAAATCCTGCATGATCATACAAGATCCTACAAGATTCTACGGGATACGAGACAAAAATGCTATGGAATCCATATCAATAGCAAACAAGATCCTACAAAATCCTACAAGATCCTTCAAGATCCTACATGATTCTACGGGATACTAGACAAAAATGCTTTGGAATCCATATATATAGCAAACAAGATCCTACAAGATCCTGCAAGATCCTACAAGATCCTACAAGATTCTACGGGATACTAGACAAAAACGCTCGGAATCCATATCAATAGCAAACAAGATCCTACAAGATCCTACAAGATTGTACGGGATACTAGACAAAAATGCTATGGAATCCATATCAATAGCAAACAAGATCCTACAAGATTCTACGGGATACTAGACAAAAATGCTATGGAATCCATATCAATAGCAAACAAGATCCTTCAAGATCCTACAAGATCCTACAAGATCCTACAAGATCCTACTGGATACTAGACAAAAATGCTTTGGAATCCATATCAATAGGAAACAAGATCCTACAAGATCCCACAAGATTTTCCGGGATACTAGACAAATATGCTATGGAATCCATATCAATAGCAAACAAGATCCTACAAGATTCTACGGGATACTAGACAAAAATGCTATGGAATCCATATCAATAGCAAACAAGATCCTACAAGATTTTACGGGATAATAGACAAAAATGCTATGGAATTCATATTAATAGGAAACAAGATCCTACAAGATCCTACCTGATTCTACGGGATACTAGACAAAAATGCTGTGGGATCCATCTCCTTAGCAAACAAGATTCTACAAGATCCTACAAGATCCTATAAGATCCTAAAAGATTCTACGGGATACTAGACAAAAATATTTTGGAATCCATATCAATAGCAAACAAGATCCTAAAAGATTCTACGGGATACTTGACAAAAATGCTATGGAATCCATATCAATAGCAAAAAAGATCCTACTAGATCCTGCAAGATCCTACAAGATCCTACAAGATCCTACAAGATTCTACGGGATACTAGACAAAAATGGTTTGGAATCCATATCAATAAGAAACAAGATCCTAAAAGATTCTACGGGATACTTGACAAAAATGCTATGGAATCCATATCAATAGCAAACAAGATCCTACAAGATCCTACAAGATTCTACGGGATACTAGACAAAAATGCTATGCAATCAATATCAATAGCAAACAAGATCCTACAAGATCCTACAAGATTCTACGGAATACTAGAAAAAAATGGTATGGAATCCATCTCAATAGCAAACAAGATCCTTGAAGATCCTGGAAAATCCTACTAGATCCTACAAGATCCTACAAGATTCTGCGGGATACTAGACAAAAATGCTATGGAATCCCTATCAATAGCAAACAAGATCCTACAAGATCCTACAAGATTCTACGGTAGACTAGACAAAAATGCTATGGAATCCATATCAATAGCAAACAAGATCCTACAAGATCCTACGAGATCCTACAAGATTCTACGGGATACTAGAAAAAAATGCTTTGGAATCCATATCAATAGCAAACAAGATCCTTGAAGATCCTGCAAGATCCTTAAAGATCCTACAAGATCCCACAAGATTCTACGGGATACTAGACAAAAATGCTATGGAATCCATATCAATAGCAAACAAGATCCTACAAGATCCTACAAGATTCTACGGAATACTAGACAAAAATGCTATGGAATCCATATCATTAGCAAACAAGATCCTACAAGATCCTACAAGATCCTACAAGATCCTACAATGTTCTACGGGATACTAGAAAAAAATGATTTGGAATTAAAATCAATAGCAAACAAGATCCTAAAAGATTCTACGGGATTCTTGACAAAAATGCTATGGAATCCATATCAATAGCAAACAAGATCCTACAAGATCCTGCAAGATCCTACAAGATCCTACAAGATTCTACGGGATACTAGAAAAAAATGGTATGGAAACCATATCAATAGCAAACAAGATCCTACAAGATCCTACAAGATTCTACGGGATACTAGACAAAAATGCTATGGAATCCATATCAATAGCAAAGAAGATCCTACAAGATTCTACGGGATACTAGTCAAAAATGCTATGGAATCCATATCAATAGCAAACAAGATCCTACAAGATCCTACAAGATTCTACGGGATACTAGACAAAAATGCTTTGGAATCGATATCAATAGCAAACAAGATCCTACAAGATCCTGCAAGATGCTACAAGATCCTACAAGATTCTACGGGATACTAGACAAAAATGCTTTGGAATCCATATCAATAGCAAACAGGATCCTTGAAGATCCTGCAAGATCCTACAAGATCCTACAAGATCGTACAAGATTCCACGCTATACTAGACAAAAATGCTATGGAATCCATATCAATAGCAAACAAGATCCTACAAGATCCTACAAGATTCTACGGGATACTAGACAAAAATGCTATGGAATCCATATCAATAGCAACCAAGATCCTACAAGATTCTACGGGATACTAGACAACAATGGTTTGGAATCCATATCAACAGCAAACAAGATCCTTGAAGATCCTGCAAGATCCTACAAGATCCTACAAGATCCTTCAAGATTCTACGGGATACTAGACAAAAATGCTATGGAATCCATATCAATACCAAACAGGATCCTTCAAGATTCTACGGGATAGTAGACAAAAATGCTATGGAATCCATATCATTAGCAAACAAGATCCTACAAGATCCTACAAGATCCTACAAGATCCTACAAGATTCTACGGGATACTAGAAAAAAATGCTATGGAATCCATATCATTAGCAAACAAGATTCTACCAGATCCTACAAGATCCTATAAGATCCTACAAGATTCTACGGGATACTAGACAAAAATGCTTTGGAATCCATATCAATAGCAAACAAGATCCTAAAAGATTCTACGGGATACTAGACAAAAATGCTATGGAATCCATATCAATAGGAAACAAGATCCTATAAGATCCTACAAGATTCTACGGGATACTAGAGAAAAATGCTATGGAATCCATATCAATAGCAAAGAAGATCCTACAATATCCTACAAGATCCTACAAGATTCTACGGGATACTAGACAAAAATGCTATGGAATCAATATCAATACCAAACAAGATCCTACAAGATCCTACAAGATTCTACTGAATACTAGAAAAAAAATGGTATGGAATCCATATCAATAGCAAACAAGATCCTAGAAGATCCTGCAAGATCCGACAAGATCCTACAAGATCCTACAAGATTCTACGGAATACTAGACAAAAATGCTATGGAATCCATATCAATAGCAATCAAGATCCTACAAAATCCTACAAGATCCTACAAGATCCTACAAGATTCTACGGGATACTAGACAAAAATGCTTTGGAATCCATATCAATAGCAAACAAGATCCTACAAGATCCTAAAATATCCTTCACGATTCTACGGGATACTAGACAAAAATGCTCGGAATCCATATCAATAGCAAACAAGATCCTACAAGATTCTACGGGATACTAGACAAAAATGCTATGGAATCCATATGAATAGCAAACAACATCCTACAAGATTCTACGGGATACTAGACAAAAATGCTATGGAATTCATATCAATAGCAAACAAGATCCTACAAGATCCTACAAGATTCTGCGGGATACTAGACAAAAATGCTATGGAATCCATATCAATAGCAAACAAGATCCTACAAGATCCTACAAGTTCCTACAAGATTCTACGGGATACAAGACAAAAATGCTTTGGAATCCATATCAATAGCAAACAAGATCCTTGAAGATCCTGCAAGATCCTACAAGATCCTACAAGATCCTACAAGATTCTAAGGGGATACTAGACAAAAATGCTATGGAATCCATATCATTAGCAAACAAGATACTACAAGATCGTACAAGATCCTACAAGATCCTACAAGATTATACGGGATACTAGACAAAAATGCTTTGGAATCCATATCAATAGCAAACAAGATCCTACAAGATCCTGCAAGATCCTACGAGATCCTAGAAGATTCTACGGGATACTAGACAAAAATGCTATGGAATTAATATCAATAGCAAACAAGATCCTACAAGATCTTACAAGATTCTACGGGATACTAGAAAAAAATGGTTTGGAATCCATATCAATAGCAAACAAGATCCTACAAGATCCTGCAAGATCCTACAAGATCCTACAAGATTCTACGGAATACTAGACAACAATGCTATGGAATCCATATCAATAGCAAACAAGATCCTACAAGATCCTACAAGATTCTACGGGATACTAGACAAAAATGCTTTGGAATCCATATCAATAGCAAACAAGATACTACAAGATCCTACAAGATCCTACAACATTCTACGGGATACTAGACAAAAGTGCTCGGAATCCATATCAATAGCAAACAAGATCCTACAAGATCCTACAAGATTCTACGGGATACTAGACAAAAAGGCTATGGAATCCATATCAATAGCATACAAGATCCTACAAGATTCTACGGGATACTAGACAAAAATGCTGTGGAATCCATATCAATAGCAAACAAGATCCTACAAGATTCTACAGGATACTAGACAAAAATGCCATGGAATCCATATCAATAGCAAACAAGATCCTACATGATCCTACAAGATTCTACGGGATACTAGACAAAAATTCTTTGGAATCCATATCAATAGCAAACAAGATCCTAAAAGATTCTACGGGATACTTGACAAAAATGATATGGAATCCATCTCAATAGAAAACAAGATCCTACAACATCCTGCAAGATCCTACAAGATCCTACAAGATCCTACAAGATTCTACGGGATGCTAGACATAAATGCTATGGAATTAATATCAACAGCAAACAAGATCCTACAACATGCTTCAAGATTCTACGGGATACTAGAAAAAAATGGTATGGAATCCATATCAATAGCAAACAATATCCTACAAGATCCTGCAAGATCCTACAAGATCCTATATATGTTCCATAATGTTGACAGGCCATACACGACTCCCTTTGGCCAGGTTGTTGTATATCTTTGACCTTAAAGCTTAATAGTTTGAGTTGTTCATAATGTTGACAGGCTGTTCACGTCCATCTTTGGCTCAGTTGCTGTTGCTTTGATCTTACCTTCATAGTTTAGCTCTTACGAGTATATCTTGTAGTGACTTTCCTCTTTTGTAAGATATTATGGGAGGGTCTTTAAAGATTTCTCTTAGCAACGGTTGGTTTTCTATAAGATACCATTTGTGCATGATGATTTTTTTTAGATTCGGTACTGAGGGGCGATATTCTGTCACGAATGGTAGTATTTTCTTGTGCGTTTTTGTTTTGTTTTGCAAAACCGACATTCTTTCGTGATGCTTGACTTCTGATAGGTGTTTATCTATCACTTTATCTCTGTAACCCCTCATACGGAGTCTTCGCTTGAAATTAGTTATGTTCTCTTTGAACGTTTTCTCAGAAGAGTTTGTTCTGAGTAATCTTAAGGCCTCGCCTTTTATGAATCCTTTCTTTACCCCTGGGGGGTGACATGAAGAGAAGTACGTGTATTGGAAAGTTTCTGTCGGTTTGAAATGTGTACGCACATCTAGGATTGATTCCTTCTTAAATCTCTCTCCTTTGTAAATACATGTATCCAGAAAGGCGGTTTCTGTTTTTGAAACTTCAGCAGTAAATTTTATGGTCGGGTGGTGGTTATTTGCTAGTTCGATGAATGAGTATATTTCTTCTTTTTCTACATTCCACAATGAGAATATGTCATCGATAAATCTCTTCCACACTAGTGGTTTGTGCGGACTTTTGTTAATAATTTCTGTCTCTATTGCAGACATAAAAATGTTAGCAAATGCAACTGCCATTTTTGTTCCCATAGCTGTACCTTGTACTTGGAGGTAGTTTTTTCCAACAAATTGGAAAGAATTCTCCCTAAGGATTAGTCTGAGCATATCTGCGAGGTATTGGCTGGGTATTGGAGGTTTGTTTTGATAGAATGTTTCGTATGCTTTGCATATGATTGTAATTCCTTCCTCCTGTGGGATGTTTGTGTATAGGCTAGTTACATCCATAGAGACTAAAATAGCATTTTCTACGACCCTGGTTTTCTCTATGAAGCTGATAAAGTCTGTCGTATCTTTAAGATACGATTTTTGCGATTTAGCAATTGGTTGGAGGAGACTATCAACAAATGATGAGATCCTTTCTGTCGGGCCTTCGCAGCCCGATATGATCGGTCTTCCAACTGGTGTTGGTTTGTGAATCTTTGTGAGAGTGTAGAATTGTGGTATTCGCGGTGGATTTGGCGTGAGGGATAGCCATCGTCTTGTCATCTCGTCTATATGTTTCTCTTTGTAAAGCTTATCTATCAATTTCTTGACCCTTTTAGAGGTTTCTACTACCATTGGCGTTTCTAAGGGTTTGTAGTTTTCTCTGTCATCTAATTGTATTTGACCTTCTTTCATTTTGTCTTCTTTGTTGAGGACAACAATAGAGGAGCCTTTATCTGCTCGTTTAATATTGATGTCCGGGTTTTGCTTCAGTTGTTTGATGGCAAGTTGTTCCCTCTTGGGTAGATTGTTTCTAGGCGTGATTGTATTTATATTAGCAAGTTGTAATTTAACCTCTTCTAGGTATGTTTCTAGTGCGACTGATGGCTGAACTGGTGGTTCCCAGTCTGACTTTACATGAAAGGGGTGTTGGTCTTTATCTTTTCCATGAAAGATATATTGTAGACGCATTCGTCTAGCGAAAGCGTTGAAATCTTTTAATAGTTCTGCCCTAACGTGACCTGTGTTTGTCACTGGTGTGGGAATGAATTTAAGACCCCTTGACAAAACATTTATCTGATCGCGTGTCATTTTGTAATCTGAGAGGTTTTTGATATGTTTCTTTCTTGCTTCTGTTATGTTCTTATCTAAATCACGCGCTCTTTTACGCCTCCGTTCATTGCGTTTTTTGGTTGACAATGACCGCTTTTTCTTTCCTCTTTCCCTTTTTAGATAATCTATATTCTCAGAAAACACTCTGGGATAAGATTCACTTTGTTTATTCTCTTTAGTATTTTGTAAGACATTCTTCATTTTGTTGAGTTCGTCTATTTTCTTCTGGATATTCTCTAGTTTCTGTTCGTGACTGAATTCTAGAGTATTAGCTGGTACCTTATCTGACATGTCTTTCTTCTTTTCTTTGCGTGATTCCTGCTCTAGTTTTACAAGTCTAGATTTGCTTCTTTCGACTCTACGGTCGTGAAACTTTACGAGTGCGCCTAAAACTTTTCGTTCTGCGTCTTTTCTAATCCATCTTATGTCTCGTTTGAATTCTTCGTCCGGGGCAATGTTTGCCCTTGCGTTATAACGCAAAGTTTTTGGACATGTATTGTTCTCAATGTGGTTCTTCAGTTTGGCGATGGATTCTTTGGACTTTTGTATCTTGTCCTTAATGGTGTTTTCAAGTTCTTCTGTAGTAAGGCGCTGTTTCTTAAAAGGTATGCGTTCTTTCTGTTCACGAGAGTCATCATGATGACGTTTCTGTGGACCCGTTTTGCGCGGTTTTTGGACTTGGCGCCATTTTCTCTGATCGTTGGTGTTTGGTCTTTTCTCGTTTACTCTTTTGGCCTCTGTGGGGTCGCCGTTTTTTCTCTCAGTATTGTTAGTCTTTCTATTTCTTTGTAATGGCTGATCCCCATGTTCTTGAAGGTTTGTGTTTTTGCGCCTTTCTGTTGATATTTGTCCACACGGTATGTCTTCGTCATCCGAAGCTAATAGGTTTTCTTCTGCAGGATCGTTGGCTATATCAGCGAGTATTGAAGGGCTTGTTGTAAGAAGTCCTTCTTCGTTTACTAGTGTGTTATTTGCCATGATGATTTCGAGAGTAAATTCTCAAGCAAGACTCGAGTTTCGGTCCTTTCAGTGGACCTCATCAGTTGCTACTGTGTTAGGTTATGTAGGAATGGCAATGTGATGGTGTTCGTTGCTCAATTTGTACTCGTAGGTAGGATCGAAAATAGAGGTTTTCTATTGGTCAATATGATTTGACCAATGGGGTAGTTGTATGCTTGATCCTAGTTTGGTTGTGTTTTATGCGAAGGTCTTTGTTGCGATTTTCTTGTTAAAGGAGTTTCTGTTCTAAAAAGGTTTTGTTTTTGCCATATCTGTATTAGCTTTCTCTTCCTTCAGTTGAAGGATGAGGCCTGTTCTTTTGTTTAAGGCCACACAATTTGTGTTTGATCTCTAGTTCTTTCTACTGTAGAGAAGTTAATCATGTATAATCTTTGACCTTAAGGGACGGGGCTCTGTCATAAGATATCTCAAATATGTTCCATAATGTTGACAGGCCATACACGACTCCCTTTGGCCAGGTTGTTGTATATCTTTGACCTTAAAGCTTAATAGTTTGAGTTGTTCATAATGTTGACAGGCTGTTCACGTCCATCTTTGGCTCAGTTGCTGTTGCTTTGATCTTACCTTCATAGTTTAGCTCTTACGAGTATATCTTGTAGTGACTTTCCTCTTTTGTAAGATATTATGGGAGGGTCTTTAAAGATTTCTCTTAGCAACGGTTGGTTTTCTATAAGATACCATTTGTGCATGATGATTTTTTTTAGATTCGGTACTGAGGGGCGATATTCTGTCACGAATGGTAGTATTTTCTTGTGCGTTTTTGTTTTGTTTTGCAAAGCCGACATTCTTTCGTGATGCTTGACTTCTGATAGGTGTTTATCTATCACTTTATCTCTGTAACCCCTCATACGGAGTCTTCGCTTGAAATTAGTTATGTTCTCTTTGAACGTTTTCTCAGAAGAGTTTGTTCTGAGTAATCTTAAGGCCTCGCCTTTTATGAATCCTTTCTTTACCCCTGGGGGGTGACATGAAGAGAAGTACGTGTATTGGAAAGTTTCTGTCGGTTTGAAATGTGTACGCACATCTAGGATTGATTCCTTCTTAAATCTCTCTCCTTTGTAAATACATGTATCCAGAAAGGCGGTTTCTGTTTTTGAAACTTCAGCAGTAAATTTTATGGTCGGGTGGTGGTTATTTGCTAGTTCGATGAATGAGTATATTTCTTCTTTTTCTACATTCCACAATGAGAATATGTCATCGATAAATCTCTTCCACACTAGTGGTTTGTGTGGACGTTTGTTAATAATTTCTGTCTCTATTGCAGACATAAAAATGTTAGCAAATGCAACTGCCATTTTTGTTCCCATAGCTGTACCTTGTACTTGGAGGTAGTTTTTTCCAACAAATTGGAAAGAATTCTCCCTAAGGATTAGTCTGAGCATATCTGCGAGGTATTGGCTGGGTATTGGAGGTTTGTTTTGATAGAATGTTTCGTATGCTTTGCATATAATTGTAATTCCTTCCTCCTGTGGGATGTTTGTGTATAGGCTAGTTACATCCATAGAGACTAAAATAGCATTTTCTACGACCCTGGTTTTCTCTATGAGGCTGATAAAGTCTGTCGTATCTTTAAGATACGATTTTTGCGATTTAGCAATTGGTTGGAGGAGACTATCAACAAATGATGAGATCCTTTCTGTCGGGCCTTCGCAGCCCGATATGATCGGTCTTCCAACTGGTGTTGGTTTGTGAATCTTTGTGAGAGTGTAGAATTGTGGTATTCGCGGTGGATTTGGCGTGAGGGATAGCCATCGTCTTGTCATCTCGTCTATGTGTTTCTCTTTGTAAAGCTTATCTATCAATTTCTTTACCCTTTTAGAGGTTTCTACTACCATTGGCGTTTCTAAGGGTTTGTAGTTTTCTCTGTCATCTAATTGCATTTGACCTTCTTTCATTTTGTCTTCTTTGTTGAGGACAACAATAGAGGAGCCTTTATCTGCTCGTTTAATATTGATGTCCGGGTTTTGCTTCAGTTGTTTGATGGCAAGTTGTTCCCTCTTGGGCAAAGCATCAATATTAAACGAGCAGATAAAGGCTCCTCTATTGTTGTCCTCAACAAAGAAGACAAAATGAAAGAAGGTCAAATACAATTAGATGACAGAGAAAACTACAAACCCTTAGAAACGCCAATGGTAGTAGAAACCTCTAAAAGGGTCAAGAAATTGATAGATAAGCTTTACAAAGAGAAACATATAGAGGAGATGACAAGACGATGGCTATCCCTCACGCCAAATCCACCGCGAATACCACAATTCTACACTCTCACAAAGATTCACAAACCAACACCAGTTGGAAGACCGATCATATCGGGCTGCGAAGGCCCGACAGAAAGGATCTCATCATTTGTTGATAGTCTCCTCCAACCAATTGCTAAATCGCAAAAATCGTATCTTAAAGATACGACAGACTTTATCAGCTTCATAGAGAAAACCAGGGTCGTAGAAAATGCTATTTTAGTCTCTATGGATGTAACTAGCCTATACACAAACATCCCACAGGAGGAAGGAATTACAATCATATGCAAAGCATACGAAACATTCTATCAAAACAAACCTCCAATACCCAGCCAATACCTCGCAGATATGCTCAGACTAATCCTTAGGGAGAATTCTTTCCAATTTGTTGGAAAAAACTACCTCCAAGTACAAGGTACAGCTATGGGAACAAAAATGGCAGTTGCATTTGCTAACATTTTTATGTCTGCAATAGAGACAGAAATTATTAACAAAAGTCCGCACAAACCACTAGTGTGGAAGAGATTTATCGATGACATATTCTCATTGTGGAATGTAGAAAAAGAAGAAATATACTCATTCATCGAACTAGCAAATAACCACCACCCGACCATAAAATTTACTGCTGAAGTTTCAAAAACAGAAACCGCCTTTCTGGATACATGTATTTACAAAGGAGAGAGATTTAAGAAGGAATCAATCCTAGATGTGCGTACACATTTCAAACCGACAGAAACTTTCCAATACACGTACTTCTCTTCATGTCACCCCCCAGGGGTAAAGAAAGGATTCATAAAAGGCGAGGCCTTAAGATTACTCAGAACAAACTCTTCTGAGAAAACGTTCAAAGAGAACATAACTAATTTCAAGCGAAGACTCCGTATGAGGGGTTACAGAGATAAAGTGATAGATAAACACCTATCAGAAGTCAAGCATCACGAAAGAATGTCGGCTTTGCAAAACAAAACAAAAACGCACAAGAAAATACTACCATTCGTGACAGAATATCGCCCCTCAGTACCGAATCTAAAAAAAATCATCATGCACAAATGGTATCTTATAGAAAACCAACCGTTGCTAAGAGAAATCTTTAAAGACCCTCCCATAATATCTTACAAAAGAGGAAAGTCACTACAAGATATACTCGTAAGAGCTAAACTATGAAGGTAAGATCAAAGCAACAGCAACTGAGCCAAAGATGGACGTGAACAGCCTGTCAACATTATGAACAACTCAAACTATTAAGCTTTAAGGTCAAAGATATACAACAACCTGGCCAAAGGGAGTCGTGTATGGCCTGTCAACATTATGGAACATATTTGAGATATCTTATGACAGAGCCCCGTCCCTTAAGGTCAAAGATTATACATGATTAACTTCTCTACAGCAGAAAGAACTAGAGATCAAACACAAATTGTGTGGCCTTAAACAAAAGAACAGGCCTCATCCTTCAACTGAAGGAAGAGAAAGCTAATACAGATATGGCAAAAACAAAACCTTTTTAGAACAGAAACTCCTTTAACAAGAAAATCGCAACAAAGACCTTCGCATAAAACACAACCAAACTAGGATCAAGCATACAACTACCCCATTGGTCAAATCATATTGACCAATAGAAAACCTCTATTTTCGATCCTACCTACGAGTACAAATTGAGCAACGAACACCATCACATTGCCATTCCTACATAACCTAACACAGTAGCAACTGATGAGGTCCACTGAAAGGACCGAAACTCGAGTCTTGCTTGAGAATTTACTCTCGAAATCATCATGGCAAATAACACACTAGTAAACGAAGAAGGACTTCTTACAACAAGCCCTTCAATACTCGCTGATATAGCCAACGATCCTGCAGAAGAAAACCTATTAGCTTCGGATGACGAAGACATACCGTGTGGACAAATATCAACAGAAAGGCGCAAAAACACAAACCTTCAAGAACATGGGGATCAGCCATTACAAAGAAATAGAAAGACTAACAATACTGAGAGAAAAAACGGCGACCCCACAGAGGCCAAAAGAGTAAACGAGAAAAGACCAAACACCAACGATCAGAGAAAATGGCGCCAAGTCCAAAAACCGCGCAAAACGGGTCCACAGAAACGTCATCATGATGACTCTCGTGAACAGAAAGAACGCATACCTTTTAAGAAACAGCGCCTTACTACAGAAGAACTTGAAAACACCATTAAGGACAAGATACAAAAGTCCAAAGAATCCATCGCCAAACTGAAGAACCACATTGAGAACAATACATGTCCAAAAACTTTGCGTTATAACGCAAGGGCAAACATTGCCCCGGACGAAGAATTCAAACGAGACATAAGATGGATTAGAAAAGACGCAGAACGAAAAGTTTTAGGCGCACTCGTAAAGTTTCACGACCGTAGAGTCGAAAGAAGCAAATCTAGACTTGTAAAACTAGAGCAGGAATCACGCAAAGAAAAGAAGAAAGACATGTCAGATAAGGTACCAGCTAATACTCTAGAATTCAGTCACGAACAGAAACTAGAGAATATCCAGAAGAAAATAGACGAACTCAACAAAATGAAGAATGTCTTACAAAATACTAAAGAGAATAAACAAAGTGAATCTTATCCCAGAGTGTTTTCTGAGAATATAGATTATCTAAAAAGGGAAAGAGGAAAGAAAAAGCGGTCATTGTCAACCAAAAAACGCAATGAACGGAGGCGTAAAAGAGCGCGTGATTTAGATAAGAACATAACAGAAGCAAGAAAGAAACATATCAAAAACCTCTCAGATTACAAAATGACACGCGATCAGATAAATGTTTTGTCAAGGGGTCTTAAATTCATTCCCACACCAGTGACAAACACAGGTCACGTTAGGGCAGAACTATTAAAAGATTTCAACGCTTTCGCTAGACGAATGCGTCTACAATATATCTTTCATGGAAAAGATAAAGACCAACACCCCTTTCATGTAAAGTCAGACTGGGAACCACCAGTTCAGCCATCAGTCGCACTAGAAACATACCTAGAAGAGGTTAAATTACAACTTGCTAATATAAATACAATCACGCCTAGAAACAATCTACCCAAGAGGGAACAACTTGCCATCAAACAACTGAAGCAAAACCCGGACATCAATATTAAACGAGCAGATAAAGGCTCCTCTATTGTTGTCCTCAACAAAGAAGACAAAATGAAAGAAGGTCAAATACAATTAGATGACAGAGAAAACTACAAACCCTTAGAAACGCCAATGGTAGTAGAAACCTCTAAAAGGGTCAAGAAATTGATAGATAAGCTTTACAAAGAGAAACATATAGACGAGATGACAAGACGATGGCTATCCCTCACGCCAAATCCACCGCGAATACCACAATTCTACACTCTCACAAAGATTCACAAACCAACACCAGTTGGAAGACCGATCATATCGGGCTGCGAAGGCCCGACAGAAAGGATCTCATCATTTGTTGATAGTCTCCTCCAACCAATTGCTAAATCGCAAAAATCGTATCTTAAAGATACGACAGACTTTATCAGCTTCATAGAGAAAACCAGGGTCGTAGAAAATGCTATTTTAGTCTCTATGGATGTAACTAGCCTATACACAAACATCCCACAGGAGGAAGGAATTACAATCATATGCAAAGCATACGAAACATTCTATCAAAACAAACCTCCAATACCCAGCCAATACCTCGCAGATATGCTCAGACTAATCCTTAGGGAGAATTCTTTCCAATTTGTTGGAAAAAACTACCTCCAAGTACAAGGTACAGCTATGGGAACAAAAATGGCAGTTGCATTTGCTAACATTTTTATGTCTGCAATAGAGACAGAAATTATTAACAAAAGTCCGCACAAACCACTAGTGTGGAAGAGATTTATCGATGACATATTCTCATTGTGGAATGTAGAAAAAGAAGAAATATACTCATTCATCGAACTAGCAAATAACCACCACCCGACCATAAAATTTACTGCTGAAGTTTCAAAAACAGAAACCGCCTTTCTGGATACATGTATTTACAAAGGAGAGAGATTTAAGAAGGAATCAATCCTAGATGTGCGTACACATTTCAAACCGACAGAAACTTTCCAATACACGTACTTCTCTTCATGTCACCCCCCAGGGGTAAAGAAAGGATTCATAAAAGGCGAGGCCTTAAGATTACTCAGAACAAACTCTTCTGAGAAAACGTTCAAAGAGAACATAACTAATTTCAAGCGAAGACTCCGTATGAGGGGTTACAGAGATAAAGTGATAGATAAACACCTATCAGAAGTCAAGCATCACGAAAGAATGTCGGCTTTGCAAAACAAAACAAAAACGCACAAGAAAATACTACCATTCGTGACAGAATATCGCCCCTCAGTACCGAATCTAAAAAAAATCATCATGCACAAATGGTATCTTATAGAAAACCAACCGTTGCTAAGAGAAATCTTTAAAGACCCTCCCATAATATCTTACAAAAGAGGAAAGTCACTACAAGATATACTCGTAAGAGCTAAACTATGAAGGTAAGATCAAAGCAACAGCAACTGAGCCAAAGATGGACGTGAACAGCCTGTCAACATTATGAACAACTCAAACTATTAAGCTTTAAGGTCAAAGATATACAACAACCTGGCCAAAGGGAGTCGTGTATGGCCTGTCAACATTATGGAACCTACAAGATCCTACAAGATCCTACAAGATCATACAAGATTCTACGGGATACTAGACAAAAATGCTATGGAATCCATATCAATAGCAAACAAGATCCCACAAGATCCTACAAGATCATACAAGATTCTACGGGATACTAGACAAAAATGCTTTGGAATCCATATCAATAGCAAACAAGATCCCACAAGATCCTACAAGATTCTAGGGGATACTAGACAAAAATGCTATGGAATCCATATCATTAGCAAACAAGATCCTACAAGATCCTACAAGATTCTACGGGATACTAGACAAAAATGCTTTGGAATCCATATCAATAGCAAACAAGATCATAAAAGATTCTACGGGATACTTTACAAAAATGATATGGAATCCATCTCAATAGAAAACAAGATCCTACAACATCCTGCAAGATCCTACAAGATCCTACAAGATCCTAAAGGATTCTACGGGATGCTAGACAAAAATGCTATGGAATTAATATCAACAGCAAACAAGATCCTACAACATGCTACAAGATTATACGGAATACTAGAAAAAAATGGTATGGAATCCATATCAATACCAAACAATATCCTACAAGATCCTGCAAGATCCTACAAGATCCTACAAGATCCTGCAAGATCCTACAAGATCCTACAAGATCCTACAAGATTCTACGGGATACTAGACAAAAATGCTATGGAATACATATCAATAGCAAACAACATCCTACAAGATTCTACGGAATACTTGACAAAAATGCCATCCAATCCATATCAATAGCAAACAAGATCCTTCAAGATCCTACAAGATTCTACGGGATACTAGACAAAAATGCTTTGGAATCCATATCAATAGCAAACAAGATCCTAAAAGATTCTACGAGATACTTGACAAAAATGATATGGAATCCATCTCAATAGAAAACAAGGTCCTACAAGATCCTGCAAGATCCTACAAGATCCTACAAGATCCTTTAAGATTCTACGGGATGCTAGACAAAAATGCTATGGAATTAATATCAATAGCAAACAAGATCCTACAATATCCTACAAGATTCTACGGAATACTAGACAAAAATGCTTTGGAATCCATATCAATAGCAAACAAGATCCTAAAAGATTCTACGGCATACTAGTTAAAAATGCCATGGAATCCATATCAATAGCAAACAAGATCCTACAAGATTCTACGGCATACTAGTTAAAAATGCCATGGAATCCATATCAATAGCAAACAAGATCCTACAAGATACTACAAGATTCTACGGGATACTAGACAAAAATGCTATGGAATCCATATCAATAGCAAACAAGATCCTACAAGAACCTGCAAGACCCTACAAGATCCTACAAGATCCTAAAAGATTCTACGGCATAGGAGACAAAAATACTATGGAATCCATATCAATAGCAAAGAAGATCCTACAAGATATTACAGCATCCTACAAGATCGTACAAGATTCTACGGGATACTAGACAAAAATGCTATGGAATCCATACCAATAGCAAACAAGATCCTACAAGATCCTACAAGATCCTATAAGATCCTATAAGATTCTACGGGATACTAGACAAAAATGCTATGGAATCCATATCAATAGCAAACAAGATCCTACAAGATATTACGGGATCCTACAAGATCGTACAACATTCTACGGGATACTAGACAAAAATGCTATGGAATCCATATCAATAGCAAAGAATATCCTAGAACATTGTACGAGATACTAGACAAAAATGCTATGGAATCCATATCAATAGCAAACAAGATCCTACAAGAACCTGCAAGATCCTACAAGATCCTACAAGATCCTAAAAGATTCTACGGCATACGAGACAAAAATACTATGGAATCCATATCAATAGCAAACAATATCTTACAAGATCCTACAAGATTCTACGGGATACTAGACAAAAATGCTATGGAATCCATATCAATAGCAAACAAGATCCTACAAGATTCTACGGGATACGTTACAAAAATGCTATGGAATCCATACCAATAGCAAACAAGATCCTACAAGATCCTACAAGATCCTATAAGATCCTACAAGATTCTACGGGATACTAGACAAAAATGCTATGGAATCCATATCAGTAGCAAACAAGATCCTACAAGATTTTACAAGATCCCACAAGATCCTACAAGATTCTACGGGATACTAGACAAAAATGCTATAAAATCCATATCAATAGCAAACAAGATCCTACAAGAACCTGCAAGATCCTACAGGATCCTACAAGATCCTAAAAGATTCTACGGCATACGAGACAAAAATGCTATGGAATCCATATCAATAGCAAACAAGATCCTACAAGATCCTACAAGATTCTACGGGATACTAGACAAAAATGCTATGGAATCCATATCAATAGCAAACAAGACCCTACAAGAACCTGCAAGACCCTACAAGATCCTACAAGATCCTAAAAGATTCTACGGGATACTAGACAAAAATGCTATGGAATCCATATCAATAGCAAACAAGATCCTACAAGAACCTGCAAGATCCTACAGGATCCTACAAGATCCTAAAAGATTCTACGGCATACGAGACAAAAATGCTATGGAATCCATATCAATAGCAAACAAGATCCTACAAGATTCTACGGGATACTAGACAAAAATGCTATGGAATCCATATCAATAGCAAACAAGATCCTACAAGATCCTACAAGATTCTACGGGATACTAGACAAAACTGCTATGGAATCCATATCAATAGCAAACAAGATCCTACAAGATCCTACAAGATTGTACGGGATACTAGACAAAAATGCTATGGAATCGATATCATTAGCAAACAAGATCCTACAAGATCCTACAAGATCCTACAAGATTCTACGGGATACTAGACAAAAATTCTTTGGAATCCATATCAATAGCAAACAAGATCCTAAAAGATTCTACGGGATACTTGACAAAAACGCTCTGGAATCCATATCAATAGCAAACAAGATCCTGCAAGATCCTACAAGATCCTACAAGATCCTACAAGATTCTACGGGATACTAGACAAAAACGCTATGGAATGAATATCAATAGCAAACAAGATCCTACAAGATCCTACAAGATTCTACGGGATAATAGAAAAAAATGGTATGGAACCATATCAATAGCGAACAATATCCTACAAGATCGTGCAAGATCCTACAAGATCCTACGAGATTCTATGGAATACTAGACAAAAATGCTATGGAATCCATATCAATAGCAAACAAGATCCAACAAAATCCTACAAGATCCTACAAGATCTTACAAGATTCCACGGAATACGTTACAAAAATGCTATGGAATCCATATCAATAGCAAACAAGATCCTACAAGATCCTGCAAGATCCTACAAAATCCTAAAAGATTCTACGGGATACTTGACAAAAATGCTATGGAATCCATATCAATAGCAAACAAGATCCTAAAAGATCCTGCAAGATCCTACAAGATCCTACAAGATTCTACGGGATACTAGACAAAAATGCTTTGGAATCCATATCAATAGCAAACAAGATCCTACAAGATCCTGCAAGATCCTACAAGATCCTAGAAGATCCTACAAGATTCTACGGGATACTAGAGAAAAACGCTCGGAATCCATATCAATAGCAAACAAGATCCTACAAGATCCTACAAGATTCTACGGGATACTAGACAAAAATGCTATGGATTCCATATCAATAGCATACAAGATACTACAAGATTCTACGGGATACTAGACAAAAATGCAATGGAATCCATATCAATAGCAAACAAGATCCCACAAGATCCTACAAGATTCTACGGGATACTAGACAAAAATGCTATGGAATCCATAACAATAGCAAACAAGATCCTACAAGAACCTGCAAGATCATACAAGATCCTACAAGATTCTACGGGATACTAAACAAAAATGCTATGGAATCCATATCAATAGCAAACAAGATCCTATAAGATTCTAAGGGATACTACACAAAAACGCTATGGAATCCATATCAATAGCAAACAAGATCCTACAAGATTCTACGGGATACTAGACAAAAATGCTATGGAATCCATATCAATAGCAAACAAGATCCTACAAGATTCCACGGGATACTAGAAAACAAAAGCTATGGAATCCATATCAATAGGAAACAAGATCCTACAAGATCCTACAAGGTCCTTGAAGATCCTACAAGATTCTACGGGATACTTGACAAAAATACTATGGAGTCCATATCAATAGCAAACAAGATCCTACAAGATCCTGCAAGATCCTACAAGATCCTACAATATCCTACAAGATTCTACGGGATACTAGATAAAAATACTATGGAATCCATATCAATAGCAAAGAACATCCTACAAGATCCTACAAGATTCTACGGGATGCTAGACAAAAATGCTATGGAATCCATATCAATAGCAAACACGATCCTACAAGATTCTACGGGATACTTGACAAAAATGCTATGGAATCCATATAAATAGGAAACAACATCCTACAAGATCCTACAAGATCCTGCAAGATCCTACAAGATCCTACAAGATCATACAATATTCTACGGCATACTAGACAAAAATACTATGGAATCCATAGCAATAGCAAATAAGATCCTACAAGATCCTACAAGATTCTACGGGATACTAGACAAAAATGCTATGGAATCCATATCCATAGCAAACAAGATCCTACAAGATCCTACCAGATTCTACGGGATACTAGACAAAAATGCTTTGGAATCGATATCAATAGCAAACAAGATCCTACACGATTCTACGGGATACTTGACAAAAATGCTATGGAATCCATATCAATAGCAAACAAGATCCTACAAGATCCTCCAAGATCCTACAAGATCCTACAAGATTCTTTGGAATACTAGACGAAAAACCTATGGAATCCATATTAATAACAAACAAGATCCTACAAGATCCTACAAGATCATACAAGATCCTACAAGATTCTACGGGATACTACACAAAAATGCTTTGGAATCCATATCAATAAGAAACAAGATCCCACAAGATTCTACGGGATACTTGACAAAAATGCTATGAAATCCATATCAATAGGAAACAAGATCCTAGATGATTTTGCAAGATCCTACAAGATCCTACAGGATCTTACAAGATTCTACTGGATACTAGACAAAAATGCTATGGAATCCATATCCATAGCAAACAAGATCCTACAAGATTCTACGGGATACTTCACAAAAATGATATGGAATCCATATCAATAGCAAACAATATCCTACAAGATCCTGCAAGATCCTACAAGATTCTACGGGATACTAGGCAAAAATGCTATGGAATCCATAACAATAGCAAACAAGATCCTACAAGATCCTACAAGATTCTACGGGATACTAGACAAAAATGCTATGGAATCCATAACAATAGGAAACAAGATCCTACAAGATCCTACAATGTCCTTGAAGATCCTACAAGATTCTAGGGGATACTTGACAAAAATTCTATGGAGTCCATATAAATAGCAAACAAAATCCTACAAGATCCTACAAGATTCTACGGGATACTAGACAAAAATGGTATGGAATCCATATCAATAGCGAACAAGATCCTACAAGATCCTACAAGATTCTACGGGATACTAGACAAAAATGCTATGGAATCGATATCATTAGCAAACAAGATCCTACAAGATGGTACAAGATCCTACAAGATTCTACGGGATACTAGACAAAAATTCTTTGGAATCCATATCAATAGCAAACAAGATCCTACAAGATTCTACGGGATACTAGACAAAAACGCTATGGAATCAATATCAATAGCAAACAAGATCCTACAAGATCCTACAAGATTCTACGGGATACTAGAAAAAAATGGTATGGAACCATATCATTAGCAAACAAGATCCTACAAGATCCTACAAGATCCTACAAGATTCTACGGGATACTACACAAAAATGCTTTGAAATCGATATCAATAAGAAACAAGATCCTACAAGATTCTACGGGATACTTGACAAAAATGCTATGAAATCCATATCAATAGCAAACAAGATCCTACATGATTTTGCAAGATCCTACAAGATCCTACAAGATCTTACAAGATTCTACTGGATACTAGACAATAATGCTATGAAATCAATATCAATAGCAACCAAGATCCTACAAGATTCTACTGGATACTAGACAAAAATGCTATGGAATCCATATCCATAGCAAACAAGATCCTACAAGATTCTACGGGATACTTGACAAAAATGATATGGAATCCATATCAATAGCAAACAATATCCTACAAGATCCTGCAACATCCTACAAGATCCTACAAGATCCTACAAGATTCTACTGGATACTAGACAAAAATGCTTTGGAATCCATATCAATAGCAAACAAGATCCTAAAAGATTTTACTGGATTCTTGACAAAAATACTATGGAATCCATATCAATAGCAAACAAGATCCTACAAGATCCTGCAAGATCCTACAAGATCCTACAAGATCGTACAAGATCCTACAACATTCTACGGGATACTAGACAAAAATGCTATGGAATCCATATCAATAGGAAACAAGATCCTACAAGATCCTACAAGATTCTACAAGATTCTACGGGATACTAGACAAAAATGCTATGGAATCCATATCAATAGCAAACAAGATCCTACAAGATCCTACAAGATCCTACAAGATTCTACGGGATACTAGACAAAAATGCTATGGAATCAATATCAATAGCAAACAAGATCCTACATGATCCTATAAGATTCTACGGGATACTAGAAAAAAATGGTATGGAATCTATATAAATAGCAAACAAGATCCTACAAGATCCTGCAAGATCCTACAAGATCCTACAAGATCCTACAAGATTCTACGGGATACTAGACAAAAATGCTTTGGAATACATATCAATAGCAAACAACATCCAAAAAGATTCTACGGGATTCTTGACAAAAATACTATGGAATCCATATCAATACCAAACAAGATCCTACAAGATCCTGCAAGATCCTACAAGATCCTACAAGATCTTACAAGATTCTACGGGATACTAGACAAAAATGCTATGGAATCAATATCAATAGCAAAAAAGATCCTACAATATCCTACAAGATTCTACGGGATACTAGAAAAAAATGGTATGGAATCTATATCAATAGCAAACAAGATCCTACAAGATCCTACAAGATCCTACAAGATTATACGGGATACTAGACAAAAATGCTTTGGACTCCATATCAATAGCAAACAAGATCCTTGAAAATCCTTCAAGATGATACAAGATCCTACAAGATCCTACAAAATTCTACGGGATACTAGACAAAAATGCTATGGAATCCATATCTATAGCAAACAAGATCCTACAAGATCCTAAAAGATCCTACAAGATTCTACGGGATACTAGACAAAAATGCTTTGAAATCCATATCAATAGCAAACAAGATCCTACAAGATCCTACACGATCCTGCAAGATCCTACAAGATCCTACAATATCCTACAAGATTCTACGGGATAGTAGACAAAAATGCTATGGAATCCATATCAATAGCAAACAAGATCCTACAAGATCCTACAAGATCCTGCAAGATGCTACAAGATCCTACAAGATCCTAGAAGATTCTACGGGATACTAGACAGAAATGCTATGGAATCCATATCAATAGCAAACAAGATCATACAAGATTCTACGGGATACTAGACAGAAATGCTATGGAATCCATATCATTAGCAAACAAGATCCTACAAGACCCTACAAAATCCTACAAGATCCTAGTAGATTCTACTTGATACTACACAAAAATGATTTGGAATCCATATCAATAGCAAACAAGATCCTAAAAGATTCTACGGGATACTTGACAAAAATGCTATGGAATCCATATCAATAGCAAACAAGATCCTACAAGATCCTACAAGATTCTACGGGATACTAGACAAAAATGCTATGGAATCCATATCATTAGCAAACAAGATCCTACAAGACCCTACAAAATCCTACAAGATCCTACTAGATTCTACTTGACACTACACAAAAATGATTTGGAATCCATATCAATAGCAAACAAGATCGTAAAAGATTCTACGGGATACTTGACAAAAATGCTATGGAATCCATATCAATAGCAAACAAGATCCTACAAGATCCTGCAAGATCCTACAAGATCCTACAAGATCCTACAAGAATCTACGGGATACTAGACAAAAATGCTTTGGAATACATATCAATAGCAAACAAGATCCAAAAAGATTCTACTTGATTCTTAAGAAAAATACTATGGAATCCATATCAATACCAAGCAAGATCCTACAAGATCCTGCAAGATCCTACAAGATCCTACAAGATCTTACAAGATTCTACGGGATACTAGACAAAAATGCTATGGAATCAATATCAATAGCAAAAAAGATCCTACAATATCCTACAAGATTCTACGGGATACTAGAAAAAAATGGTATGGAATCTATATCAATAGCAAACAAGATCCTACAAGATTCTACGGGATACTTGACAAAAATGATATGGAATCCATATCAATAGCAAACAATATCCTACAAGATCCTGCAACATCCTACAAGATCCTACAAGATCCTACAAGATTCTACTGGATACTAGACAAAAATGCTTTGGAATCCATATCAATAGCAAACAAGATCCTAAAAGATTTTACTGGATTCTTGACAAAAATACTATGGAATCCATATCAATAGCAAACAAGATCCTACAAGATCCTGCAAGATCCTACAAGATCCTACAAGATCGTACAAGATCCTACAACATTCTACGGGATACTAGACAAAAATGCTATGGAATCCATATCAATAGCAAACAAGATCCTACAAGATCCTACAAGATTCTACGGGATACTAGACAAAAATGCTATGGAATCCATATCAATAGCAAACAAGATCCTACAAGATCCTACAAGATTCTACGGGATGCTAGACAAAAAAGCTCTTGAATCCATATCAATAGCAAACAAGATCCTTGAAGATCCTGCAAGATCCTACAAGATCCTACAAGATCCTACAGAATTCTACGGGATACTAGACAAAAATGCTATGGAATCCATATCAATACCAAACAAGATCCTACAAGATCCTACAAGATTCTACGGGATAATAGACAAAAATGGTATGGAATCCATATCAATAGCACACAAGATCCTACAAGATTCTAAGGGATACTAGACAAAAATGTTATGGAATCCATATAAATAGCAAACAAGATCCTACAAGATCGTACAAGATCCTACAAGATCTTACAAGATTCTACTGGATACTAGACAAAAATGCTATGGAATCCATATCAATAGCAAACAAGATCCTAGAAGATTCTACGGGATACTAGACAAAAATGCTATGCAATTCTTATCAATAGCAAACAAGATCCTACAAGATTCTACGGGATACTAGACAAATATGCTATGGAATCCATATCATTAGTAAACAAGATTCTACAAGATCCTACAAGATCCTATAAGATCCTACAAGATACTACGGGATACTAGAAAAAAATGCTTTGGAATCCATATCAATAGCAAACAAGATCCTAAAAGATTCTACGGGATACTAGACAAAAATGATATGGAATCCATCTCAATAGAAAACAAGATCCTACAAGATCCTGCAAGATCCTACAAGATCCTACAAGATCCTACAAGATTCTACGGGATACTAGACAAAAATGCTATGGAATCAATATCAATAGCAAACAAGATCCTACATGATCCTATAAGATTCTACGGGATACTAGAAAAAAATGGTATGGAATCTATATAAATAGCAAACAAGATCCTACAAGATCCTGCAAGATCCTACAAGATCCTACAAGATCCTACAAGATTCTACGGGATACTAGACAAAAATGCTTTGGAATACATATCAATAGCAAACAACATCCAAAAAGATTCTACGGGATTCTTGACAAAAATACTATGGAATCCATATCAATACCAAACAAGATCCTACAAGATCCTGCAAGATCCTACAAGATCCTACAAGATCGTACAAGATCCTACAACATTCTACGGGATACTAGACAAAAATGCTATGGAATCCATATCAATAGCAAACAAGATCCTACAAGATCCTACAAGAACTACGGGATACTAGACAAAAATGCTATGGAATCCATATCAATAGCAAACAAGATCCTACAAGATCCTACAAGATCCTACAAGATTCTACGGGATACTAGACAAAAAAGCTCTTGAATCCATATCAATAGCAAACAAGATCCTTGAAGATCCTGCAAGATCCTACAAGATCCTACAAGATCCTACAGAATTCTACGGGATACTAGACAAAAATGCTATGGAATCCATATCAATACCAAACAAGATCCTACAAGATCCTACAAGATTCTACGGGATAATAGACAAAAATGGTATGGAATCCATATCAATAGCACACAAGATCCTACAAGATTCTAAGGGATACTAGACAAAAATGTTATGGAATCCATATCAATAGCAAACAAGATCCTACAAGATCGTACAAGATTCTACAAGATCTTACAAGATTCTACTGGATAGTAGACAAAAATGCTATGGAATCCATATCAATAGCAAACAAGATCCTAGAAGATTCTACGGGATACTAGACAAAAATGCTATGCAATTCTTATCAATAGCAAACAAGATCCTACAAGATTCTACGGGATACTAGACAAAAATGCTATGGAATCCATATCATTAGTAAACAAGATTCTACAAGATCCTACAAGATCCTATAAGATCCTACAAGATACTACAGGATACTAGAAAAAAATGCTTTGGAATCCATATCAATAGCTAACAAGATCCTAAAAGATTCTACGGGATACTAGACAAAAATGATATGGAATCCATCTCAATAGAAAACAAGATCCTACAAGATCCTACAAGATCCTGCAAGATCCTACAAGATTCTACGGGATACTAGACAAAAAAGCTCTTGAATCCATATCAATAGCAAACAAGATCCTTGAAGATCCTGCAAGATCCTACAAGATCCTACAAGATCCTACAGAATTCTACGGGATACTAGACAAAAATGCTATGGAATCCATATCAATACCAAACAAGATCCTACAAGATCCTACAAGATTCTACGGGATAATAGACAAAAATGGTATGGAATCCATATCAATAGCACACAAGATCCTACAACATTCTACGGGATACTAGACAAAAATGCTATGGAATCCATATCAATAGCAAACAAGATCCTACAAGATCCTACAAGATTCTACGGGATACTAGACAAAAATGCTATGGAATCCATATCAATAGCAAACAAGATCCTACAAGATCCTACAAGATCCTACAAGATTCTACGGGATACTAGACAAAAAAGCTCTTGAATCCATATCAATAGCAAACAAGATCCTTGAAGATCCTGCAAGATCCTACAAGATCCTACAAGATCCTACAGAATTCTACGGGATACTAGACAAAAATGCTATGGAATCCATATCAATACCAAACAAGATCCTACAAGATCCTACAAGATTCTACGGGATAATAGACAAAAATGGTATGGAATCCATATCAATAGCACACAAGATCCTACAAGATTCTAAGGGATACTAGACAAAAATGTTATGGAATCCATATCAATAGCAAACAAGATCCTACAAGATCGTACAAGATTCTACAAGATCTTACAAGATTCTACTGGATAGTAGACAAAAATGCTATGGAATCCATATCAATAGCAAACAAGATCCTAGAAGATTCTACGGGATACTAGACAAAAATGCTATGCAATTCTTATCAATAGCAAACAAGATCCTACAAGATTCTACGGGATACTAGACAAAAATGCTATGGAATCCATATCATTAGTAAACAAGATTCTACAAGATCCTACAAGATCCTATAAGATCCTACAAGATACTACAGGATACTAGAAAAAAATGCTTTGGAATCCATATCAATAGCAAACAAGATCCTAAAAGATTCTACGGGATACTAGACAAAAATGATATGGAATCCATCTCAATAGAAAACAAGATCCTACAAGATCCTACAAGATTCTACGGGATACTAGACAAAAATGCTATGGAATCAATATCAATAGCAAACAAGATCCTACATGATCCTATAAGATTCTACGGGATACTAGAAAAAAATGGTATGGAATCTATATAAATAGCAAACAAGATCCTACAAGATCCTGCAAGATCCTACAAGATCCTACAAGATCCTACAAGATTCTACGGGATACTAGACAAAAATGCTTTGGAATACATATCAATAGCAAACAACATCCAAAAAGATTCTACGGGATTCTTGACAAAAATACTATGGAATCCATATCAATACCAAACAAGATCCTACAAGATCCTGCAAGATCCTACAAGATCCTACAAGATCTTACAAGATTCTACGGGATACTAGACAAAAATGCTATGGAATCAATATCAATAGCAAAAAAGATCCTACAATATCCTACAAGATTCTACGGGATACTAGAAAAAAATGGTATGGAATCTATATCAATAGCAAACAAGATCCTACAAGATCCTACAAGATCCTACAAGATTATACGGGATACTAGACAAAAATGCTTTGGACTCCATATCAATAGCAAACAAGATCCTTGAAAATCCTTCAAGATGATACAAGATCCTACAAGATCCTACAAAATTCTACGGGATACTAGACAAAAATGCTATGGAATCCATATCTATAGCAAACAAGATCCTACAAGATCCTAAAAGATCCTACAAGATTCTACGGGATACTAGACAAAAATGCTTTGAAATCCATATCAATAGCAAACAAGATCCTACAAGATCCTACACGATCCTGCAAGATCCTACAAGATCCTACAATATCCTACAAGATTCTACGGGATAGTAGACAAAAATGCTATGGAATCCATATCAATAGCAAACAAGATCCTACAAGATCCTACAAGATCCTGCAAGATGCTACAAGATCCTACAAGATCCTAGAAGATTCTACGGGATACTAGACAGAAATGCTATGGAAACCATATCAATAGCAAACAAGATCATACAAGATTCTACGGGATACTAGACAGAAATGCTATGGAATCCATATCATTAGCAAACAAGATCCTACAAGACCCTACAAAATCCTACAAGATCCTAGTAGATTCTACTTGATACTACACAAAAATGATTTGGAATCCATATCAATAGCAAACAAGATCCTAAAAGATTCTACGGGATACTTGACAAAAATGCTATGGAATCCATATCAATAGCAAACAAGATCCTACAAGATCCTACAAGATTCTACGGGATACTAGACAAAAATGCTATGGAATCCATATCATTAGCAAACAAGATCCTACAAGACCCTACAAAATCCTACAAGATCCTACTAGATTCTACTTGACACTACACAAAAATGATTTGGAATCCATATCAATAGCAAACAAGATCGTAAAAGATTCTACGGGATACTTGACAAAAATGCTATGGAATCCATATCAATAGCAAACAAGATCCTACAAGATCCTGCAAGATCCTACAAGATCCTACAAGATCCTACAAGAATCTACGGGATACTAGACAAAAATGCTTTGGAATACATATCAATAGCAAACAAGATCCAAAAAGATTCTACTTGATTCTTAAGAAAAATACTATGGAATCCATATCAATACCAAGCAAGATCCTACAAGATCCTGCAAGATCCTACAAGATCCTACAAGATCTTACAAGATTCTACGGGATACTAGACAAAAATGCTATGGAATCAATATCAATAGCAAAAAAGATCCTACAATATCCTACAAGATTCTACGGGATACTAGAAAAAAATGGTATGGAATCTATATCAATAGCAAACAAGATCCTACAAGATTCTACGGGATACTTGACAAAAATGATATGGAATCCATATCAATAGCAAACAATATCCTACAAGATCCTGCAACATCCTACAAGATCCTACAAGATCCTACAAGATTCTACTGGATACTAGACAAAAATGCTTTGGAATCCATATCAATAGCAAACAAGATCCTAAAAGATTTTACTGGATTCTTGACAAAAATACTATGGAATCCATATCAATAGCAAACAAGATCCTACAAGATCCTGCAAGATCCTACAAGATCCTACAAGATCGTACAAGATCCTACAACATTCTACGGGATACTAGACAAAAATGCTATGGAATCCATATCAATAGCAAACAAGATCCTACAAGATCCTACAAGATTCTACGGGATACTAGACAAAAATGCTATGGAATCCATATCAATAGCAAACAAGATCCTACAAGATCCTACAAGATCCTACAAGATTCTACGGGATGCTAGACAAAAAAGCTCTTGAATCCATATCAATAGCAAACAAGATCCTTGAAGATCCTGCAAGATCCTACAAGATCCTACAAGATCCTACAGAATTCTACGGGATACTAGACAAAAATGCTATGGAATCCATATCAATACCAAACAAGATCCTACAAGATCCTACAAGATTCTACGGGATAATAGACAAAAATGGTATGGAATCCATATCAATAGCACACAAGATCCTACAAGATTCTAAGGGATACTAGACAAAAATGTTATGGAATCCATATAAATAGCAAACAAGATCCTACAAGATCGTACAAGATCCTACAAGATCTTACAAGATTCTACTGGATACTAGACAAAAATGCTATGGAATCCATATCAATAGCAAACAAGATCCTAGAAGATTCTACGGGATAGTAGACAAAAATGCTATGCAATTCTTATCAATAGCAAACAAGATCCTACAAGATTCTACGGGATACTAGACAAATATGCTATGGAATCCATATCATTAGTAAACAAGATTCTACAAGATCCTACAAGATCCTATAAGATCCTACAAGATACTACGGGATACTAGAAAAAAATGCTTTGGAATCCATATCAATAGCAAACAAGATCCTAAAAGATTCTACGGGATACTAGACAAAAATGATATGGAATCCATCTCAATAGAAAACAAGATCCTACAAGATCCTGCAAGATCCTACAAGATCCTACAAGATCCTACAAGATTCTACGGGATACTAGACAAAAATGCTATGGAATCAATATCAATAGCAAACAAGATCCTACATGATCCTATAAGATTCTACGGGATACTAGAAAAAAATGGTATGGAATCTATATAAATAGCAAACAAGATCCTACAAGATCCTGCAAGATCCTACAAGATCCTACAAGATCCTACAAGATTCTACGGGATACTAGACAAAAATGCTTTGGAATACATATCAATAGCAAACAACATCCAAAAAGATTCTACGGGATTCTTGACAAAAATACTATGGAATCCATATCAATACCAAACAAGATCCTACAAGATCCTGCAAGATCCTACAAGATCCTACAAGATCTTACAAGATTCTACGGGATACTAGACAAAAATGCTATGGAATCAATATCAATAGCAAAAAAGATCCTACAATATCCTACAAGATTCTACGGGATACTAGAAAAAAATGGTATGGAATCTATATCAATAGCAAACAAGATCCTACAAGATCCTACAAGATCCTACAAGATTATACGGGATACTAGACAAAAATTCTTTGGACTCCATATCAATAGCAAACAAGATCCTTGAAAATCCTTCAAGATGATACAAGATCATACAAAATTCTGCGGGGTACTAGACAAAAATGCTATGGAATCCATATCAATAGGAAACAAGATCCTACAAGATCCTACAAGATTCTACGGGATACTAGACAAAAATGCTATGGAATCCATATCTATAGCAAACAAGATCCTACAAGATCCTAAAAGATCCTACAAGATTCTACGGGATACTAGACAAAAATGCTTTGAAAACCATATCAATAGCAAACAAGATCCTACAAGATCCTACACGATCCTGCAAGATCCTACAAGATCCTACAATATCCTACAAGATTCTACGGGATAGTAGACAAAAATGCTATGGAATCCATATCAATAGCAAACAAGATCCTACAAGATCCTACAAGATCCTGCAAGATGCTACAAGATCCTACAAGATCCTAGAAGATTCTACGGGATACTAGACAGAAATGCTATGGAATCCATATCAATAGCAAACAAGATCATACAAGATTCTACGGGATACTAGACAGAAATGCTATGGAATCCATATCATTAGCAAACAAGATCCTACAAGACCCTACAAAATCCTACAAGATCCTAGTAGATTCTACTTGATACTACACAAAAATGATTTGGAATCCATATCAATAGCAAACAAGATCCTAAAAGATTCTACGGGATACTTGACAAAAATGCTATGGAATCCATATCAATAGCAAACAAGATCCTACAAGATCCTACAAGATTCTACGGGATACTAGACAAAAATGCTATGGAATCCATATCATTAGCAAACAAGATCCTACAAGACCCTACAAAATCCTACAAGATCCTACTAGATTCTACTTGACACTACACAAAAATGATTTGGAATCCATATCAATAGCAAACAAGATCGTAAAAGATTCTACGGGATACTTGACAAAAATGCTATGGAATCCATATCAATAGCAAACAAGATCCTACAAGATCCTGCAAGATCCTACAAGATCCTACAAGATCCTACAAGAATCTACGGGATAGTAGACAAAAATGCTTTGGAATACATATCAATAGCAAACAAGATCCAAAAAGATTCTACTTGATTCTTAAGAAAAATACTATGGAATCCATATCAATACCAAGCAAGATCCTACAAGATCCTGCAAGATCCTACAAGATCCTACAAGATCTTACAAGATTCTACGGGATACTAGACAAAAATGCTATGGAATCAATATCAATAGCAAAAAAGATCCTACAATATCCTACAAGATTCTACGGGATACTAGAAAAAAATGGTATGGAATCTATATCAATAGCAAACAAGATCGTACAAGATCCTACAAGATCCTACAAGATTATACGGGATACTAGACAAAAATGCTTTGAAATCCATATCTATAGCAAACAAGATCCTTGAAAATCCTTCAAGATCATACAAGATCCTACAAGATCCTACAAAATTCTGCGGGATACTAGACAAAAATGCTATGGAATCCATATCAATAGGAAACAAGATCCTACAAGATCCTACAAGATTCTACGGGATACTAGACAAAAATGCTATGCACTCCATATCAATAGCAAACAAGATCCTACAAGATCCTACAAGATCCTACAAAATTCTGCGGGATACTAGACAAAAATGCTATGGAATCCATATCAATAGGAAACAAGATCCTACAAGATCCTACAAGATTCTACGGGATACTAGACAAAAATGCTATGCAATCCATATCAATAGCAAACAAGATCCTACAAGATCCTAAAAGATCCTACAAGATTCTACGGGATACTAGACAAAAATGCTTTGAAATCCATATCAATAGCAAACAAGATCCTTGAAGATCCTGCAAGATCCTACAAGACCCTACAAGATTCTACGGGATACTAGACAAAAATGCTATGGAATCCTTATCAATAGCAAACAAGATCCTACAAGATCCTACAATATCCTGCAAGATCCTACAAGATCCTACAAGATCCTACAAGATTCTACGGGATACTAGACAAAAATGCTATGGAATCCATATCAATAGCAAACGAGATCCTACAAGATCCTACAAGATTCTACGGGATAGTAGACAAAAATGCTATGGAATCCATATCAATAGCAAACAAGATCCTACAAGATCCTGCAAGATCCTACAAGATCCTACAAGATCCTACAAGATTCTACGGGATACTAGACAAAAATGCTATGGAATCCATATCAATAGCAAACAAGATCCTACAAGATCCTACAAGATTCTACGTGATACTAGACAAAAATGCTATGGAATCCATATCAATAGCAAACAAGATCCTACAAGATTCTACGGGATACTAGACAAAAATGCTTTGGAATCCATATCAATAGCAAACAAGATCCTTGAAGATCCTGCAAGATCCTACAAGATCGTACAAGATCCTACAGGATTCTACGGGATACTAGACAAAAATGCTATGGAATCCATATCAATAGCAAACAAGATCCTACAAGATTCTACGGGATACTAGACAAAAATGCTTTGGAATCCATATCAATAGCAAACAAGATCCTTGAAGATCCTGCAAGATCTTACAAGATCATACAAGATCCTACAGGATTCTACGGGATACTAGACAAAAATGCTATGGAATCCATATCATTAGCAAACAAGATCCTACAAGACCCTACAAAATCCTACAAGATCCTTCCAGATTCTACTTGATACTACACAAAAATGATTTGGAATCCATATCAATAGCAAACAAGATCGTAAAAGATTCTACGGGATACTTGACAAAAATGCTATGGAATCCATATCAATAGCAAACAAGATCCTACAAGATCCTACAAGATCCTACAAGATCCTACAAGATTCTACGGGATACTAGAGAAAAATGCTATGGAATCCATATCATTAGCAAACAAGATCCTACAAGACCCTACAAAATCCTACAAGATCCTACTAGATTCTACTTGCTTCTACACAAAAATGATTTGGAATCCATATCAATAGCAAACAAGATCCTAAAAGATTCTACGGGATACTTGACAAAAATGCTATGGAATCCATATCAATAGCAAACAAGATCCTACAAGATCCTGCAAGATCCTACAAGATCCTACAAGATCCTACAAGATTCTACGGGATGGTAGACAAAAATGGTATGGAATCCATTTCAATACCAAACAAGATCCTACAAGATCCCGCAAGATCCTAAGAGATCCTACAAGATCCTAAGAGATTCTACGAAATACTAGACAAAAATGCTATGGAATCCATATCAATAGCAAACAAGATCCTACAAGATCCTACAAGATTCTACGGGATACTAGACAAAAACGCTCGGAATCCATATCAATAGGAAACAAGATCGTACAAGATCCTACAAGATTCTATGGGATACTAGACAAAAATGCTATGGAATCCATATCAATAGCAAAAAAGATCCTACAAGATTCTACGGGTACTAGACAAAAATGCTATGGAATCCATATCAACAGCAAACAAGATCCTACAAGATCCTGCAAGATTCTACGGGATACTAGACAAAAATGCTCTAGAATCCATATCAATAGCAAACAAGATCCTACAAGATCCTACAAGATTCTCCGGGATACTAGACAAATATGCTATGGAATCCATATCAATAGCAAACAAGATCCTACAAGATTCTAAGGGATACTAGACAAAAATGCTATGGAATCCATATCATTAGGAAACAAGATTCTACAAGATCTTACAAGATCCTATAAGATCCTACAAGATTCTACGGGATACTAGACATAAATGCTTTGGAATCCATATCAATAGCAAACAAGATCCTAAAAGATTCTACGGGATACTTGACAAAAATGATATGGAATCCATTTCAATAGAAAACAAGATCCTACAAGATCCTCCAAGATCCTCCAAGATCCTACAAGATCCTACAAAATTCTAAGGTATACTAGACAAAAATGCTATGGAATCCATATCAATAGCAAACAAGATCCTACAAGATCCTACAAGATTCTACGGGATACTAGACAAAAATGCTATGGAATCCATATCATTAGCAAAGGATATCATACAAGATCCTAAAAGATCCTACAAGATCCTACAAGATTCTACGGGATACTAGACAAAAATGCTTTGGAATCCATATCAATAGGAAACAAGATCCTACAAGATCCTACAAGATTCTACGGGATGCTAGAAAAAAATGGTATGGAATCCATATCAATAGCAAACAAGATCCTACAAGATCCTGCAAGATCTTACAAGATCCTACAAGATCTTACAAGATTCTACGGACTACTAGACAAAAATGCTATGGAATCCATATCAATAGCAAACAAGAAACTACAAGATCCTACAAGATCCTACAAGATTCTACGAGATACTAGACAAAAATGCTTTGGAATCATATCAATAGCAAACAAGATCCTACAAGATACTACGAGATCCTACAAGATTCTACGGGATACTAGACAAAAATGCTTTGGAATACATATCAATAGCAAACAAGATCCTTGAAGATCCTGCAAGATCCTACCAGATCCTACAAGATCCTACAAGATTCTACGGGATACTAGACAAAAATGCTATGAATTCATATCAATACCAAGCAAGATCCTACAAGATCCTAAAAGATTCTACGGGATACTAGACAAAAATGCTATGGAATCCATATCATTAGCAAACAAGATCCTACAACATCCTATAAGATCCTTCAAGATCCTACAATATTCTACGGGATGCTAGACAAAAATGCTATGGAATGCATATCAATAGCAAACAAGATCCTACAAGATCCTACAATATTCTACGGGATACTAGACAAAAATGCTATGGAATCCATATCATTAGCAAACAATATCCTTCAAGATCCTACAAGATCTTACAAGATCCTACAAGATTCTACGGGCTACTAGACAAAAATGCTTTGGAATCCATATCAATAGCAAACAAGATCCTAAAAGGTTCTACAGGATACTTGACAAAAATGCTATGGAATCCATATCAATAGCAAACAAGATCCTACCAGATCCTGCAAGATCCTACAAGATCCTACAAGATCTTACAAGATTCTACGGGATACTAGACAAAAATGCTTTGGAATCCATATCAATAGCAAACAAGATCCTACAAGATCCTGCAAGATCCTTTGAGATCCTACAAGATCCTACAAGATTCTACGGGATACTAGACAAAAACGCTCGGAATCCATATCAATAGCAAACAAGATCCTACAAGATTCTACGGGATACTAGACAAAAATGCTATGGAATCCATATCAATAGCAAACAAGATCCTACAAGATCCTACAAGATTCTATGGGATACTAGACAAAAATGCTATGGAATCCATATCAATAGCAAACAATTCTTACAAGATTCTACGGGATACTAGACAAAAATGCTATGGAATCCATATCAATAGCAAACAAGATCCTACATGATTCTACGGGATACTAGACAAAACTGCTATGGAATCCATATTAATAGGAAACAAGATCCTACAAGATCCTACAAGGTCCTCCAAGATCCTACAAGATTCTACGGGATACTAGACAAAAATACTTTGGAATCCATATCAATAGCAAACAAGATCCTACAAGATTCTACGGGACACTTGACAAAAATGCTATGGAATCCATATCAATAGCAAACAAGATCCTACAAGATAATGCAAGATCCTACAAGATCCTACAATATCCTACAAGATTCTACGGTATGCTAGACAAAAATGCTATGGAATCCATATCAATAGCAAAAAAGATCCTACAAGATCCTACAAGATTCTACAGGATACTAGACAAAAATGCTATTAAATCCATATCAATAGCAAACAAGATCCTACAAGATTCTACGGGATACTAGACAAAAATGCTATGGAATCCATATCAATAGCAAACAAGATCCTACAAGATTCTACGGGATACTAGACAAATATGCTATGGAATCCTTATCAATAGCCAACAAGACCCTACAAGATCCTGCAAGATCCTAAAAGATCCTACAATATCCTACAAGATTCTACGGAATACTAGACAAAAATGCTATGGAATCCATATCAATAGGACACTAGATCCTACAAGATTCTACGGGATACTATAAAAAAAAAGGTATGGAATCCATATCAATAGCAAACAAGATCCTGCAAGATCCTACAAGATCCTACAAGATCCTACAAGATTCTACGGGACACTAGACAAAAATGCTATGGAATCCATATCAATAGCAAACGAGATCCTACAAGATCCTACAAGATTCTACGGGATACTAGACAAAAATGCTATGGAATCCATATCATTATCAAACAAGATCCTACAAGATCCTACAAGATCCTACAAGATTCTACGGGATCCTAGACAAAAATGCTATGGAATCCATATCAATAGCAAACAAGATCCTAAAAGATTCTACGGGATACTTGACAAAAATGCTATGGAATCCACATCAATAGCAAACAAGATCCTACAAGATCCTGCAAGATCCTACAAGATAATACAAGATCTTTCAAGATTCTACGGGATACTAGACAAAAATGCTATGGGATCAATATCAATAGCAAACAAGATCCTACAAGATCCTACAAGATTCTACGGGATACTAGAAAAAAATCGTATGGAATCCATATCAATAGCAAACAAGATCCTACAAGATCCTACAAGATCCTACAAGATTCTACGGGATACTAGACAAAAATGCTATGCAATCTATATCAATAGCAAACAAGATCCTACAAGATCCTACCAGATCCTACAAGATTCTACGGGATGCTAGACAAAAATGCTATGGAATCTATATCAATAGCAAACAAGATCCTACAAGATCCTGCAAGATTCTACGGGATACTAGAAAAAAATCGTATGGAAACCATATCAATAGCAAACAAGATCCTACAAGATCCTGCAAGATCCTACAAGATCCTACAAGATCCTGCAAGATCCTACAAGATCCTAAAAGATCCTACAAGATTCTACGGGATGCTAGACAAAAATGCTATGGAATCAATTTCAATAGCAAACAAGATCCTACAAGATCCTACAAGATTCTACGGGATACTACACAAAAATGCTATGGAATCCATATCAATAGCAAACAAGATCCTACAAGATTCTACGGGATACTAGACAAAAATGCTATGGAATCCATATCAATAGCAGACAAGATCCTACAAGATCCTACAAGATCCTACAAGATCATACAAGATTCTACGGGATACTAGACAAAAATGCTATGGAATCCATATCAATAGCAAACAAGATCCTACAAGATCCTACAAGATTCTCCGGTATACTAGACAAATATGCTATGGAATCCATATCAATAGGAAACAAGATCCTACAAGATTCTACGGGATACTAGACAAAAATGCTATGGAATTCATATCAATAGGAATTAAGATCCTACAAGATCCTACATGATTCTACGGGATACTAGACAAAAATGCTATGGGATCCATATCATTATCAAACAAGATTCTACAAGATCCTACAAGATCCTATAAGATCCTACAAGATTCTACGGGATACTAGACAAAAATGCTTTGAAATCTATATCAATAGCAAACAAGATCCTAAAAGATTCTACGGGATACTTGACAAAAATGAAATGGCATCCATCTCAATAGAAAAGAAGATCCTACACGGTCCTGCAAGATCCTACAAGATCCTAGAAGATCCTACAAGATTCTACGGGATACTAGACAAAAATGCTATGGAATCCAAATCATTAGCAAACAAGTTCCTACAAGATCCTACAAGATCCTACAAGATTCTCCGGGATACTAGACAAAAATGCTATGGAATCCATATCAATAGCAAACAAGATCCTAAAAGATTCTACGGGATACTTGACAAAAATGCTATGGAATCCATATCAATAGCAAACAAGATCCTACAAGATTCTACGGGATACTAGACAAAAATGCTATGGAATCCATATCAATAGCAAACAAGATCCTACAAGATCCTACAAGATCCTTCAAGATTCTACGAAATACTAGACAAAAATGCTATGGAATCCATATCAATAGCAAACAAGATCCTACAACATCCTACAAGATCCTACAATATTCTACGGGATACTAGACAAAAATGCTTTGGAATCCATATCAATACCAAAGAAGATCCTACAAGATCCTGCAAGATAATACAAGATCCTACAAGATCCTACAAGATTCTATGGGATACTAGACAAAAATGCTATGGAATCCATATCAATAGCAAACAATTCTTACAAGATTCTACGGGATACTAGACAAAAATGCTATGGAATCCATATCAATAGCAAACAAGATCCTACATGATTCTACGGGATACTAGACAAAACTGCTATGGAATCCATATTAATAGGAAACAAGATCCTACAAGATCCTACAAGATTCTACGGGATACTAGACAAAAATACTTTGGAATCCATATGAATAGCAAACAAGATCCTACAAGATTCTACGTGACACTTGACAAAAATGCTATGGAATCCATATCAATAGCAAACAAGATCCTACAAGATAATGCAAGATCCTACAAGATCCTACAAGATCCTACAAGATTCTACGGTATGCTAGACAAAAATGCTATGGAATCCATATCAATAGCAAAAAAGATCCTACAAGATCCTACAAGATTCTACAGGATACTAGACAAAAATGCTATTAAATCCATATCAATAGCAAACAAGATCCTGCAAGATCCTATAAGATCCTACAAGATCCTACAAGATTCTAGGGGATAGTAGACAAAAATGCTATGGAATCCATATCAATAGCAAACGAGATCCTATAAGATCCTACAAGATTCTACGGGATACTAGACAAAAATGCTATGGAATCCATATCATTATCAAACAAGATCCTACAAGATCCTACAAGATCCTACAAGATTCTACGGGATCCTAGACAAAAAAGCTATGGAATCCATATCAATAGCAAACAAGATCCTAAAAGATTCTACGGGATACTTGACAAAAATGCTATGGAATCCATATCAATAGCAAACAAGATCCTACAAGATCCTGGAAGATCCTACAAGATCCTACAAGATCCTTCAAGATTCTACGGGATACTAGACAAAAATGTTATGGGATCAATATCAATAGCAAACAAGATCCTACAAGATCCTACAAGATTCTACGGGATACTAGAAAAAAATCGTATGGAATCCATATCAATAGCAAACAAGATCCTACAAGATCCTGCAAGATCCTACAAGATCCTACAAGATCCTACAAGATTCTACGGAATACTAGACAAAAATGCTATGGAATCCATATCAATAGCAAACAAGATCCTACAAGATCCTACAAAATTCTACGGGATACTAGACAAAAATGCCATGGAATCCATATCAATAGCAAACAAGATCCTACAAGATCCTACAAAATTCTACGGAATACTAGACAAAAATGCTATGGAATCCATATCAATAGCAAACAAGATCCTACAAGATCCTACAAAATTCTACGGGATACTAGACAAAAATGCCATGGAATCCATATCAATAGCAAACAAGACCCTAAAAGATTCTACGGGATACTTGACAAAAATGATATGGAATCCATCTCAATAGAACACAAGATCCTACAAGATCCTGCAAGATCCTACAAGATCCTACAAGATCCTACAAGATTCTACGGGATGCTAGACAAAAATGCTATGGAATCAATTTCAATAGCAAACAAGATCCTACAAGATCCTACAAGATTCTACGGGATACTACACAAAAATGCTATGGAATCCATATCAATAGCAAACAAGATCCTACAAGATTCTACGGGATACTAGACAAAAATGCTATGGAATCCATATCAATAGCAGACAAGATCCTACAAGATCCTACAAGATCCTACAAGATCATACAAGATTCTACGGGATACTAGACCAAAATGCTATGGAATCCATATCAATAGCAAACAAGATCCTACAAGATCCTACAAGATTCTCCAGTATACTAGACAAATATGCTATGGAATCCATATCAATAGGAAACAAGATCCTACAAGATTCTACGGGATACTAGACAAAAATGCTATGGAATTCATATCAATAGGAATTAAGATCCTACAAGATCCTACATGATTCTACGGGATACTAGACAAAAATGCTATGGGATCCATATCATTATCAAACAAGATTCTACAAGATCCTACAAGATCCTATACGATCCTACAAGATTCTACGGGATACTAGACAAAAATGCTTTGGAATCTATATCAATAGCAAACAAGATCCTAAAAGATTCTACGGGATACTTGACAAAAATGAAATGGAATCCATCTCAATAGAAAAGAAGATCCTACACGATCCTGCAAGATCCTACAAGATCCTAGAAGATCCTACAAGATTCTACGGGATACTAGACAAAAATGCTATGGAATCCAAATCATTAGCAAACAAGTTCCTACAAGATCCTACAAGATCCTACAAGATTCTCCGGGATACTAGACAAAAATGCTATGGAATCCATATCAATAGCAAACAAGATCCTAAAAGATTCTACGGGATACTTGACAAAAATGCTATGGAATCCATATCAATAGCAAACAAGATCCTAAAAGATTCTACGGGATACTAGACAAAAATGCTATGGAATCAATATCAATAGCAAACAAGATCCTACAAGATCCTACAAGATTCTATGGGTTACTAGAAAAAAATCGTATGGAATCCATATCAATAGCAAACAAGATCCTACAAGATCCTACAAGATTCTACGGAATACTAGACAAAAATGCTATGGAATCCATATCAATAGCAAACAAGATCCTACAAGATCCTACAAGATCCTACAAGATCCTTCAAGATTCTACGGAATACTAGACGAAAATACTATGGAATCCATATCAATAGCAAACAAGATCCTACAAGATCCTGCAAAATAATACAAGATCCTACAAGATTCTACGGGATACTAGACAAAAATGCTATGGAATCCATATCAATAGCAAACAAGATCCTACAAGATCCTACAAGATTCTACGGGATACTAGACAAAAATGCTTTGCAATCCATATCAATAGCAAACAAGATCCTACAAGATCCTACAAGATTCTCCAGTATACTAGACAAATATGCTATGGAATCCATATCAATAGGAAACAAGATCCTACAAGATTCTACGGGATACTAGACAAAAATGCTATGGAATTCATATCAATAGGAATTAAGATCCTACAAGATCCTACATGATTCTACGGGATACTAGACAAAAATGCTATGGGATCCATATCATTATCAAACAAGATTCTACAAGATCCTACAAGATCCTATACGATCCTACAAGATTCTACGGGATACTAGACAAAAATGCTTTGGAATCTATATCAATAGCAAACAAGATCCTAAAAGATTCTACGGGATACTTGACAAAAATGAAATGGAATCCATCTCAATAGAAAAGAAGATCCTACACGATCCTGCAAGATCCTACAAGATCCTAGAAGATCCTACAAGATTCTACGGGATACTAGACAAAAATGCTATGGAATCCAAATCATTAGCAAACAAGTTCCTACAAGATCCTACAAGATCCTACAAGATTCTCCGGGATACTAGACAAAAATGCTATGGAATCCATATCAATAGCAAACAAGATCCTAAAAGATTCTACGGGATACTTGACAAAAATGCTATGGAATCCATATCAATAGCAAACAAGATCCTAAAAGATTCTACGGGATACTAGACAAAAATGCTATGGAATCAATATCAATAGCAAACAAGATCCTACAAGATCCTACAAGATTCTATGGGTTACTAGAAAAAAATCGTATGGAATCCATATCAATAGCAAACAAGATCCTACAAGATCCTACAAGATTCTACGGAATACTAGACAAAAATGCTATGGAATCCATATCAATAGCAAACAAGATCCTACAAGATCCTACAAGATCCTACAAGATCCTTCAAGATTCTACGGAATACTAGACGAAAATACTATGGAATCCATATCAATAGCAAACAAGATCCTACAAGATCCTGCAAAATAATACAAGATCCTACAAGATTCTACGGGATACTAGACAAAAATGCTATGGAATCCATATCAATAGCAAACAAGATCCTACAAGATCCTACAAGATTCTACGGGATACTAGACAAAAATGCTTTGCAATCCATATCAATAGCAAACAAGATCCTAAAAGATTCTACGGGATACTTGACAAAAATGATATGGAATCCATTTCAATAGAAAACAAGATCCTACAAGATCCTGCAAGACCCTTCAAGATCCTACAAGATACTACAAGATTCTACCGGATACTAGACAAAAAGGCTATAAAATCCATACCAATAGCAAACAAGAACCTACAAAATCCTACAAGATTGTACGGGATACTAGACAAAAATACTATGGAATCCATATCATTAACAAACAAGATCCTACAAGATCCTACAACATCCTACAAGATTCTACGGGATACTAGACAAAAATGCTTTGGAATCCATATCAATAGCAAACAAGATCCTAAAAGATTCTACGGAAAACTAGACAAAAATACTATGGAATCCATATTAATAGCAAAGAAGATCCTACAAGATCCTGCAAGATCCTACAAGATCCTACAAGATCCTACAAGATTCTACGGGATACTATACAAAACTGCTTTGGAATCCATATCAATAGCAAACAAGATCCTTTAAAATCCTGCAAGATCATACAAGATCCTACAAGATTCTACGGGATACTAGACAAAAATGCTATGGAATCCATATCAATAGCAAACAAGATCCTACAAGATCCTATAAGATTCTACGGGATACTAGACAAAAATGCTATGGAAACCATATCAATAGCAAACAAGATCCTTAAAGATCCTATAAGATTCTACGGGATACTAGACAAAAATGCTATGGAATCGATATCAATAGCAAACAAGATCCTACAAAATCCTACAAGATCCTACAAGATCCTACATGATTCTACGGGATACTAGACAAAAATGCTTTGGAATCCATATATATAGCAAACAAGATCCTCCAAGATCCTGCAAGATCCTACAAGATCCTACGAGATCCTACAAGATTCTACGGGATACTAGACAAAAATGCTTTGGAATCCATATCAATAGCAAACAAGATTCTTGGAAATCCGGCAAGATCATACAAGATCCTACGAGATTCTACGGGATACTAGACAAAAATGCTATGGAATCCATATCAATAGCAAACAAGATCCTACAAGATCCTACAAGATTCTACGGGATACTAGACAAAAATGCTATGGAATCCATATCAATAGCAAACAAGATCCTACAAGATCCTACAAGATCCTACAAGATTCTACGGAATACTAGACAAAAATGCTATGGAATCCATATCAATAGCAAACAAGATCCTACAAAATCCTACAAGATCCTACAAGATCCTACATGATTCTACGGGATACTAGACAAAAAGGCTTTGGAATCCATATATATAGCAAACAAGATCCTACAAGATCCTACAAGATCCTACAAGATTCTACGGAATACTAGACAAAAATGCTATGGAATCCATATCAATAGCAAACAAGATCCTACAAAATCCTACAAGATCCTACAAGATCCTACAAGATTCTACGGGATACTAGACAAAAACGCGCGGAATCCATATCAATAGCAAACAAGATCCTACAAGATCCTACAAGATTCTACCGGATTCTAGACAAAAATGTTATGGAATCCATATCAATAGGAAACAAGATCCTACAAGATTCTACGGGATACTAGACAAAAATGCTATGGAATCCATATCAATAGCAAACAAGATCTTACAAGATCCTACAAGATTCTACGGGATACTAGACAAAAATGCTTTGGAATCCATATCAATAGCAAACAAGATCCTACAAGATCCTACAAGATTCTCCGGGATACTAGACAAATATGCTATGGAATTCATATCAATAGGAAACAAGATCCTACAAGATTCGACGGGATACTAGACTAAAATGCTATGGAATCCATATCAATAGCAAACAAGATCCTACAAGATTCTACGGGATACTAGACAAAAATGCTATGGAATTCATATCAATAAGAAACAAGATCCTACAAGATCCTACATGATTCTACGGGATACTAGACAAAAATGCTATGTGATCCATATCATTAGCAAACAAGATTCTACAAGATCCTACAAGATCCTATAAGATCCTACAATATTGTACGGGATACTAGACCATAATATTTTGGAATCCATATCAATAGCAAACAAGATCCTAAAAGATTCTACGGGATACTTGACAAAAATGATATGGAATCCATCTCAATAGAAAACAAGATCCTACAAGATCCTGCAAGATCCTACAAGATCCTACAAGATTCTACGGTATACTAGACAAAAATGCTATGGAATCCATATCAATAGCAAACGAGATCCTATAAGATTCTACGGGATACTAGACAAAAATGCAATGGAATCCATATCATTAGGAAACAAGATCTTACAAGATCCTACAAGATCCTACAAGATCCTACAAGATCCTACAAGATTCTACGGGATACTAGACAAAAATGGTTTGAAATCCATATCAATAGCAAACAAGATCCTAAAAGATTCTACGGGATACTTGACAAAAATGCTATGGAATCCATATCAATAGCAAACAAGATCCTACAAGATCCTGCAAGATCCTACAAGATCCTACAATATCCTACAAGATTCTACGGGATACTAGACAAAAATGCTATGGAATCAATATCAATAGCAAACAAGATCCTACAAGATCCTACAAGATTCTACGGAATACTAGAAAAAAATGGCATGGAATCCATATCAATAGCAAACAAGATAATTGAAGATCCGAAAAGATCCTACCAGATCCTACAAGATCCTACAAGATTCTACGGGATACTAGACAAAAATGCTATGGAATCCATATCAATAGCAAACAAGATCCTACAAGATCCTACAAGATTCTACGGTATACTAGACAAAAATGCTATAGAATCCATATCAATAGCAAACAAGATCCTACAAGATCCTACGAGATCCTACAAGATTCTACGGGATACTAGACAAAAATGCTTTGGAATCCATATCAATAGCAAACAAGATCCTAAAAGATTCTACGGGATACTTGACAAAAATGCTATGGAATCCATATCAATAGCAAACAAGATCCTACAAGATCCTGAAAGATCCTACAAGATCCTACAAGATTCTACGGGATGCTAGAGAAAAATGCTTTGAAATTAATATCAATAGCAAACAAGATCCTACAAGATCCTACAAGATTCTACGGGATACTAGAAAAAAATGCTATGGAAACCATATCAATTGCAAACAAGATCCTACAAGATCCTGCAAGATCCTACAAGATCCTACAAGATCCTTCAAGATTCTACGGGATACTAGACAAAAATGCTCGGAATCCATATCAATAGCAAACAAGATCCTACAAGATCCTGCAAGATCCTACAAGATCCTACAAGATCCCACAAGATTCTACGGGATACTAGACAAAAATGCTTTGGAATCCATATCAATAGCAAACAAGATCCTTGAAAATCCTGCAAGATCATACAAGATCCTTCAAGATTCTACGGGATACTAGACAAAAATGCTATGGAATCCATATTAATAGCAAACACGATCCTACAAGATCCTACAAGATTGTACGGGATACTAGACAAAAATGCTATGGAATCCATATCAATAGCAAACAAGATCCTACAAGATCCTACAAGATCCTACAAGATTCTACGGAATACTAGACAAAAATGCTATGGAATCCATATCAATAGCAAACAAGATCCTACAAAATCCTACAAGATCCTACATGATTCTACGGGATACTAGACAAAAACGCTTTGGAATCCTTATATATAGCAAACAAGATCCTACAAGATCCTGGAAGATCCTACAAGATCCTGCAAGATCCTACAAGATTCTACGGGATAATAGACAAAAACGCTCGGAATCCATATCAATAGCAAACAAGATCCTACAAGGTCCTACAAGATTCTACTGGATACTAGACAAAAATGCTTTGGAATCCATATCAATAGCAAACAAGATCCTTGAAAATCCTGCAAGATCATACTAGATCCTACAAAATTCTACGGGATACTAGACAAAAATGCTATGGAATCCATATCAATAGCAAACAAGATCCTACAAGATCCTACAAGATCCTTCAAGATTCTTCGGAATACTAGACAAAAATGCTATGGAATCCATATCAATAGCAAACAAGATCCTACAAAATCCTACAAGATCCTACAAGATCCTACAAGATTCTACGGGATACTAGACAAAAATGCTATGGAATCCATACCAATAGCAAACAAGATCCTACAAGATTCTACGGGATACTAGACAAAAATGCTTTGGAATCCATATCAATAGCAAGCAAGATCCTACAAGATCCCACAAGATTCTCTGGGATACTAGACAAATATGCTATGGAATCCATATCAATAGCAAACAAGATCCTACAAGATTCTACGGGATACTAGACAAAAATGCTATGGAATCCATTTCAATAGCAAACAAGATCCTACAAGATTCTACGGGATACTAGATAAAAATGCTATGGAATCCATATCAATAGCAACCAAGATCCTACAAGATCCTACAAGATTCTACAAGATTTTACGGGATACTAGACAAAAATGCTATGGAATCCATATCAATAGGAAGCAAGATCCTACAAGATCCCAGAAGATTCTCCGGGATACTAGACAAATATGCTATGGAATCCATATCAATAGCAAACAAGATCCTACAAGATTCTTCGGCATATTAGACAAGAATGATTTTGAATCCTTATCAATAGGAAACAAGAACCTACAAGATTCTACGGGATAATTGACAAAAATTCTATGGAATCCATATGAATAGCAAACAAGACCCTACAAGATCATGCAAGATCCTACAAGATCCTACAAGATCCTACAAGATTCTACGTCATGCTAGAGAAAAATGCTATGGAATCCATATCAATAGCAGAGAAGATACTACAAGATCGTACAAGATCCTACAAGATCCTACAAGATTCTACGGGATACTAGACAAAAATGCTATGGAATCCATATCAATAGCAAACAAGATCCTAAAAGATCGTGCAAGATTCAACGGGATACGAGAAAAAAATGCTAGGGAATCCATATCAATAGCAAAAAAGATCTTACAAGGTTCTACGGGATTCTTGACAAAAATGCTATGGAATTCATATCACTAGTAAACAAGATCCTACAAGATCCTGCAAGATCCTACAAGATCCTAGAAGATCCTACAAGATTCTACGGGAAACTAGGCAAAAATGCTTTAGAATCCATATCAATAGCAAACAAGATCCTACAAGATTCTACGGGATACTAGACAAAAATGCTATGGAACCCATATCAATGGCAAACAAGAACCTACAAGATCCTGCAAGATCATACAAGATCCTAAGAGATCCTACAAGATTCTACGGCATAGTAGACAAAAATGCTATGGAATCCATATCAATAGCAAACAAGATCCTACAAGATCCTACAAAATTCTACCGGATACGAGACAAAAATGCTTTGGAATCCATATCAATAGCAAAGAAGATGCTACAAGATTCTACGGGATACTTGACAAAAATGCTATGGAATCCATATGAATAGCAAACAAGATCCTACAACATCCTGCAAGATCCTACAAGATCCTACAAGATCCTACAAGATTCTTCGGCATACTAGACAAGAATAATTTTGAATTCTTATCAATAGGAAACAAGAACCTACAAGATTCTACGGGAAAATTGACAAAAATTCTATGGAATCCATATGAATAGCAAACAAGATCCTACAAGATCATGCAAGATCCTACAAGATCCTACAAGATCCTACAAGATTCTACGTGATACTAGACAAAAATGCTATGGAATTCATATCAATAGCAAACAAGATACTACAAGATCGTACAAGATCCTACAAGATCCTACAAGATTCTACGGGATACGAGACAAAAATGCTATGGAATCCATATCAATAGCAAACAAGATCCTACAAGATCCTACAAGATCCTACAAGATTCTACAAGATTTTACGGGATACTAGACAAAAATGCTTTGGAATCCATATCAATAGCAAGCAAGATCCTACAAGATCCCAGAAGATTCTCCGGGATACTAGACAAATATGCTATGGAATCCATATCAATAGCAAACAAGATCCTACAAGATTCTACGGGATACTAGACAAAAATGCTATGGAATCCACATCAATAGCAAACAAGATCCTACAAGATCCTACAAGATCCTACAAGATTCTACGGAATACTAGACAAAAATGCTTTGGAATCCATATATATAGCAAACAAGATCCTAGAAGATCCTGCAAGATCCTACAAGATCCTACAAGATCCTACAAGATTCTAAGGGATACTAGACAAAAATGCTTTGGAATCCATATCAATAGGAAACAAGATCCTTGAAAATCCTGCAAGATCATACAAGATCCTACAAGATTCTACGGGATACTAGACAAAAATGCTATGGAATCCATATCAATAGCAAACAAGATCCTACAAGATCCTACAAGATTCTACGGGATACTAGACAAAAATGCTATGGAATCCATATCAATAGGAAACAAAATCCTACAAGATCCTACAAGATCCTACAAGATTCTACGGGATACTAGACAAAAACGCTCGGAATCCATATCAATAGCAAACAAGATCCTACAAGATCCTATAAGTTTCTACGGGATACTAGACAAAAATGCTATGGAATCCATATCATTAGCAAACAAGATCTTACAAGATCCTACAAGATCCTACAAAATCCTACAAGATCCTACAAGATCCTACAAGATTCTACGGGATACTAGACAAAAATGGTTTGAAATCCATATCAATAGCAAACAAGATCCTAAAAGATTCTACGGGATACTTTACAAAAATGCTATGGAATCCATATCAATAGCAAACAAGATCCTACAAGATCCTGAAAGATCCTACAAGATCCTACAAGATCCTACAAGATTCTACGGGATACTAGACAAAAATGCTATGGAATCCATATCAATAGCAAACAAGATCCTACAAGATTCTACGGGATACTAGACAAAAATGCTATGGAATCCATATCAATAGCAAACAAGATCCTACAAGATCCTACAAGATCCTACAAGATCCTACAAGATTCTACGGGATACTAGACAAAAATTCTTTGGAATCCATATCAATAGCAAGCAAGATCCTACAAGATCCCACAAGATTCTCCGGGATACTAGACAAATATGCTATGGAATCCATATCAATAGCAAACAAGATCCTACAAGATTCTACGGGATACTAGAGAAAAATGCTATGGAATCCATATCAATAGCAAACAAGATCCTACAAGATCCTACAAGATTCTACGGGATACTAGACAAAAATGCTATGGAATCCTTATCAATAGCTAACAAGATCCTACAAGATCCTACAAGATCCTACAATATTCTACGGAATACTAGACAAAAATGCTATGGAATCCATATCAATAGCAAACAAGATCCTACAAAATCCTACAAGATCCTACAAGAACCTACATGATTCTACGGGATACTAGACAAAAATGCTTTGGAATCCATATATATAGCAAACAAGATCCTACAAGATCCTGCAAGATCATACAAGAGCCTACAAGATTCTACGGGATACTTGACAAAAATGCTATGGAATCCATATCAATAGCAAACAAGATCCTACAAGATCCTACAAGATTCTACGGGATACTAGACAAAAATGCTATGGAATCCATATCAATAGCAAACAATATCCTACAAGATCCTACAAGATCCTACAAGATTCTACGGGATACTAGACAAAAACGCTCGGAATCCATATCTATAGCAAACAAGATCCTACAAGATCCTACAAGATTCTACCGGATATTAGACAAAAATGCTATGGAATCCATATCAATAGCAAACAAGATCCTACAAGATTCTACGGGATATTAGACAAAAATGCTCTGGAATCCATATCAATTGCAAACAAGATCCTACAAGATCCTACAAGATCCTACAAGACCCTACAAGATTCTACGGGATACTAGACAAAAATGCTTTGGAATGCATATCAATAGCAAACAAGATCCTACAAGATCCTACAAGATTCTCCGGGATACTAGACAAATATGCTATGGAATCCATATCAATAGCAAACAAGATCCTACAAGATTCTACGGGATACTAGACAAAAATGCTATGGAATCCATATCAATAGCAAACAAGATCCTACAAGATTCTACGGGATACTAGACAAAAATGCTATGGAATTCATATCAATAGGAAACAAGATCCTACAAGATCCTACATGATTCTACGGGATACTAGACAAAAATGTTATGGGATCCATATCATTAGCAAACAAGATTCTACAAGATCCTACAAGATCCTATAAGATCCTACAAGATTCTACGGGATACTTGACAAAAATGATATGGAATCCATCTCAATAGAAAACAAGATCCTATAAGATCCTGCAAGATCCTACAAGATCCTACAAGATCCTACAAGATTCTACGGTATACTAGACAAAAATGCTATGGAATCCATATCAATAGCAAACGAGATCCTATAAGTTTCTACGGGATACTAGACAAAAATGCTATGGAATCCATATCATTAGCAAACAAGATCTTACAAGATCCTACAAGATCCTACAAGATCCTACAAGATCCTACAAGATCCTACAAGAATCTACGGGATACTAGACAAAAATGGTTTGAAATCCATATCAATAGCAAACAAGATCCTAAAAGATTCTACGGGATACTTGACAAAAATGCTATGGAATCCATATCAATAGCAAACAAGATCCTACAAGATCCTGCAAGATCCTACAAGATCCTACAATATCCTACAAGATTCTACGGGATACTAGACAAAAATGCTATGGAATCAATATCAATAGCAAACAAGATCCTACAAGATCCTACAAGATTCTACGGAATACTAGAAAAAAATGGTATGGAATCCATATCAATAGCAAACAAGATCCTTGAAGATCCTGGAAGATCCTACCAGATCCTACAAGATCCTACAAGATTCTACGGGATACGAGAAAAAAATGGTATGGAATCCATATCAATAGCAAACAAGATCCTTGAAGATCCTGGAAGATCCTACCAGATGCTACAAGATCCTACAACATTCTACGGGATACTAGACAAAAATGCTATGGAATCCATATCAATAGCAAACAAGATCCTACAAGATCCTACAAGATTCTACGGTATACTAGACAAAAATGCTATGGAATCCATATCAATAGCAAACAAGATCCTACAAGATCCTACGAGATCCTACAAGATTCTACGAGATACTAGACAAAAATGCTTTGGAATCCATATCAATAGTAAACAAGATCCTTGAAGATCCTGGAAGATCCTAACAGATCCTACAAGATCCCACAAGATTCTACGGGATACTAGACAAAAATGCTATGGAATCCATATCAATACCAAACAAGATCCTACAAGATCCTACAAGATTCTACGGGATGCTAGAGAAAAATGCTTTGAAATTAATATCAATAGCAAACAAGATCCTACAAGATCCTACAAGATTCTACGGGATACTAGAAAAAAATGCTATGGAAACCATATCAATAGCAAACAAGATTTTACAAGATCCTGCAAGATCCTACAACATCCTACAAGATCCTTTAAGATTCTACGGGATACTAGACAAAAATGCTCGGAATCCATATCAATAGCAAACAAGATCCTACAAGATCCTACAAGATCCCACAAGATTCTACGCGATACTAGACAAAAATGCTTTGGAATCCATATCAATAGCAAACAAGATCCTTGAAGATCCTGGGAGATCCTACCAGATCCTACAAGATCCTACTGGATACTAGAAAAAAATGGTATGGAATCCATATCAATAGCAAACAAGATCCTACAAGATCCTACAAGATTCTACTGGATACTAGAAAAAAATGCTATGGAATCCATATCATTAGCAAACAAGATCCTACAAGATCCTGGAAGATCCTACAAGATCCTACAAGATCCTTCAAGATTCTACGGGATACTAGACAAAAATGCTCGGAATCCATATCAATAGCAAACAAGATCCTACAAGATCCTACAAGATCCCACAAGATTCTACGCGATACTAGACAAAAATGCATTGGAATCCATATCAATAGCAAACAAGATCCTTGAAAATCCTGCAAGATCATACAAGATCCTACAAGATTCTATGGTATACTAGACAAAAATGCTATGGAATCCATATCAATAGCAAACAAGATCCTACAAGATCCTACGAGATCCTACAAGATTCTACGGGATACTAGACAAAAATGCTTTGGAATCCATATCAATAGTAAACAAGATCCTTGAAGATCCTGGAAGATCCTAACAGATCCTACAAGATCCCACAAGATTCTACGGGATACTAGACAAAAATGCTATGGAATCCATATCAATACCAAACAAGATCCTACAAGATCCTACAAGATCCTACAAGATCCTACAAGATTCTACGGGATACTACACACAAATGATTTGGAATTAAAATCAATAGCAAAAAAGATCCTAAAAGATTCTAAGGGATACTAGACAAAAATGCTATGGAATCCATATCAATACCAAACAAGCTCCTACAAGATCCTACAAGATTCTACGGAATACTAGACAAAAATGCTATGGAATCCATATCATTAGCAAACAAGATCCTACAAGATCCTGAAAGATCCTACAATATCCTACAAGATTCTACGGGATGCTAGAGAAAAATGCTTTGAAATTAATATCAATAGCAAACAAGATCCTACAAGATCCTACAAGATTCTACGGGATACTAGAAAAAAATGCTATGGAAACCATATCAATAGCAAACAAGATTTTACAAGATCCTGCAAGATCCTACAACATCCTACAAGATCCTTTAAGATTCTACGGGATACTAGACAAAAATGCTCGGAATCCATATCAATAGCAAACAAGATCCTACAAGATCCTACAAGATCCCACAAGATTCTACGGGATACTAGACAAAAATGCTTTGGAATCCATATCAATGGCAAACAAGATCCTTGAAAATCCTGCAAGATCATACAAGATCCTACAAGATTCTACGGGATACTAGACAAAAATGCTATGGATTCCATATCAATAGCAAACAAGATCCTACAAGATCCTACAAGATTCTACGGAAACTAGACAAAAATGCTATGGAATCCATATCAATAGCAAACAAGATCCTACAAGATCCTACAAGATCCTACAAGATTCTACGGAATACTAGACAAAAATGCTATGGAATCCATATCAAAAGCAAACAAGATCCTACAAAATCCTACAAGATCCTACAAGATCCTACATGATTCTACGGGATACTAGACAAAAATGCTTTGGAATCCTTATATATGGCAAACAAGATCCTACAAGATCCTGCAAGATCCTACAAGATCCTACAAGATCCTACAAGATTCTACGGGATACTAGACAAAAACGCTCGGAATCCATATCACCAGCAAACAAGATCCTACAAGATCCTACAAGATTCTACGGAATACTAGAAAAAAATGGTATGGAATCCATATCAATAGCAAACAAGATCCTTGAAGATCCTGGAAGATCCTACCAGATCCTACAAGATCCTACAAGATTCTACTGGATACTAGAAAAAAATGGTATGGAATACATATCAATAGCAAACAAGATCCAACAAGATCCTACAAGATTCTACGGGATACTAGAAAAAAATGCTATGGAATCCATATCATTAGCAAACAAGATCCTACAAGATCCTGGAAGATCCTACAAGATCCTACAAGATCCTTCAAGATTCTACGGGATACTAGACAAAAATGCTTGGAATCCATATCAATAGCAAACAAGATCCTACAAGATCCTACAAGATCCCACAAGATTCTACGCGATACTAGACAAAAATGCTTTGGAATCCATATCAATAGCAAACAAGATCCTTGAAAATCCTGCAAGATCATAGAAGATCCTAGAAGATTCTACGGGATACTAGACAAAAATGGTATGGATTCCATATCAATAGCAAACAAGATCCTACAAGATCCTACAAGATTCTACGGAAACTAGACAAAAATGCTATGGAATCCATATCAATAGCAAACAAGATCCTACAAGATCCTACAAGATTCTACGGAATACTAGACAAAAATGCTATGGAATCCATATCAATAGCAAACAAGATCCTACAAAATCCTACAAGATCCTACAAGATCCTATATGATTCTACGGGATACTAGACAAAAATGCTTTGGAATCCTTATATATCGCAAACAAGATCCTACAAGTTCCTGCAAGATCCTACAAGATCCTACAAGATCCTACAAGATTCTACGGGATACTAGACAAAAACGCTCGGAATCCATATCACCAGCAAACAAGATCCTACAAGATCCTACAAGATTCTACGGAATACTAGAAAAAAAATGGTATGGAATCCATATCAATAGCAAACAAGATCCTTGAAGATCCTGGAAGATCCTACCAGATCCTACAAGATCCTACAAGATTCTACTGGATACTAGATAAAAATGGTATGGAATCCATATCAATAGCAAACAAGATCCTTGAACATCCTGGAAGATCCTACCAGATGCTACAAGATCCTACAAGATTCTACGGGATACTAGACAAAAATGCTATGGAATCCATATCAATAGCAAACAAGATCCTACAAGATCCTACAAGATTCTACGGTATACTAGACAAAAATACTATGGAATCCATATCAATAGCAAACAAGATCCTACAAGATCCTACGAGATCCTACAAGATTCTACGGGATACTAGACAAAAATGCTTTGGAATCCATATCAATAGCAAACAAGATCTTTGAAGATCCTGCAAGATCCTAACAGATCCTACAAGATCCCACAAGATTCTACGGGATACTAGACAAAAATGCTATGGAATCCATATCAATACCAAACAAGATCCTACAAGATCCTACAAGATTCTACGGAATACTAGACAAAAATGCTATGGAATCCATATCATTAGCAAACAAGATCCTACAAGATCCAACAAGATCCTACAAGATCCTACAAGATTCTACGGGATACTAGACAAAAATGATTTGGAATTAAAATCAATAGCAAAAAAGATCCTAAAAGATTCTACGGGATACTAGACAAAAATGCTATGGAATCCATATCAATACCAAACAAGATCCTACAAGATCCTACAAGATTCTACGGAATACTAGACAAAAATGCTATGGAATCCATATCATTAGCAAACAAGATCCTACAAGATCCTGAAAGATCCTACAATATCCTACAAGATTCTACGGGATGCTAGAGAAAAATGCTTTGAAATTAATATCAATAGCAAACAAGATCCTACAAGATCCTACAAGATTCTACGGGATACTAGAAAAAAATGCTATGGAAACCATATCAATAGCAAACAAGATCCTAAAAGATCCTACAAGATTCTACCGGATTCTAGACAAAAATGTTATGGAATCCATATCAATAGCAAACAAGATCCTACAAGATTCTACGGGATACTAGACAAAAATGCTATGGAATCCATATCAATAGCAAACAAGATCTTACAAGATCCTACAAGATTCTACGGGATACTAGACAAAAATGCTTTGGAATCCATATCAATAGCAAACAAGATCCTACAAGATCCTACAAGATTCTCCGGGATACTAGACAAATATGCTATGGAATTCATATCAATAGGAAACAAGATCCTACAAGATTCGACGGGATACTAGACTAAAATGCTATGGAAATCATATCAATAGCAAACAAGATCCTACAAGATTCTACGGGATACTAGACAAAAATGCTATGGAATTCATATCAATAAGAAACAAGATCCTACAAGATCCTACATGATTCTACGGGATACTAGACAAAAATGCTATGTGATCCATATCATTAGCAAACAAGATTCTACAAGATCCTACAAGATCCTATAAGATCCTACAATATTGTACGGGATACTAGACCATAATATTTTGGAATCCATATCAATAGCAAACAAGATCCTAAAAGATTCTACGGGATACTTGACAAAAATGATATGGAATCCATCTCAATAGAAAACAAGATCCTACAAGATCCTGCAAGATCCTACAAGATCCTACAAGATTCTACGGTATACTGGACAAAAATGCTATGGAATCCATATCAATAGCAAACGAGATCCTATAAGATTCTACGGGATACTAGACAAAAATGCTATGGAATCCATATCATTAGGAAACAAGATCTTACAAGATCCTACAAGATCCTACAAGATCCTACAAGATCCTACAAGATTCTACGGGATACTAGACAAAAATGGTTTGAAATCCATATCAATAGCAAACAAGATCCTAAAAGATTCTACGGGATACTTGACAAAAATGCTATGGAATCCATATCAATAGCAAACAAGATCCTACAAGATCCTGCAAGATCCTACAAGATCCTACAATATCCTACAAGATTCTACGGGATACTAGACAAAAATCCTATGGAATCAATATCAATAGCAAACAAGATCCTACAAGATCCTACAAGATTCTACGGAATACTAGAAAAAAATGGCATGGAATCCATATCAATAGCAAACAAGATAATTGAAGATCCCAAAAGATCCTACCAGATCCTACAAGATCCTACAAGATTCTACGGGATACTAGACAAAAATGCTATGGAATCCATATCAATAGCAAACAAGATCCTACAAGATCCTACAAGATTCTACGGTATACTAGACAAAAATGCTATAGAATCCATATCAATAGCAAACAAGATCCTACAAGATCCTACGAGATCCTACAAGATTCTACGGGATACTAGACAAAAATGCTTTGGAATCCATATCAATAGCAAACAAGATCCTAAAAGATTCTACGGGATACTTGACAAAAATGCTATGGAATCCATATCAATAGCAAACAAGATCCTACAAGATCCTGAAAGATCCTACAAGATCCTACAAGATTCTACGGGATGCTAGAGAAAAATGCTTTGAAATTAATATCAATAGCAAACAAGATCCTACAAGATCCTACAAGATTCTACGGGATACTAGAAAAAAATGCTATGGAAACCATATCAATAGCAAACCGGATCCTACAAGATCCTGCAAGATCCTACAAGATCCTACAAGATCCTTCAAGATTCTACGGGATACTAGACAAAAATGCTCGGAATCCATATCAATAGCAAACAAGATCCTTGAAAATCCTGCAAGATCATACAAGATCCTTCAAGATTCTACGGGATACTAGACAAAAATGCTATGGAATCCATATTAATAGCAAGCACGATCCTACAAGATCCTACAAGATTGTACGGGATACTAGACAAAAATGCTATGGAATCCATATCAATAGCAAACAAGATCCTACAAGATCCTACAAGATCCTACAAGATTCTACGGAATACTAGACAAAAATGCTATGGAATCCATATCAATAGCAAACAAGATCCTACAAAATCCTACAAGATCCTACATGATTCTACGGGATACTAGACAAAAATGCTTTGGAATCCTTATATATAGCAAACAAGATCCTACAAGATCCTGGAAGATCCTACAAGATCCTGCAAGATCCTACAAGATTCTACGGGATAATAGACAAAAACGCTTGGAATCCGTATAAATAGCAAACAAGATCCTACAAGGTCCTACAAGATTCTACTGGATACTAGACAAAAATTCTTTGGAATCCATATCAATAGCAAACAAGATCCTTGAAAATCCTGCAAGATCATACTAGATCCTACAAAATTCTACGGGATACTAGACAAAAATGCTATGGAATCCATATCAATAGCAAACAAGTTCCTAGAAGATCCTACAAGATTCTTCGGAATACTAGACAAAAATGCTATGGAATCCATATCAATAGCAAACAAGATCCTACAAAATCCTACAAGATCCTACAAGATCCTACAAGATTCTACGGGATACTAGACAAAAATGCTATGGAATCCATACCAATAGCAAACAAGATCCTACAAGATCCTACAAGATCCTGCAAGATCCTACAACATTCTACGGGATACTAGACAAAAATGCTTTGGAATCCATATCAATAGCAAGCAAGATCCTACAAGATCCCACAAGATTCTCTGGGATACTAGACAAATATGCTATGGAATCCATATCAATAGCAAACAAGATCCTACAAGATTCTACGGGATACTAGACAAAAATGCTATGGAATCCATATCAATAGCAAACAAGATCCTACAAGATTCTACGGGATACTAGACAAAAATGCTATGGAATCCATATCAATAGCAAACAAGATCCTACAAGATTCTTCGGCATATTAGACAAGAATGATTTTGAATCCTTATCAATAGGAAACAAGAACCTACAAGATTCTACGGGATAATTGACAAAAATTCTATGGAATCCATATGAATAGCAAACAAGATCCAACAAGATCATGCAAGATCCTACAAGATCCTACAAGATCCTACAAGATTCTACGTCATGCTAGAGAAAAATGCTATGGAATCCATATCAATAGCAGACAAGATACTACAAGATCGTACAAGATCCTACAAGATCCTACAAGATTCTACGGGATACTAGACAAAAATGCTATGGAATCCATATCAATAGCAAACAAGATCCTACAAGATCCTGGAAGATTCTACGGGATACGAGAAAAAAATGCTAGGGAATCCATATCAATAGCAAACAAGATCTTACAACGTTCTACGGGATTCTTGACAAAAATGCTATGGAATTCATATCACTAGTAAACAAGATCCTACAAGATGCTCCAAGATCCTACAAGATCCTAGAAGATCCTACAAGATTCTACGGGAAACTAGGCAAAAATGCTTTAGAATCCATATCAATAGCAAACAAGATCCTACAAGATTCTACGGGATACTAGACAAATATGCTATGGAACCCATATCAATGGCAAACAAGAACCTACAAGATCCTGCAAGATCATACAAGATCCTAAGAGATCCTACAAGATTCTACGGCATAGTAGACAAAAATGCTATGGAATCCATATCAATAGCAAACAAGATCCTACAAGATCCTACAAAATTCTACCGGATACGAGACAAAAATGCTTTGGAATCCATATCAATGGCAAAGAAGATGCTACAAGATTCTACGGGATACTTGACAAAAATGCTATGGAATCCATATGAATAGCAAACAAGATCCTACAACATCCTGCAAGATCCTACAAGATCCTACAAGATCCTACAAGATTCTTCGGCATACTAGACAAGAATGATTTTGAATCCTTATCAATAGCAAACAAGATCCTACAAGATCCTACAAGATCCTACAAGATTCTACAAGATTTTACGGGATACTAGACAAAAATGCTTTGGAATCCATATCAATAGCAAGCAAGATCCTACAAGATCCCAGAAGATTCTCCGGGATACTAGACAAATATGCTATGGAATCCATATCAATAGCAAACAAGATCCTACAAGATTCTACGGGATACTAGACAAAAATGCTATGGAATCCACATCAATAGCAAACAAGATCCTACAAGATCCTACAAGATCCTACAAGATTCTACGGAATACTAGACAAAAATGCTATGGAATCCATATCAATAGAAAAGAAGATCCTACAAAATCCTACAAAATCCTACAAAATCCTACATGATTCTACGGGATACTAGACAAAAATGCTTTGGAATCCATATATATAGCAAACAAGATCCTAGAAGATCCTGCAAGATCCTACAAGATCCTACAAGATCCTACAAGATTCTAAGGGATACTAGACAAAAATGCTTTGGAATCCATATCAATAGGAAACAAGATCCTTGAAAATCCTGCAAGATCATACAAGATCCTACAAGATTCTACGGGATACTAGACAAAAATGCTATGGAATCCATATCAATAGCAAACAAGATCCTACAAGATCCTACAAGATTCTACGGGATACTAGACAAAAATGCTATGGAATCCATATCAATAGCAAACAAAATCCTACAAGATCCTACAAGATCCTACAAGATTCTACGGGATACTAGACAAAAACGCTCGGAATCCATATCAATAGCAAACAAGATCCTACAAGATCCTATAAGTTTCTACGGGATACTAGACAAAAATGCTATGGAATCCATATCATTAGCAAACAAGATCTTACAAGATCCTACAAGATCCTTCAAAATCGTACAAGATCCTACAAGATCCTACAAGATTCTACGGGATACTAGACAAAAATGGTTTGAAATCCATATCAATAGCAAACAAGATCCTAAAAGATTCTACGGGATACTTGACAAAAATGCTATGGAATCCATATCAATAGCAAACAAGATCCTACAAGATCCTGCAAGATCCTACAAGATCCTACAACATCCTACAAGATTCTACGGGATACTAGACAAAAATGCTATGAAATCCATATCAATAGCAAACAAGATCCTACAAGATTCTACGGGATACTAGACAAAAATGCTATGGAATCCATATCAATAGCAAACAAGATCCTACAAGATCCTACAAGATCCTACAAGATCCTACAAGATTCTACGGGATACTAGACAAAAATGCTTTGGAATCCATACCAATAGCAAACAAGATCCTACAAGATCCCACAAGATTCTCCGGGATACTAGACAAATATGCTATGGAATCCATATCAATAGCAAACAAGATCCTACAAGATTCTACGGGATACTAGACAAAAATGCTATGGAATCCATATCAATAGCAAACAAGATCCTGCAAGATTCTACGGGATACTAGACAAAAATGCTATGGAATCCATATCAATAGCAAACAAGATATTACAAGATCCTACAAGATCCTACAAGATTCTACAAGATTCTACGGGATACTAGACAAAAATGCTTTGGAATCCATATCAATAGCAAGCAAGATCCTACAAGATCCCACAAGATTCTCCGGGATACTAGACAAATATGCTATGGAATCCATATCAATAGCAAACAAGATCCTACAAGATTCTACGGGATACTAGAGAAAAATGCTATGGAATCCATATCAATAGCAAACAAGATCCTACAAGATCCTACAAGATTCTACGGGATACTAGACAAAAATGCTATGGAATCCTTATCAATAGCAAACAAGATCCTACAAGATCCTACAAGATCCTACAATATTCTACGGAATACTAGACAAAAATGCTATGGAATCCATATCAATAGCAAACAAGATCCTACAAAATCCTACAAGATCCTACAAGAACCTACATGATTCTACGGGATACTAGACAAAAATGCTTTGGAATCCATATATATAGCAAACAAGATCCTGCAAGATCCTGCAAGATCATACAAGAGCCTACAAGATTCTACGGGATACTTGACAAAAATGCTATGGAATCCATATCAATAGCAAACAAGATCCTACAAGATCCTACAAGATTCTACGGGATACTAGACAAAAATGCTATGGAATCCATATCAATAGCAAACAAGATCCTACAAGATCCTACAAGATCCTACAAGATTCTACGGGATACTAGACAAAAACGCTCGGAATCCATATCTATAGCAAACAAGATCCTACAAGATCCTACAAGATTCTACCGGATATTAGACAAAAATGCTATGGAATCCATATCAATAGCAAACAAGATCCTACAAGATTCTACGGGATATTAGACAAAAATGCTCTGGAATCCATATCAATAGCAAACAAGATCCTACAAGATCCTACAAGATCCTACAAGATCCTACAAGATTCTACGGGATACTAGACAAAAATGCTTTGGAATGCATATCAATAGCAAACAAGATCCTACAAGTTCCTACAAGATTCTCCGGGATACTAGACAAATATGCTATGGAATCCATATCAATAGCAAACAAGATCCTACAAGATTCTACGGGATACTAGACAAAAATGCTATGGAATCCATATCAATAGCAAACAAGATCCTACAAGATTCTACGGGATACTAGACAAAAATGCTATGGAATTCATATCAATAGGAAACAAGATCCTACAAGATCCTACATGATTCTATTGGATACTAGACAAAAATACTATGGGATCCATATCATTAGCAAACAAGATTCTACAAGATCCTACAAGATCCTATAAGATCCTACAAGATTGTACGGGATACTAGACAAAAAAATTTTGGAATCCATATCAATAGCAAACAAGATCCTAAAAGATTCTACGGTATACTTGACAAAAATGATATGGAATCCATCTCAATAGAAAACAAGATCCTACAAGATCCTGCAAGATCCTACAAGATCCTACAAGATCCTACAAGATTCTACGGTATACTAGACAAAAATGCTATGGAATCCATATCAATAGCAAACGAGATCCTATAAGTTTCTACGGGATACTAGACAAAAATGCTATGGAATCCATATCATTAGCAAACAAGATCTTACAAGATCCTACAAGATCCTACAAGATCCTACAAGATCCTACAAGATCCTACAAGATCCTACAAGAATCTACGGGATACTAGACAAAAATGGTTTGAAATCCATATCAATAGCAAACAAGATCCTAAAAGATTCTACGGGATACTTGACAAAAATGCTATGGAATCCATATCAATAGCAAACAAGATCCTACAAGATCCTGCAAGATCCTACAAGATCCTACAATATCCTACAAGATTCTACGGGATACTAGACAAAAATGCTATGGAATCAATATCAATAGCAAACAAGATCCTACAAGATCCTACAAGATTCTACGGAATACTAGAAAAAAATGGTATGGAATCCATATCAATAGCAAACAAGATCCTTGAAGATCCTGGAAGATCCTACCAGATGCTACAAGATCCTACAAGATTCTACGGGATACTAGACAAAAATGCTATCGAATCCATATCAATAGCAAACAAGATCCTACAAGATCCTACAAGATTCTACGGTATACTAGACAAAAATGCTATGGAATCCATATCAATAGCAAACAAGATCCTACAAGATCCTACGAGATCCTACAAGATTCTACGGGATACTAGACAAAAATGCTTTGGAATCCATATCAATAGTAAACAAGATCCTTGAAGATCCTGGAAGATCCTAACAGATCCTACAAGATCCCACAAGATTCTACGGGATACTAGACAAAAATGCTATGGAATCCATATCAATACCAAACAAGATCCTACAAGATCCTACAAGATTCTACGGGATACTACACAAAAATGATTTGGAATTAAAATCAATAGCAAAAAAGATCCTAAAAGATTCTAAGGGATACTAGACAAAAATGCTATGGAATCCATATCAATACCAAACAAGATCCTACAAGATCCTACAAGATTCTACGGAATACTGGACAAAAATGCTATGGAATCCATATCATTAGCAAACAAGATCCTACAAGATCCTGAAAGATCCTACAATATCCTACAAGATTCTACGGGATGCTAGAGAAAAATGCTTTGAAATTAATATCAATAGCAAACAAGATCCTACAAGATCCTACAAGATTCTACGGGATACTAGAAAAAAATGCTATGGAAACCATATCAATAGCAAACAAGATTTTACAAGATCCTGCAAGATCCTACAACATCCTACAAGATCCTTTAAGATTCTACGGGATACTAGACAAAAATGCTCGGAATCCATATCAATAGCAAACAAAATCCTACAAGATCCTACAAGATCCCACAAGATTCTACGGGATACTAGACAAAAATGCTATGGAATCCATATCAATGGCAAACAAGATCCTTGAAAATCCTGCAAGATCATACAAGATCCTACAAGATTCTACGGGATACTAGACAAAAATGCTATGGATTCCATATCAATAGCAAACAAGATCCTACAAGATCCTACAAGATTCTACGGAAACTAGACAAAAATGCTATGGAATCCATATCAATAGCAAACAAGATCCTACAAGATCCTACAAGATCCTACAAGATTCTACGGAATACTAGACAAAAATGCTATGGAATCCATATCAAAAGCAAACAATATCCTACAAAATCCTGCAAGATCCTACAAGATCCTACATGATTCTACGGGATACTAGACAAAAATGCTTTGGAATCCTTATATATGGCAAACAAGATCCTACAAGATCCTGCAAGATCCTACAAGATCCTACAAGATCCTACAAGATTCTACGGGATACTAGACAAAAACGCTCGGAATCCATATCACCAGCAAACAAGATCCTACAAGATCCTACAAGATTCTACGGAATACTAGAAAAAAATGGTATGGAATCCATATCAATAGCAAACAAGATCCTTGAAGATCCTGGAAGATCCTACCAGATCCTACAAGATCCTACAAGATTCTACTGGATACTAGAAAAAAATGGTATGGAATCCATATCAATAGCAAACAAGATCCTACAAGATCCTACAAGATCCTACAAGATTCTACGGGATACTAGAAAAAAATGCTATGGAATCCATATCATTAGCAAACAAGATCCTACAAGATCCTGGAAGATCCTACAAGATCCTACAAGATCCTTCAAGATTCTACGGGATACTAGACAAAAATGCTCGGAATCCATATCAATAGCAAACAAGATCCTACAAGATCCTACAAGATTCTACGGTATACTAGACAAAAATGCTATGGAATCCATATCAATAGCAAACAAGATCCTACAAGATCCTACGAGATCCTACAAGATTCTACGGGATACTAGACAAAAATGCTTTGGAATCCATATCAATAGTAAACAAGATCCTTGAAGATCCTGGAAGATGCTAACAGATCCTACAAGATCCCACAAGATTCTACGGGATACTAGACAAAAATGCTATGGAATCCATATCAATACCAAACAAGATCCTACAAGATCCTACAAGATCCTACAAGATCCTACAAGATTCTACGGGATACTACACAAAAATGATTTGGAATTAAAATCAATAGCAAAAAAGATCCTAAAAGATTCTAAGGGATACTAGACAAAAATGCTATGGAATCCATATCAATACCAAACAAGATCCTACAAGATCCTACAAGATTCTACGGAATACTAGACAAAAATGCTATGGAATCCATATCATTAGCAAACAAGATCCTACAAGATCCTGAAAGATCCTACAATATCCTACAAGATTCTACGGGATGCTAGAGAAAAATGCTTTGAAATTAATATCAATAGCAAACAAGATCCTACAAGATCCTACAAGATTCTACGGGATACTAGAAAAAAATGCTATGGAAACCATATCAATAGCAAACAAGATTTTACAAGATCCTGCAAGATCCTACAACATCCTACAAGATCCTTTAAGATTCTACGGGATACTAGACAAAAATGCTCGGAATCCATATCAATAGCAAACAAGATCCTACAAGATCCTACAAGATCCCACAAGATTCTACGGGATACTAGACAAAAATGCTTTGGAATCCATATCAATGGCAAACAAGATCCTTGAAAATCCTGCAAGATCATACAAGATCCTACAAGATTCTACGGGATACTAGACAAAAATGCTATGGATTCCATATCAATAGCAAACAAGATCCTACAAGATCCTACAAGATTCTACGGAAACTAGACAAAAATGCTATGGAATCCATATCAATAGCAAACAAGATCCTACAAGATCCTACAAGATCCTACAAGATTCTACGGAATACTAGACAAAAATGCTATGGAATCCATATCAAAAGCAAACAAGATCCTACAAAATCCTACAAGATCCTACAAGATCCTACATGATTCTACGGTATACTAGACAAAAATGCTTTGGAATCCTTATATATGGCAAACAAGATCCTACAAGATCCTGCAAGATCCTACAAGATCCTACAAGATCCTACAAGATCCTACAAGATTCTACGGGATACTAGACAAAAACGCTCGGAATCCATATCACCAGCAAACAAGATCCTACAAGATCCTACAAGATTCTACGGAATACTAGAAAAAAATGGTATGGAATCCATATCAATAGCAAACAAGATCCTTGAAGATCCTGGAAGATCCTACCAGATCCTACAAGATCCTACAAGATTCTACTGGATACTAGAAAAAAATGGTATGGAATCCATATCAATAGCAAACAAGATCCTACAAGATCCTACAAGATTCTACGGGATACTAGAAAAAAATGCTATGGAATCCATATCATTAGCAAACAAGATCCTACAAGATCCTACAAGATCCTTCAAGATTCTACGGGATACTAGACAAAAATGCTCGGAATCCATATCAATAGCAAACAAGATCCTACAAGATCCTACAAGATCCCACAAGATTCTACGCGATACTAGACAAAAATGCTATGGAATCCATATCAATAGCAAACAAGATCCTTGAAAATCCTGCAAGATCATACAAGATCCTACAAGATTCTACGGGATACTAGACAAAAATGCTATGGATTCCATATCAATAGCAAACAAGATCCTACAAGATCCTACAAGATTCTACGGAAACTAGACAAAAATGGTATGGAATCCATATCAATAGCAAACAAGATCCTTGAAGATCCTGGAAGATCCTACCAGATCCTACAAGATCCTACAAGATTCTACTGGATACTAGAAAAAAATGGTATGGAATCCATATCAATAGCAAACAAGATCCTTGAAGATCCTGGAAGATCCTACCAGATGCTACAAGATCCTACAAGATTCTACGGGATACTAGACAAAAATGCTATGGAATCCATATCAATAGCAAACAAGATCCTACAAGATCCTACAAGATTCTACGGTATACTAGACAAAAATACTATGGAATCCATATCAATAGCAAACAAGATCCTACAAGATCCTACGAGATCCTACAAGATTCTACGGGATACTAGACAAAAATGCTTTGGAATCCATATCAATAGCAAACAAGATCTTTGAAGATCCTGCAAGATCCTAACAGATCCTACAAGATCCCACAAGATTCTACGGGATACTAGACAAAAATGCTATGGAATCCATATCAATACCAAACAAGATCCTACAAGATCCTACAAGATTCTACGGAATACTAGACAAAAATGCTATGGAATCCATATCATTAGCAAACAAGATCCTACAAGATCCAACAAGATCCTACAAGATCCTACAAGATTCTACGGGATACTACACAAAAATGATTTGGAATTAAAATCAATAGCAAAAAAGATCCTAAAAGATTCTACGGGATACTAGACAAAAATGCTATGGAATCCATATCAATACCAAACAAGATCCTACAAGATCCTACAAGATTCTACGGAATACTAGACAAAAATGCTATGGAATCCATATCATTAGCAAACAAGATCCTACAAGATCCTGAAAGATCCTACAATATCCTACAAGATTCTACGGGATGCTAGAGAAAAATGCTTTGAAATTAATATCAATAGCAAACAAGATCCTACAAGATCCTACAAGATTCTACGGGATACTAGAAAAAAATGCTATGGAAACCATATCAATAGCAAACAAGATCCTACAAGATCCTGCAAGATCCTACAAGATCCTACAAGATCCTTCAAGATTCTACGGGATACTAGACAAAAATGCTCGGAATCCATATCAATAGCAAACAAGATCCTACAAGATCCTACAAGATCCCACAAGATTCTACGGGATACTAGACAAAAATGCTTTGGAATCCATATCAATAGCAAACAAGATCCTTGAAAATCCTGCAAGATCATACAAGATCCTACAAGATTCTACGGGATACTAGACAAAAATGCTATGGAATCCATATCAATAGCAAACAAGATCCTACAAGATCCTACAAGATTCTACGGGATACTAGACAAAAATGCTATGGAATCCATATCAATAGCAAACAAGATCCTACAAGATCCTACAAGATCCTACAAGATTCTACGGAATACTAGACAAAAATGCTATGGAATCCATATCAATAGCAAACAAGATCCTACAAAATCCTACAAGATCCTACAACATCCTACATGATTCTACGGGATACTAGACAAAAATGCTTTGGAATCCTTATATATGGCAAACAAGATCCTACAAGATCCTGCAAGATCCTACAAGATTCTACGGGATAGTTGACAAAAATGCTTTGGAATCCATATCAATAGCAAACAAGATCCTTGAAAATCCTGCATGATCATACAAGATCCTACAAGATTCTACGGGATACTAGACAAAAATGCTATGGAATCCATATCAATAGCAAACAAGATCCTACAAAATCCTACAAGATCCTTAAAGATCCTACATGATTCTACGGGATACTAGACAAAAATGCTTTGGAATCCATATATATAGCAAACAAGATCCTACAAGATCCTGCAAGATCCTACAAGATCCTACAAGATTCTACGGGATACTAGACAAAAACGCTCGGAATCCATATCAATAGCAAACAAGATCCTACAAGATCCCACAAGATTCTACGGGATACTAGACAAAAATGCTATGGAATCCATATCAATAGCAAACAAGATCCTACAAGATTCTACGGGATACTAGACAAAAATGCTATGGAATCCATATCAATAGCAAACAAGATCCTACAAGATCCTACAAGATCCTACAAGATCCTACAAGATTCTACTGGATACTAGACAAAAATGCTTTGGAATCCATATCAATAGCAAACAAGATCCTACAAGATCCCACAAGATTCTCCGGGATACTAGACAAATATGCTATGGAATCCATATCAATAGCAAACAAGATCCTACAAGATTCTACGGGATACTAGACAAAAATGCTATGGAATCCATATCAATAGCAAACAAGATCCTACAAGATTTTACGGGATAATAGACAAAAATGCTATGGAATTCATATTAACAGGAAACAACATCCTACAAGATCCTACCTGATTCTACGGGATACTAGACAAAAATGCTGTTGGATCCATATCATTAGCAAACAAGATTCTACAAGATCCTACAAGATCCTATGAGATCCTAAAAGATTCTACGGGATACTAGACAAAAATATTTTGGAATCCATATCAATAGCAAACAAGATCCTAAAAGATTCTACGGGATACTTGACAAAAATGCTATGGAATCCATATCAATAGCAAACAAGATCCTACAAGATCCTGCAAGATCCTACAAGATCCTACAAGATCCTACAAGATTCTACGGGATACTAGACAAAAATGGTTTGGAATCCATATCAATAAGAAACAAGATCCTAAAAGATTCTACGGGATACTTGACAAAAATGCTATGGAATCCATATCAATAGCAAACAAGATCCTACAAGATCCTACAAGATTCTACGGGATACTAGACAAAAATGCTATGGAATCTATATCAATAGCAAAGAAGATCCTACAAGATTCTACGGGATACCAGTCAAAAATGCTATGGAATCCATATCAATAGCAAACAAGATCCTACAAGATCCTACAAGATTCTACGGGATAGTAGACAAAAATGCTTTGGAATCGATATCAATAGCAAACAAGATCCTACAAGATCCTGCAAGATGCTACAAGATCCTACAAGATTCTACGGGATACTAGACAAAAATGCTTTGGAATCCATATCAATAGCAAACAGGATCCTTGAAGATCCTGCAAGATCCTACAAGATCCTACAAGATCGTACAAGATTCCACGCTATACTAGACAAAAATGCTATGGAATCCATATCAATAGCAAACAAGATCCTACAAGATCCTACAAGATTCTACGGGATACTAGACAAAAATGCTATGGAATCCATATCAATAGCAAACAAGATCCTACAAGATCCTACAAGATTCTACGGGATACTAGACAACAATGGTTTGGAATCCATATCAACAGCAAACAAGATCCTTGAAGATCCTGCAAGATCCTACAAGATCCTACAAGATCCTTCAAGATTCTACGGGATACTAGACAAAAATGCTATGGAATCCATATCAATACCAAACAGGATCCTACAAGATTCTACGGGATAGTAGACAAAAATGCTATGGAATCCATATCATTAGCAAACAAGATCCTACAAGATCCTACAAGATCCTACAAGATTCTACGGGATACTAGAAAAAAATGCTATGGAATCCATATCATTAGCAAACAAGATTCTACCAGATCCTACAAGATCCTATAAGATCCTACAAGATTCTACGGGATACTAGACAAAAATGCTTTGGAATCCATATCAATAGCAAACAAGATCCTAAAAGATTCTACGGGATACTAGACAAAAATGCCATGAAATCCATATCAATAGCAAACAAGATCCTATAAGATCCTACAAGATTCTACGGGATACTAGAGAAAAATGCTATGGAATCCATATCAATAGCAAAGAAGATCCTACAATATCCTACAAGATCCTACAAGATTCTACGGGATACTAGACAAAAATGCTATGGAATCAATATCAATACCAAACAAGATCCTACAAGTTCCTACAAGATTCTACTGAATACTAGAAAAAAAATGGTATGGAATCCATATCAATAGCAAACAAGATCCTACAAGATCCTGCAAGATCCGACAAGATCCTACAAGATCCTACAAGATTCTACGGAATACTAGACAAAAATGCTATGGAATCCATATCAATAGCAATCAAGATCCTACAAAATCCTACAAGATCCTACAAGATCCTACAAGATTCTACGGGATACTAGACAAATATGCTAAGGAATCCATATCAATAGCAAACAAGATCCTACAACATTCTACGGGATACTAGAAAAAAATGCTATGGAATCCATATCAATAGCAAACAAGATCCTACAAGATTCTACGGGATACTAGACAAAAATGCTATGGAATTCATATCAATAGGAAACAAGATCCTACAAGATCCTACATGATTCTACGGGATACTAGACAAAACTGCTATGGGATCCATATCATTAGCAAACAAGATTCTACAAGATCCTACAAGATCCTATAAGATCCTACAAGATTCTACGGGATACTAGACAAAAATGCTATGGAATCCATATCAATAGCAAACAAGATCCTACAAGATTCTACTTGATACTAAACAAAAATGCTATGGAATCCATATTAATAGCAAACAAGATTCTACAAGATTCTACGGGATACTTGACAAAAATGCTATGGAATCCATATCAATAGCAAACAAGATCCTACAAGATTCTACTTGATACTAAACAAAAATGCTATGGAATCCATATTAATAGCAAACAAGATCCTACAAGATCCTGCAAGATCCTACAAGATTCTACGGGATACTAGACAAAAATGCTATGGAATCCATATCAATAGCGAACGAGATCCTACAAGATCCTACAAGATTCTACGGGATACTAGACAAAAATGCTATGAAATCCATATCAATAGCAAACAAGATCCTAAAAGATTCTACGGGATACTTGACAAAAATGCTATGGAATCCATATCATTAGCAAACAAGATCTTACAAGATCCTACAAGATCCTACAAGATTCTACGAGATACTAGACAAAAAAGCTATGGAATCGATATCAATAGCAAACAAGATCCTACAAGATCCTACAAGATTCTACGGGATACTAGATAAAAATGGTTTGGAATCCATATCAATAGCAAACAAGATCCTAAAAAATTCTACGGGATACTTGACAAAAATGCTATGGAATCCATATAAATAGGAAACAACATCCTACAAGATCCTGCAAGATCCTACAAGATCCTACAAGATCCTACAAGATTTTACGGGATTTTAGACAAAAATGGTATGGAATCCATATAAATAGGAAACAACATCCTACAAGATCCTGCAAGATCCTACAAGATCCTACAAGATCCTACAAGATTTTACGGGATTTTAGACAAAAATGCTATGGAATCCATATCAATAGCAAATAAGATCCTACAAGATCCTACAAGATTCTACGGGATACTAGACAAAAATGCTATGTAATCCATATCAATAGCAAACAAGATTGTATAAGATTCTACGGGATACTAGACAAAAATGCTACGGAATCCATATCAATAGCAAACAAGATCCTACAAGATCCTACAAGATTCTAAGGGATACTTCACCAAAATGCTATGGAATCCATATCAATAGCAAACAAGATCATACAAGATCCTACAAGATTCTACGGGATACTAGACAAAAATGCTATGGAATCCATATCAATAGCAAACAAGATCCTACTAGATTCTACGGGATACTACACAAAAATGCTATGGAATCCATATCAATAGCAAAGAAGAACCTACAAGATCCTACAAGATTCTACGGGATACTAGACAAAAATGCTATGTATTCCATATGAAGAGCAAACAAGATCCTACAAGATTCTACGGGATACTAGACAAAAATGCTATGGAATCCATATCAATAGCAAACAAGATCCTACAAGATTCCACGGGATACTAGAAAAAAAAAGCTAGGGAATCCATATCAATAGCAAACAAGATCCTACAAGGTCCTTGAAGATCCTACAAGATTCTACGGGATACTTGACAAAAATGTTATGGAATCCATATCAATAGCAAACAAGATCCTACAAGATCCTCCAAGATCCTACAAGATTCTACGGGATACTAGACAAAAATGCTATGGAATCCATATCAATAGCAAAGAACATCCTACAAGATCCTACAAGATTTTATGGGACACTAGACAAAAATGCTATGGAATCCATATTAATAGCAAACACGATCCTACAAGATTCTACGGGATACTAGACAAAAATGCTTTGGAATCCATATCAATAGCAAACAAGATCCTAAAAGATTCTACGGGATACTAGACAAAAATGCTATGGAATCCATATCAATAGCAAACAAGATCCTATAAGATCCTACAAGATTCTACGGGATACTAGACAAAAATGCTATGGAATCCATATCAATAGCAAAGAAGATCCTACAATATCCTACAAGATCCTACAAGATTCTACGGGATACTAGACAAAAATGCTATGGAATCAATATCAATACCAAACAAGATCCTACAAGTTCCTACAAGATTCTACTGAATACTAGAAAAAAAATGGTATGGAATCCATATCAATAGCAAACAAGATCCTACAAGATCCTGCAAGATCCGACAAGATCCTACAAGATCCTACAAGATTCTACGGAATACTAGACAAAAATGCTATGGAATCCATATCAATAGCAATCAAGATCCTACAAAATCCTACAAGATCCTACAAGATCCTACAAGATTCTACGGGATACTAGACAAATATGCTAAGGAATCCATATCAATAGCAAACAAGATCCTACAACATTCTACGGGATACTAGAAAAAAATGCTATGGAATCCATATCAATAGCAAACAAGATCCTACAAGATTCTACGGGATACTAGACAAAAATGCTATGGAATTCATATCAATAGGAAACAAGATCCTACAAGATCCTACATGATTCTACGGGATACTAGACAAAAATGCTATGGGATCCATATCATTAGCAAACAAGATTCTACAAGATCCTACAAGATCCTATAAGATCCTACAAGATTCTACGGGATACTAGACAAAAATGCTATGGAATCCATATCAATAGCAAACAAGATCCTACAAGATTCTACTTGATACTAAACAAAAATGCTATGGAATCCATATTAATAGCAAACAAGATTCTACAAGATTCTACGGGATACTTGACAATAATGATATGGAATCCATCTCAGTAGAAAACAAGATCCTACAAGATCCTGCAAGATCCTACAAGATTCTACGGGATACTAGACAAAAATGCTATGGAATCCATATCAATAGCGAACGAGATCCTACAAGATCCTACAAGATTCTACGGGATACTAGACAAAAATGCTATGAAATCCATATCAATAGCAAACAAGATCCTAAAAGATTCTACGGGATACTTGACAAAAATGCTATGGAATCCATATCATTAGCAAACAAGATCTTACAAGATCCTACAAGATCCTACAAGATTCTACGAGATACTAGACAAAAAAGCTATGGAATCGATATCAATAGCAAACAAGATCCTACAAGATCCTACAAGATTCTACGGGATACTAGATAAAAATGGTTTGGAATCCATATCAATAGCAAACAAGATCCTAAAAAATTCTACGGCATACTTGACAAAAATGCTATGGAATCCATATAAATAGGAAACAACATCCTACAAGATCCTGCAAGATCCTACAAGATCCTACAAGATCCTACAAGATTTTACGGGATTTTAGACAAAAATGCTATGGAATCCATATAAATAGGAAACAACATCCTACAAGATCCTGCAAGATCCTACAAGATCCTACAAGATCCTACAAGATTTTACGGGATTTTAGACAAAAATGCTATGGAATCCATATCAATAGCAAATAAGATCCTACAAGATCCTACAAGATTCTACGGGATACTAGACAAAAATGCTATGTAATCCATATCAATAGCAAACAAGATTGTATAAGATTCTACGGGATACTAGACAAAAATGCTACGGAATCCATATGAATAGCAAACAAGATCCTACAAGATCCTACAAGATTCTCAGGGATACTTCACCAAAATGCTATGGAATCCATATCAATAGCAAACAAGATCATACAAGATCCTACAAGATTCTACGGGATACTAGACAAAAATGCTATGGAATCCATATCAATAGCAAACAAGATCCTACTAGATTCTACGGGATACTACACAAAAATGCTATGGAATCCATATCAATAGCAAAGAAGAACCTACAAGATCCTACAAGATTCTACGGGATACTAGACAAAAATGCTATGTATTCCATATGAAGAGCAAACAAGATCCTACAAGATTCTACGGGATACTAGACAAAAATGCTATGGAATCCATATCAATAGCAAACAAGATCCTACAAGCTCCTCCAAGATCCTACAAGATCCTACAAGATTCTACGGTATACTAGACAAAAATGCTTTGGAATCCATATCAATAGGAAACAAGATCCTACAAGATTCTACGGGATACTAGACAAAAATGCTATTGAATCCATATCAATAGCAAACAAGATCCTACAAGATCCTGCAAGATCCTACAAGATCCTACAAGATCCTACAAGATTCTACGGAATACTAGACAAAAAAGATATCGAATCCATATCAATAGCAAACAAGATCCTACAAGATCCTACAAGATCATACAAGATCCTACAAGATTCTACGGGATACTACACAAAAATGCTTTGGAATCCATATCAATAGGAAACAAGATCCTACAAGATTCTACGGGATACTAGACAAAAATGCTATGGAATCCATATCAATAGCAAACAAGATCCTACAAGATTCCACGGGATACTAGAAAAAAAAAGCTAGGGAATCCATATCAATAGCAAACAAGATCCTACAAGGTCCTTGAAGATCCTACAAGATTCTACGGGATACTTGACAAAAATGTTATGGAATCCATATCAATAGCAAACAAGATCCTACAAGATCCTCCAAGATCCTACAAGATTCTACGGGATACTAGACAAAAATGCTATGGAATCCATATCAATAGCAAAGAACATCCTACAAGATCCTACAAGATTTTATGGGATACTAGACAAAAATGTTATCGAATCCATATTAATAGCAAACACGATCCTACAAGATTCTACGGGATACTTGACAAAAATGCTATGGAATCCATATCAATAGCAAACAAGATCCTGCAAGATTCTACGGGATACTAGACAAAAATGCTATAGAATCCATATCAATAGCAAACAAGATCCTACAAGATCCTACAAGATTCTACGGGATACTAGACAAAAATGCTATGGAATCCATATCAATAGCAAACAAGATCCTACAAGATCCTACAAGATTCTCCGGGATACTAGAAAAATATGCTAAGGAATCCATATCAATAGCAAACAAGATCCTACAAGATTCTACGGGATACTAGACAAAAATGCTATGGAATTCATATCAATAGGAAACAAGATCCTACAAGATCCTACATGATTCTACGGGATACTAGACAAAAATGCTATGGGATCCATATCATTAGCAAACAAGATTCTACAAGATCCTACAAGATCCTATAAGATCCTACAAGATCCTACGGGATACTAGACAAAATTGCTTTCGAATCCATATCAATAGCAAACAAGATCCTAAAAGATTCTACGGGATACTTGACAATAATGATATGGAATCCATCTCAATAGAAAACAAGATCCTACAGGATCCTGCAAGATCCTACAAGATTCTACGGGATACTAGACAAAAATGCTATGGAATCCATATCAATAGCAAACGAGATCCTACAAGATCCTACAAGATTCTACGGGATACTAGACAAAAATGCTATGGAATCCATATCATTAGCAAACAAGATCCTACAAGATCCTACAAGATTCTACGGGATACTAGACAAAAATGCTATGAAATCCATATCAATAGCAAACAAGATCCTAAAAGATTCTACGGGATACTTGACAAAAATGTTATGGAATCCATATCAATAGCAAACAAGATCCTACAAGATCGTCCAAGATCCTACAAGATTCTACGGGATACTAGACAAAAATGCTATGGAATCCATATCAATAGCAAAGAACATCCTACAAGATCCTACAAGATTTTATGGGATACTAGACAAAAATGCTATGGAATCCATATTAATAGCAAACACGATCCTACAAGATTCTACGGGATACTTGACAAAAATGCTATGGAATCCAAATCAATAGCAAACAAGATCCTGCAAGATTCTACGGGATACTAGACAAAAATGCTATAGAATCCATATCAATAGCAAACAAGATCCTACAAGATCCTACAAGATTCTACGGGATACTAGACAAAAATGCTATGGAATCCATATCAATAGCAAACAAGATCCTACAAGATCCTACAAGATTCTCTGGGATACTAGACAAATATGCTAAGGAATCCATATCAATAGCAAACAAGATCCTACAAGATTCTACGGGATACTAGACAAAAATGCTATGGAATTCATATCAATAGGAAACAAGATCCTACAAGATCCTACATGATTCTACGGGATACTAGACAAAAATGCTATGGGATCCATATCATTAGCAAACAAGATTCTACAAGATCCTACAAGATCCTATAAGATCCTACAAGATCCTACGGGATACTAGACAAAATTGCTTTCGAATCCATATCAATAGCAAACAAGATCCTAAAAGATTCTACGGGATACTTGACAATAATGATATGGAATCCATCTCAATAGAAAACAAGATCCTACAGGATCCTGCAAGATCCTACAAGATTCTACGGGATACTAGACAAAAATGCTATGGAATCCATATCAATAGCAAACGAGATCCTACAAGATCCTACAAGATTCTACGGGATACTAGACAAAAATGCTATGGAATCCATATCATTAGCAAACAAGATCCTACAAGATCCTACAAGATTCCACGGGATACTAGACAAAAATGCTATGAAATCCATATCAATAGCAAACAAGATCCTAAAAGATTCTACGGGATACTTGACAAAAATGCTATGGAATCCAAATCATTAGCAAACAAGATCTTACAAGATCCTACAAGATCCTAAGGGATCCTACAAGAGCCTACAAGATTCTACGGGATACTAGACAAAAAAGCTATGGAATCGATATCAATAGCAAACAAGATCGTACAAGATCCTACAAGATTCTACGGAATACTAGACAAAAATGCTATGGAATCCATATCAATAGCAAACAAGATCCTCCAAGATTCTACGGGGTACTAGACAAAAATGCTATGGAATCCATATCAATAGCAAACAAGATCCTACAAGATTCTACGGAATACTACACAAAAATGCCATGGAATCCATATCAATAGCAAACAAGATCGTACAAGATCCTACAAGATTCTACGGGATACTAGACAAAAATGCTTTGGAATCCATATCAATAGCAACCAAGATCCTAAAAAATTCTACGGGATACTTGACAAAAATGCTATGGAATCCATATAAATAGGAAACAACATCCTACAAGATCCTGCAAGATCCTACAAGATCCTACAAGATCCTACAAGATTTTACGGGATTTTAGACAAAAATGCTATGGAATCCATATAAATAGGAAACAACATCCTACAAGATCCTGCAAGATCCTACAAGATCCTGCAAGATTTTACGGGATTTTAGACAAAAATGCTATGGAATCCATATCAATAGCAAATAAGATCCTACAAGATCCTACAAGATTCTACGGGATACTAGACAAAAATGCTATGTAATCCATATCAATAGCAAACAAGATTGTATAAGATTCTACGGGATACTAGACAAAAATGCTACGGAATCCATATCAATAGCAAACAAGATCCTACAAGATCCTACAAGATTCTAAGGGATACTCCACAAAAATGCTATGGAATCCATATCAATAGCAAACAAGATCATACAAGATCCTACAAGATTCTACGGGATACTAGACAAAAATGCTATGGAATCCATATCAATGGCAAACAAAATCCTACTAGATTCTACGGGATACTACACAAACATGCTATGGAATCCATATCAATAGCAAAGAAGAACCTACAAGATCCTACAAGATTCTACGGGATACGAGACAAAAATGCTATGGAATCCATATCAATAGCAAACAAGATCCCACAAGATTCTACGGGATACTAGACAAAAATGCTATGGAATCCAGATCAATAGCAAACAAGATCCTACAAGATCCTACAAGATCATACAAGATTCTACGGGATACTAGACAAAAATGCTGTGGAATCCATATCAATAGCAAACAAGATCCTACAAGATTCTATGGGATACTAGACAAAAATGCTATGGAATTCATATCAATAGGAAACAAGATCCTACAAGATCCTACATGATTCTACGGGATACTAGACAAAAATGCTATGGGATCCATATCATTAGCAAACAAGATTCTACAAGATCCTACAAGATCCTATAAGATCCTACAAGATTCTACGGGATACTACACAAAAATGCTATGGAATCCATATCAATAGCAAACAAGATCCTGCAAGATTCTACTTGATACTAAACAAAAATGCTATGGAATCCATATCAATAGGAAACAAGATTCTACAAGATTCTACGGGATACTTGACAATAATGATATGGAATCCATCTCAATAGAAAACAAGATCCTACAAGATCCTGCAAGATCCTACAAGATTCTACGGGATACTAGACAAAAATGCTATGGAATCCAAATCAATAGCAAACGAGATCCTACAAGATCCTACAAGATTCTACGGGATACTAGACAAAAATGCTATGGAATCCATATCATTAGCAAACAAGATCCTACAAGATCCTACAAGATTCTACGGGATACTGGACAAAAATGCTATGAAATGCATATCAATAGCAAACAAGATCCTAAAAGATTCTACGGGATACTTGACAAAAATGCTATGGAATCCATATCATTAGCAAACAAGATCTTAAAGGATCCTACAAGATCCTAAGGGATCCTACAAGATCCTACAAGATTCTACGGGATACTAGACAAAAAAGCTATGGAATCGATATCAATAGCAAACAAGATCCTACAAGATCCTACAAGATTCTACGGGATACTAGACAAAAATGGTTTGGAATCCATATCAATAGCAAACAAGATCCTAAAAAATTCTACGGAATACTTGACAAAAATGCTATGGAATCCATATAAATAGGAAACAACATCCTACAAGATCCTGCAAGATCCTACAAGATCCTACAAGATCCTACAAGATTTTACGGGATTTTAGACAAAAATGCTATGGAATCCATATAAATAGGAAACAACATCCTACAAGATCCTTCAAGATCCTACAAGATCCTACAAGATCCTACAAGATTTTACGGGATTTTAGACAAAAATGCTATGGAATCCATATAAATAGCAAATAAGATCCTACAAAATCCTACAAGATTCTACGGGATACTAGACAAAAATGCTATGTAATCCATATCAATAGCAAACAAGATTGTATAAGATTCTACGGGATACTAGACAAAAATGCTACGGAATCCATATCAATAGCAAACAAGATCCTACAAGATCCTACAAGATTCTAAGGGATACCCCACCAAAATGCTATGGAATCCATATCAATAGCAAACAAGATCATACAAGATCCTACAAGATTCTACGGGATACTAGACAAATATGCTAAGGAATCCATATCAATAGCAAACAAGATCCTACAAGATTCTACGGGATACTAGAAAAAAATGCTATGGAATCCATATCAATAGCAAACAAGATCCTACAAGATTCTATGGGATACTAGACAAAAATGCTATGGAATTCATATCAATAGGAAACAAGATCCTACAAGATCCTACATGATTCTACGGGATACTAGACAAAAATGCTATGGAATCCATATCAATAGCAAACAAGATCCTTCAAGATCCTCCAAGATCCTACAAGATCCTACAAGATTCTACGGTATACTAGACAAAAATGCTTTGGAATCCATATCAATAGGAAACAAGATCCTACAAGATTCTACGGGATACTAGACAAAAATGCTATGCAATCCATATCAATAGGAAACAAGATCCTACAAGATCCTGCAAGATCCTACAAGATCCTACAAGATCCTACAAGATTCTACGGAATACTAGACAAAAAAGATATGGAATCCATATCAATAGCAAACAAGATCATACAAGATCCTACAAGATTCTACGGGATACTACACAAAAATGCTTTGGAATCCATATCAATAGGAAACAAGATCCTACAAGATTCTACGGGATACTAGACAAAAATGCTATGGAATCCATATCAATAGCAAACAAGATCCTACAAGATTCCACGGGATACTAGAAAAAAAAAGCTAGGGAATCCATATCAATAGCAAACAAGATCCTACAAGGTCCTTGAAGATCCTACAAGATTCTACGGGATACTTGACAAAAATGTTATGGAATCCATATCAATAGCAAACAAGATCCTACAAGATCCTCCAAGATCCTACAAGATTCTACGGGATACTAGACAAAAATGCTATGGAATCCATATCAATAGCAAAGAACATCCTACAAGATCCTACAAGATTTCATGGGATACTAGACAAAAATGCTATGGAATCCATATTAATAGCAAACACGATCCTACAAGATTCTACGGGATACTTGACAAAAATGCTATGGAATCCATATCAATAGCAAACAAGATCCTGCAAGATTCTACGGGATACTAGACAAAAATGCTATACAATCCATATCAATAGCAAACAAGAGCCTACAAGATCCTACAAGATTCTACGGGATACTAGACAAAAATGCTATGGAATCCATCTCAATAGGAAACAAGATCCTACAAAATTCTACGGGATACTAGACAAAAATGATATCGAATCCATATCAATAGCAAACAAGACCCTACAAGATCCTGCAAGATCCTACAAGGTTCTACAAGATCGTACAAGATGCTACAAGATTCTACGGGATACTAGACAAAAATGCTATAGAATCCATATCAATAGCAAACAAGATCGTATAAGATTCTACGCTATAGTAGACAAAAATGCTATGCAATCCATATCTATAGGAAACAAGATCCTACAAGATCCTACAAGATTCTATCGGATAATAGACAAAAATGCTATGGAATCCATATCAATAGCAAACTAGATCCTCCAAGATCCTAGAAGATTCTACGGGATACTAGACAAAAATGCTATGGAATCCATATCAATAGCAAACAAGATCCTACAAGATCCTACAAGATTCTACGGGATACTAGACAAAAATGCTATGGAATCCATATCATTAGCAAACAAAATCCTACAAGATCATACAAGATCCTAGAAGATCCTACAATATTCTACGGGATACTAGACAAAAATGCTTTGGAATCCATATCAATAGCAAACAAGATCCTAAAAGATTCTACGGGATAATTGACAAAAATGCTATGGAAACCATATCAATAGCAAACAAGATCCTACAAGATCCTGCAAGATCCTACAAGATCCTACAAGATCCTACAAGATTGTACGAAATACTAGACAAAAATGCTATGGAATCAATATCAAATGCAAACAAGATCCTACAAGATCTTACAAGATTGTACGGGATACTAGAAAAAAATGGTATGGAATCCATATCAATATCAAACAATATCCTACAAGAGCATACAAGATTCTACGGGATACTAGACAAAAATGCTATGGGATCCATATCATTAGCAAACAAGATTCTACAAGATCCTACAAGATCCTATAAGATCCTACAAGATCCTACGGGATACTAGACAAAATTGCTTTCGAATCCATATCAATAGCAAACAAGATCCTAAAAGATTCTACGGGATACTTGACAATACTGATATGGAATCCATCTCAATAGAAAACAAGATCCTACAAGATCCTGCAAGATCCTACAAGATTCTACGGGATACTAGACAAAAATGCTATGGAATCCATATCAATAGCAAACGAGATCCTACAAGATCCTACAAGATTCTACGGGATACTAGACAAAAATGCTATGAAATCCATATCAATAGCAAACAAGATCCTACAAGATTCTACGGGATACTAGACAAAAATGCTATGGATTCTATATCAATAGCAAACAAGATCCTACAAGATCCTACAATATCCTTCAAGATTCTACGCTATACTAGACAAAAATGCTATGGAATCCATATCAATAGCAAAGAAGGTCCTACAAGATCCTACAAGATTCTACGGGATACTAGAGAAAAATGCTATGGAATCCATATCAATAACAAACAAGATCCTACAAGATCCTACAAGATCCTACAAGATTCTACGGGATACTAGACAAAAATGCTTTGGAATCCATATCAATAGGACACAAGATCCTTACAAGATCCTACAAGATCCTACAAGATTCTACGGGATATTAGACAAAAATGCTTTGGAATCCATATCAATAGCAAACAAGATCCTTGAAGATCCTCCAAGATCCTACAAGATCCTACAAGATCCTAAAAGATTCTACTGGATAATTGACAAAAATGCTATGGAATCCATATCAATAGCAAACAAGATCCTACAAGATCCTGCAAGATCCTACAAGATCGTAACAGATCCTACGAGATGCTACGGAATACTAGACAAAAATGCTATTCAATCCATATTAATAGCAAACAAGATCCTTCAAGTTCCTACATGATTCTACGGGATACTAGACAAAAATGCTATGGAATCCATATCATTAGCAAACAAGATTCTACAAGATCCTATAAGATCCTACAAGATTCTACGGGATACTAGACAAAAATGTTTTGGAATCCATATCAATAGAAAACAAGATCCTAAAAGATTCTACGGGATACTTGACAAAAATGACATGGAATCCATCTCAATAGAAAACAAGATCCTACAAGATCCTGTAAGATCCTACAAGATCCTACAAGATCCTACAAGATTCTACGGGATACTAGACAATAATGCTATGGAATCCATATCAATAGCAAACAAGATCGTACAAGATCCTACAACATTCTACGGGATACTAGACAAAAATGCTATGGATTCCATACCAATAGCAAACAAGATCCTACAAGATCCTACACGATCCTTCAAGATTCTACGGGATACTAGACAAAAATGCTATGGAATCCATATCAATAGCAAACAAGATCCTACAAGATCCTACAAGATTCTACGGGATACTAGACAAAAATGCTATGGAATCCATATCAATAACAAACAAGATCCTACAAGATCCTACAAGATCCTACAAGATTCTACGGGATACTAGACAAAAATGCTTTGAAATCCATATCAATAGCAAACAAGATCCTTAAAGATCCTACAAGATCCTACAAGATCCTACAAGATCCTACAAGATTCTACGGGATACTAGACAAAAATGCTATGGAATCCATATCATTAGCAAACAAGATCCTACAAGATCCTACAAGATCCTACAAGATCCTACAAGATTGTACGGGATACTAGACAAGAATGCTTTGGAATCCATATCAATAGCAAACAAGATCATACAAGATTCTACGGGATACTAGACAAAAATGCTATGGAATCCATATCAATAACAAGCAAGATCCTACAAGATCCTACAAGATCCTAAAAGATTCTACGGGATACTAGACAAAAATGCTTTGGAATCCATATCAATAGCAAACAAGATCCTACAAGATCCTACAAGATCCTTAAAGATCCTACAAGATTGTACGGGATACTAGACAAAAATGCTTTGGAATCCATATCAATAGCAAACAAGATCGTTGAAGATCCTGCAAGATCCTACAAGATCCTACAAGATCCTACAAGATTCTACGGGATACTAGACAAAAATGCTATGGAATCCATATCATTAGCAAACAAGATCCTACAAGATCCTACAAGATTCTACGGGATAGTAGACAAAAATGCTTTGGAATCCATATCAATAGCAAACAAGATCCTAAAAGATTCTACTGGATACTTGACAAAAATGCTATGGAATCCATATCAATAGCAAACAAGATCCTACAAGATCCTGCAAGATCCTACAAGATCCTACAAGATCCTACGAGATTCTACGGAATACTAGACAAAAATGCTATGGAATCCATATCAATAGCAAACAAGATCCTACAAGATCCTACATGATTCTACGGGATACTAGACAAAAATGCTATGGAATCCATATCATTAGCAAACAAGATTCTACAAGATCCTACAAGATCCTATAAGATCCTACAAGATTCTACGGGATACTAGACAGAAATGCTTTGGAATCCATATCAATAGCAAACAAGATCCTAAAAGATTCTACGGGATACTTGACAAAAATGATATGGAATCCATCTCAATAGAAAACAAGATCCTACAACATCCTACAAGATCCTACAAGATTCTACGGGATACTAGACAAAAATGCTATGGAATCCATATCAATAGCAAACAAGATCCTACAAGATCCTTCAAGATTCTACGGGATACTAGACAAAAATGCTATGGATTCCATATCAATAGCAAACAAGATCATACAAGATCCTACAAGATCCTACAAGATTCTACGGGATACTAGACAAAAATGCTTTGGAATCCATATCAATAGCAAACAAGATCCTACAAGATCCTACAAGAACCTACAAGATTCTATGGAATACTAGACAAAACTGCTATGGAATCCATATCAATAGCAAACAAGATCCTACAAAATCCTTCAAGATCCTACAAGATCCTACAAGATTCTACGGGATACTAGACAAAAATGCTTTGGAATCCATATCAATAGCAAACAAGATCCTACAAGATCCTGCAAGATCCTACTAGATCCTACAAGATCCTACAAGATTCTACGGATACTAGAGAAAAATGCTCGGATTCCATATCAATAGCTAACAAGATCCTACAAGATCCTAAAAGATTCTACGAGATATTAGACAAAAATGCTATGGAATCCATATCAATAGCAAACAAGATCCTACAAGATTCTACGGGATACTAGACAAAAATGCTATGGAATCCATATCAATAGCAAACAGGATCCTACAAGATTCTACGGGATACTAGACAAAAATGCTTTGGAATCCATATTAATAGCAAACAAGATCCTTGAAGATCCTGCAAAATCCTACAAGATCCTACAAAATTCTACAAGATTCTACGGGATACTAGGCAAAAATGCTATGGAATCCATATCATTAGCAAACAAGATCCTACAAGATCCTACAAGATCCTACAAGATCCTATAAGATTTTACGGGATACTAGACAAAAATGCTTTGGAATCCATTTCAATAGCAAACAAGATCCTAAAAGATTCTATGGGATACTTGACAAAAATGCTATGGAATCCATATCAATAGCAAACAAGATCCTACAAGATCCTGCAAGATCCTACAATATCCTAAAAGATCCTACAAGATTCTACGGAATACTAGACAAAAATGCTATGGAATCCATATCAATAGCAAACAAGATCCTACAAGATCCTAAAAGATTCTACCTGATACTAGAAAAAAATGGTATGGAATCGATATCAATAGTAAACAAGATCCTTCAAGATCCTGCAAGATTCTACAAGATCCTCCAAGATCCTTCAAGATTTTACGGAATACTAGACAAAAATGCTATGGAATCCATATCAATAGCAAACAAGATCCTACAAAATCCTAAAAGATCCTACAAGATTCTACGGGATACTAGACAAAAATGCTTTGGAATCCATATCAATAGCAAACAAGATCCTAGAAGATCCTGCAAGATCCTACAAGATCCTACAAGATCCTACAAGATTCTACGGGATACTAGACAAAAGTGCTTTGAATCCATATCAATAGCAAACAAGATCCTACAAGATCCTACAAGATTCTACGGGATACTAGACAAAAATGCTGTGGAATCCATATCAATAGCAAACAAGATCCTACAAGATTCTACGGGATACTAGACAAAAATGCTATGGAATCCATATCAATAGCAAACAAGATCCTACAAGATTCTACGGGATACTAGACAAAAATTCCATGGAATCCATATCAATAGCAAACAAGATCCTACAAGATCCTACAAGATTCTACGGGATACTATACAAAAATGCTTTGGAATCCATATCAATAGCAAACAAGATCCTAAAAGATTCTACGGGATACTTTACAAAAATGATATGGAATCTATCTCAATAGAAAACAAGATCCTGCAAGATCCTACAAGCTCCTACAAGATCCTTCAAGATTCTACGAGATACTAGACAAAAATGCTATGGAATCCATATCAATAGCAAACAAAAACCTACAAGATCCTACAAGATTGTACTGGATACTAGACAAAAATGCTATGGAATCCACATCATTAACAAACAAGATCCTACAAGATCCTACAAGATCCTACAAGATCCTACAAGATTCTACGGGATACTAGACAAAAATGCTTTGGAATCCATATCAATAGCAAACAAGATCCTAAAAGATTCTACGGAATACTTGAGAAAAATACTATGGAATCCATATGAATAGCAAACAAGATATAACAAGATCCTGCAAGATCCTACAAGATCCTACAAGATTCTAAGGGATACTAGACAAAAATGCTTTGGAATCCATATCAATAGCAAACAAGATCCTTGAATATCCTGCAAGATCATACAAGATCCTACAAGATTCTACGGGATACTAGACAAAAATGCTATGGAATCCACATCAATAGCAAACAAGATCCTACAAGATCCTACAAGATTCTAAGGCATTCTAGAAAAAAAATGCTATGGAATCCATATCTATAGCAAACAAGATCCTACAAGATCCTGCAAGATCCTAGAAGATTCTACGGAATACTAGACAAAAATACTATGGAATCCATATCAATAGCAAACAAGATCCTAAAAAATCCTACAAGATCCTACAAGATCCTACATGATTCTACGGAATACTAGACAAAAATGCTTTGGAATCCATATATATAGCAAACAAGATCCTACAAGATCCCGCAAGATCCTACAAGATCCTACAAGATTCTACGGGATACTAGACAAAAACGCTCGGAATCCATATCAATAGCAAACAAGATCCTACAAGATCCTACAAGATTCTACGGTATACTAGACAAAAATGCTATGGAATCCATATCAATAGCAAACAAGATCCTACAAGATTCTATGGGATACTACACAAAAATGCTATGGAACCCATATCAATAGCAAACAAGATCCTACAAGATCCTACAAGATCCTACAAGATTCTACGGGATACTAGACAAAAATGCTTTGGAATCCATAGCAATAGCAAACAAGATCCTACAAGATCCTACAAGATTCTCCGGGATACTAGACTAATATGCTATGGATTCCATATCAATAGCAAACAAGATCCTACAAGATTCTACGGGATACTAGAGAAAAATGCTATGGAATCCATATCAATAGCAAACAAGATCCTACAAGATTCTACGGGATACTAGACAAAAATGCTATGGAATTCATATCTATAGGAAACAAGATTCTACAAGATACTACAAGATCCTATAAGATCCCACAAGATCCTACAAGATCCTACAAGATTCTACGGGATACTAGACAAAAAAGGTTTCGAATCCATATCAATAGCAAACAACATCCTAAAAGATTCTACGGGATACTTGAAAAAAATGATATGGAATCCATCTCAATAGAAAACAAGATCCTACAAGATCCTGCAAGATCCTACAAGATCCTACAAGATCCTACAAGATTCTACGGGATACTAGACAAAAATGTTATGGAATCCATATCAATAGCAAACGAGATCCTAAAACATCCTATAAGATTCTACGGGATACTAGACAAAAATTCTATTGAATCCATATCATTAGCAAACAAGATCCTACAAGATTCTACGGGATACTTGACAAAAATGCTATGGAATCCATATCAATAGCAAACAAGATCCTACAAGATCCTTCAAGATCCTACAAGATCCTACAAGATCCTACAAGATTCTACGGGATACTAGACAAAAATGCTATGGAATCAATATCAATAGCAAACAAGATCCTACAAGATCCTACAAGATTCTACGGAATACTAGAAAAAAATGGTATGGAATCCACATCAATAGCAAACAAGATACTACAAGATCCTGTAAGATCGTACAAGATCCTACAAGATCCTACAAGATTCTACGGAATACTAGACAAAAATGCTATGGATTCCGTATCAATAGCAAACAAGATCCTACAAGATTCTACGGGATACTAGACAAAAATGCTTTGTAATCCATATCAATAGCAAACAAGATCCTTGAAGATCCTGCAAGATCCTACCAGATCCTTCAAGATCCTACAAGATTCTACGGGATACTAGACAAAAATGCTATGGAATCCATATCAATACCAAACAATATCCTACAAGATCCTACAAGATTCTAGGGGATACTAGACAAAAATGCTATGGAATCCATATCATTAGCAAACAAGATCCTACAAGATTCTACGGGATACTAGACAAAAATGATTTGGAATTAAAATCAATAGCAAACAAGATCCTAAAAGATTCTACGGGATACTTGACAAAAATGCTATGGAATCCATATCAATAGCAAACAAGATCCTACAAGATACTGCAAGATCCTACAAGATTCTACGGGATGCTAGAGCAAAATGCTATGAAATTAATATCAATAGCAAAATGGATCCTACAAGATCCTACAAGAGTCTACGGGATCCTAGAAAAAAATGGTATGGAATCCATATCAATAGCAAACAAGATCCTACAAGATCCTTCAAGATTCTACGGGATACTAGACAAAAATGTTCGGAATCCAAATCAATAGCAAACAAGATCCTACAAGATCCTACAAGATTCTACGGGATACTAGACAAAAATGATATGGAATCCTTATCAATAGCAAAGAAGATCCTACAAGATTCTACGTGATACTAGTCAAAAATGCTATGGAATCCATAACAATAGCAAACAAGATCCTACAAGATCCTAAAAGACTCTACTGGATAGTAGACAAAAATGCTATGGAATTAATATAAATAGCAAACAAGATCCTACAAGATCCCACAATATTCTACGGGATACTAGAAAAAAATTATATGGAATCCATATCAATAGCAAACAAGGTCCTACAAGATCCTGCAAGATCCTGCAAGATCCTACAAGATCCTACAAGATTCTACGGAATACTAGACAAAAATGCTATGGAATCCATATCAATAGCAAACACGATCCTACAAGATCCTACAACATCCTACAAGATCCTACAAGATCGTACAAGATTCCACGCTATACTAGACAAAAATGCTATGGAATCCATATCAATAGCGAACAAGATCCTACAAGATCCTACAAGATTCTACGGGATACTAGACAAAAATGCTATGGAATCCATATTAATAGCAAACAAGATCCTACAAGATCCTACAAGATCCTACAAGTTTCTACGGGATACTAGACAAAAAAGCTTTGGAATCCATATCAATAGCAAACAAGATCCTTGAATATCCTGCAAGATCATACAAGATCCTACAAGATTCTACGGGATACTAGACAAAAATGCTATGGAATCCATATCAATAGCAAACAAGATCCTACAAGATCCTACAAGATTCTAACGGATACTAGACAAAAATGCTCTGGAATCCATATCAATAGCAAACAAGATCCTACAAGATCCTACAAGATCCTACAAGATTCTACGGAATACTAGACAAAAATGCTATGGAATCCATATCAATAGCAAACAAGATCATACAAAATCCTACAAGATCCTACAAGATCCTACATGATTCTACGGGATACTAGACAAAAATGCTTTGGAATCCATATATATAGCAAACAAGATCCTACAAGATCCTGCAAGATCCTACAAGATCCTACAAGATCCTACAAGATTCTACGAGATACTAGACAAAAATGCTATGGAATACATATCAATAGCAAACAAGATCCTACAGGATTCTACGGGATACTAGACAAAAATGCTATGGAATCCATATCAATAGCAAACAAGATCCTACAAAATTCTACGGAATACTAGACAAAAATGCAATGGAATTCATATAAATAGCAAACAAGATCCTACAAGATCCTACAAGATTATACGGGATACTAGACAAAAATGCTATGGAATCCATATCATTAGCAAACAAGATTCTACAAGATCCTATAAGATCCTACTAGATTCTACGGGATACTAGACAAAAATGCTTTGGAATCCACATCAATAGCAAACAACATCCTAAAAGATTCTACGGGATACTTGACAAAAATGCTATGGAATCCATATTAATAGCAAACAAGATCCTACAACATCCTGCAAGATCCTACAAGATCCTACAAGATCCTACAAGATTCTACGGGATACTAGACAAAAATGCTATGGAATCAATATCAATAGCAAACAAGATCCTACAAGATCCTACAAGATTCTACGGGATACTAGAAAAAAATTGGTATGGAATCCATATCAATAGCAAAAAGGATCCTACAAGATCCTGCAAGATCCTACAAGATCCTACAAGATCCTAGAAGATTCTACGGGATACTAGACAAAAATGCTTTTAAATCCATATCAATAGCAAACAAGATCCTTGAAGATCCTGCAAGATCCTACAAGATCCTACAAGATTCTACGGGATACTAGACAAAAATGCTATGGAATCCATATCACTAGCAAACAAGAACCTACAAGATTCTACGGGATACTAGACAAAAATGCTATGGAATCCATATCAATAGCAAACAAGATCCTACAAGATCCTGCAAGATTCTACGGAATGCTAGACAAAAATGCTATAGAATCCATATCAATAGCAAACAAGATCCTACAAGATCCTACTAGATTCTACGGCATACTAGACAAAAATGCTTTGGAATCCATATCAATAGCAAACAAGATCCTTGAAGATCCTGCAAGATCCTAAAAGATCCTACAAGATTCTCCGGGATACTAGACAAAAATGCTATGGAATCCATATCACTAGCAAACAAGAACCTACAAGATTCTACGGGATACTAGACAAAAATGCTATGGAATCCATATCAATAGCAAACAAGATCCTACAAGATCCTGCAAGATTCTACGGAATGCTAGACAAAAATGCTATAGAATCCATATCAATAGCAAACAAGATCCTACAAGATCCTACTAGCTTCTACGGCATACTAGACAAAAATGCTTTGGAATCCATATCAATAGCAAACAACATCCTTGAAGATCCTGCAAGATCCTACCAGATCCTACAAGATCCTACAAGATTCTACGGGATACTAGACAAAAATGCTATGTAATCCATATCAATAGCAAACAAGATCCTACAAGATCCTACGAGATCCTACAAGATTCTAAAGGATACTAGACAAAAATGCTTTGGAATCCATATCAATAGCATACAAGATCCTTGAAGATCCTGCAACATCCTACCAGATCCTACAAGATCCTACAAGATTGTACGGGATACTAGACAAAAATGCTTTGGAATCCATATCAATAGCAAACAAGATCCTTGAAGATCCTGCAAGATCCTACCAGATCCTACAAGATCCTACAATATTCTACGGGATACTAGACAAAAATGCTATGGAATCCATATCATTAGCAAACAAGATCCCACAAGATCCTACAAGATTCTACAGGATACTAGACAAAAATGCTCGGAATCCATATCAATAGCAAACAAGATCCTACAAGATCCTAGAAGATTCAACGGGATACTAGACAAAAATGCTATGGAATCCAGATCAATATCAAACAAGATCCTACAAGATTCTACGGGATAATAGACAAAAATGCTATGGAATCCATATCAATAGCAAACAAGATCCTACAAGATCCTACAAGATACTACAAGATCCTACAAGATTCTACGGGATACTAGACAAAAATGCTATGGAATCCATATCAAGAGCAAACAAGATCCTACAAGATCCTGCAAGATCCTACCACATCCTACAAGATCCTAGAAGATTCTACGGGATACCAGACAAAAATGCACGGAATCCATATCAATAGCAAACAAGATCCTACAAAATCCTACAAGATTCAACGGGATACTAGACAAAAATGCTATGGAATCCAGATCAATACCAAACAAGATCCTACAAGATTCTACGGGATAATAGACAAAAATGCTATGGAATCCATATCAATAGCAAACAAGATCCTAGAAGATACTACAAGATCCTACAAGATTCTACGGGATACTAGACAAAAATGCTATGGAATCCATATCAATAGCAAACAACATCCTACAAGATCGTGCAAGATCCTACCACATCCTACAAGATCCTAGAAGATTCTACGGGATACCAGACAAAAATGCACGGAATCCATATCAATAGCAAACAAGATCCTACAAAATCCTACAAGATTCAACGGGATACTAGACAAAAATGCTATGGAATCCAGATCAATAGCAAACAAGATCCTACAAGATTCTACGAGATAATACACAAAAATGCTATGGAATCCATATCAATAGCAAACAAGATCCTACAAGATCCTTCAAGATACTACAAGATCCTACAAGATTCTACGGGATACTAGACAAAAATGCTATGGAATCCATATCAATAGGAAACAAGATCCTACAAGATTCTACGGGATACTAGACAAAAATCCTATGGAATCCATATCAATAGCAAACAAGATCCTACAAAATTCTACGGAATACTAGACAAAAATGCTATGGAATTCATATAAATAGCAAACAAGATCCTACAAGATTCTACAGGATACTAGACAAAAATGCTATAGAATCCATATCATTAGCAAACAAGATTCTACAAGATGCTACAAGATCCTATAAGATCCTACAAGATTCTACGGGATACTAGTCAAAAATGCTTTGGAATCCATATCAATAGCAAACAAGATCCTAAAAGATTCTACGGGATACTTGACAAAAATGCTATGGAATCCATATCAATACGAAACAAGATCCTACAAGATCCTGCAAGATCCTAAAAGATCCTACAAGATTCTACGGGATGCTAGACAAAAATGATATGAAATTAATATCAATAGCAAACAAGATCCTAGAAGATCCTGCAAGATTCTACGGGACACTAGAAAAAAATGGTACGGAATCCATATCAATAGCAAACAAGATCCTAAAAAATCCTACAAGATCCTACAAGATCCTACAAGATTCTACGGGATACTTGACAAAAATGCTATGGAATCCCTATGAATAGCAAACAAGATCCTACAAGATCCTGCTAGATCCTACAAGATCCTACAAGATCCTACAAGATTCTACGGAATACTAGACAAAAATGCTATGGAATCCATATCAATAGCAAACAGGATCCTACAAAATCCAACAAGATCCTACAAGATAGTACAAGATTGTACGGGATACTAGACAAAAATTCTTTGGAATCCATATCAATAGCAAACAAGATCCTAAAAGATCCTGCAAGATCCTACCACATCCTACAAGATCCTACAAAATTCTACGGGATACTAGACAAAAATGCTCGGAATCCATATCAATAGCAAACAAGATCCTACAAGATTCAACGGGATACTAGACAAAAATGCTATGGAATCCAGATCAATAGCAAACAAGATCCTACAAGATTCTACGGGATAATAGACAGAAATGCTATGGAATCCATATCAATAGCAAACAAGATCCTACAAGATCCTACAAGATACTACAAGATCCTACAAGATTCTACGGGATACTAGACAAAAATGCTATGGAATCCATATCAATAGCAAACAAGATCCTACAAGATCCTACAAGATTCTCCGGGATACTAGACAAATATGCTAAGGAATCCATATCAATAGCAAACAAGATCCTACAAGATTCTACGGGATACTAGACAAAAATGCTATGGAATTCATATCAATAGGAAACAAGATCCTACAAGATCCTCCATGATTCTACGGGATACTAGACAAAAATGCTATGGGATCCATATCATTAGCAAACAAGATTCTACAAGATCCTACAAGATCCTATAAGATCCTACAAGATCCTACGGGATACTAGACAAAATTGCTTTCGAATCCATATCAATAGCAAACAAGATCCTAAAAGATTCTACGGGATACTTGACAATAATGATATGGAATCCATCTCAATAGAAAACAAGATCCTACAGGATCCTGCAAGATCCTACAAGATTCTACGGGATACTAGACAAAAATGCTATGGAATCCATATCAATAGCAAACGAGATCCTACAAGATCCTACAAGATTCTACGGGATACTAGACAAAAATGCTATGGAATCCATATCATTAGCAAACAAGATCCTACAAGATCCTACAAGATTCTACGGGATACTAGACAAAAATGCTATGAAATCCATATCAATAGCAAACAAGATCCTAAAAGATTCTACGGGATACTTGACAAAAATGCTATGGAATCCAAATCATTAGCAAACAAGATCTTACAAGATCCTACAAGATCCTAAGGGATCCTACAAGAGCCTACAAGATTCTACGGGATACTAGACAAAAAAGCTATGGAATCGATATCAATAGCAAACAAGATCCTACAAGATCCTACAAGATTCTACGGGATACTTGACAATAATGATATGGAATCCATCTCAATAGAAAACAAGATCCTACAGGATCCTGCAAGATCCTACAAGATTCTACGGGATACTAGACAAAAATGCTATGGAATCCATATCAATAGCAAACGAGATCCTACAAGATCCTACAAGATTCTACGGGATACTAGACAAAAATGCTATGGAATCCATATCATTAGCAAACAAGATCCTACAAGATCCTACAAGATTCTACGGGATACTAGACAAAAATGCTATGAAATCCATATCAATAGCAAACAAGATCCTAAAAGATTCTACGGGATACTTGACAAAAATGCTATGGAATCCAAATCATTAGCAAACAAGATCTTACAAGATCCTACAAGATCCTAAGGGATCCTACAAGAGCCTACAAGATTCTACGGGATACTAGACAAAAAAGCTATGGAATCGATATCAATAGGAAACAAGATCCTACAAGATCCTACAAGATTCTACGGAATACTAGACAAAAATGCTATGGAATCCATATCAATAGCAAACAAGATCCTCCAAGATTCTACGGGGTACTAGACAAAAATGCTATGGAATCCATATCAATAGCAAACAAGATCCTACAAGATTCTACGGAATACTACACAAAAATGCCATGGAATCCATATCAATAGCAAACAAGATCGTACAAGATCCTACAAGATTCTACGGGATACTAGACAAAAATGCTTTGGAATCCATATCAATAGCAACCAAGATGCTAAAAAATTCTACGGGATACTTGACAAAAATGCTATGGAATCCATATAAATAGGAAACAACATCCTACAAGATCCTGCAAGATCCTACAAGATCCTACAAGATCCTACAAGATTTTACGGGATTTTAGACAAAAATGCTATGGAATCCATATAAATAGGAAACAACATCCTACAAGATCCTGCAAGATCCTACAAGATCCTGCAAGATTTTACGGGATTTTAGACAAAAATGCTATGGAATCCATATCAATAGCAAATAAGATCCTACAAGATCCTACAAGATTCTACGGGATACTAGACAAAAATGCTATGGAATCCATATCATTAGCAAAGAAGATCCTACAAGATCCTACAAGATCCTACAAGATTCTACGGGATACTAGACAAAAATGCTATGAAATCCATATCAATAGCAAACAAGATCCTAAAAGATTCTACGGGATACTTGACAAAAATGCTATGGAATCCAAATCATTAGCAAACAAGATCTTACAAGATCCTACAAGATCCTAAGGGATCCTACAAGAGCCTACAAGATTCTACGGGATACTAGACAAAAAAGCTATGGAATCGATATCAATAGCAAACAAGATCCTACAAGATCCTACAAGATTCTACGGAATACTAGACAAAAATGCTATGGAATCCATATCAATAGCAAACAAGATCCTCCAAGATTCTACGGGGTACTAGACAAAAATGCTATGGAATCCATATCAATAGCAAACAAGATCCTACAAGATTCTACGGAATACTACACAAAAATGCCATGGAATCCATATCAATAGCAAACAAGATCGTACAAGATCCTACAAGATTCTACGGGATACTTGACAAAAATGCTTTGGAATCCATATCAATAGCAACCAAGATGCTAAAAAATTCTACGGGATACTTGACAAAAATGCTATGGAATCCATATAAATAGGAAACAACATCCTACAAGATCCTGCAAGATCCTACAAGATCCTACAAGATCCTACAAGATTTTACGGGATTTTAGACAAAAATGCTATGGAATCCATATAAATAGGAAACAACATCCTACAAGATCCTGCAAGATTTTACGGGATTTTAGACAAAAATGCTATGGAATCCATATCAATAGCAAATAAGATCCTACAAGATCCTACAAGATTCTACGGGATACTAGACAAAAATGCTACGGAATCCATATCAATAGCAAACAAGATCCTACAAGATCCTACAAGATTCTAAGGGATACTCCACAAAAATGCTATGGAATCCATATCAATAGCAAACAAGATCATACAAGATCCTACAAGATTCTACGGGATACTAGACAAAAATACTATGGAATCCATATCAATAGCAAACAAAATCCTACTAGATTCTACGGGATACTACACAAACATGCTATGGAATCCATATCAATAGCAAAGAAGAACCTACAAGATCCTACAAGATTCTACGGGATACGAGACAAAAATGCTATGGAATCCATATCAATAGCAAACAAGATCCCACAAGATTCTACGGGATACTAGACAAAAATGCTATGGAATCCATATCAATAGCAAACAAGATCCTACAAGATCCTACAAGATCATACAAGATTCTACGGGATACTAGACAAAAATGCTGTGGAATCCATATCAATAGCAAACAAGATCCTACAAGATTCTACGGGATACTAGAAAAAAATGCTATGGAATCCATATCAATAGCAAACAAGATCCTACAAGATTCTATGGGATACTAGACAAAAATGCTATGGAATTCATATCAATAGGAAACAAGATCCTACAAGATCCTACATGATTCTACGGGATACTAGACAAAAATGCTATGGAATCCATATCAATAGCATACAAGATCCTACAAGATTCTATGGGATACTAGACAAAAATGCTATGGAATTCATATCAATAGGAAACAAGATCCTACAAGATCCTACATGATTCTACGGGATACTAGACAAAAATGCTATGGGATCCATATCATTAGCAAACAAGATTCTACAAGATCCTACAAGATTCTATGGGATACTAGACAATAATGCTATGGAATCCATATCAATAGCAAACAAGATCGTACAAGATCCTACAACATTCTACGGGATACTAGACAAAAATGCTATGGATTCCATACCAATAGCAAACAAGATCCTACAAGATCCTACACGATCCTTCAAGATTCTACGGGATACTAGACAAAAATGCTATGGAATCCATATCAATAGCAAACAAGATCCTACAAGATCCTACAAGATTCTACGGGATACTAGACAAAAATGCTATGGAATCCATATCAATAACAAACAAGATCCTACAAGATCCTACAAGATCCTACAAGATTCTACGGGATACTAGACAAAAATGCTTTGAAATCCATATCAATAGCAAACAAGATCCTTAAAGATCCTACAAGATCCTACAAGATCCTACAAGATCCTACAAGATTCTACGGGATACTAGACAAAAATGCTATGGAATCCATATCATTAGCAAACAAGATCCTACAAGATTCTACGGGATACTAGACAAAAATGCTTTGGAATCCATATCAATAGCAAACAAGATCCTAATAGATTCTACTGGATACTTGACAAAAATGCTATGGAATCCATATCAATAGCAAACAAGATCCTACAGGATCCTACAAGATCCTACAAGATTCTAGGGGATACTAGACAAAAATGCTTTGGAATCCATATCAATAGCAAACAAGGTCCTCCAAGATCCTACAAGATCCTACAAGATCCTACAAGATTGTACGGGATACTAGACAAGAATGCTTTGGAATCCATATCAATAGCAAACAAGATCATACAAGATTCTACGGGATACTAGACAAAAATGCTAAGGAATCCATATCAATAACAAGCAAGATCCTACAAGATCCTACAAGATCCTAAAAGATTCTACGGGATACTAGACAAAAATGCTTTGGAATCCATATCAATAGCAAACAAGATCCTACAAGATCCTACAAGATCCTTAAAGATCCTACAAGATTGTACGGGATACTAGACAAAAATGCTTTGGAATCCATATCAATAGCAAACAAGATCGTTGAAGATCCTGCAAGATCCTACAAGATCCTACAAGATCCTACAAGATTCTACGGGATACTAGACAAAAATGCTATGGAATCCATATCATTAGCAAACAAGATCCTACAAGATCCTACAAGATTCAACGGGATAGTAGACAAAAATGCTTTGGAATCCATATCAATAGCAAACAAGATCCTAAAAGATTCTACTGGATACTTGACAAAAATGCTATGGAATCCATATCAATAGCAAACAAAATCCTACAAGATCCTGCAAGATCCTACAAGATCCTACAAGATCCTACGAGATTCTACGGAATACTAGACAAAAATGCTATGGAATCCATATCAATAGCAAACAAGATCCTACAAGATCCTACATGATTCTACGGGATACTAGACAAAAATGCTATGGAATCCATATCATTAGCAAACAAGATTCTACAAGATCCTACAAGATCCTATAAGATCCTACAAGATTCTACGGGATACTAGACAGAAATGCTTTGGAATCCATATCAATAGCAAACAAGATCCTAAAAGATTCTACGGGATACTTGACAAAAATGATATGGAATCCATCTCAATAGAAAACAAGATCCTACAACATCCTACAAGATCCTACAAGATTCTACGGGATACTAGACAAAAATGCTATGGAATCCATATCAATAGCAAACAAGATCCTACAAGATCCTTCAAGATTCTACGGGATACTAGACAAAAATGCTATGGATTCCATATCAATAGCAAACAAGATCATACAAGATCCTACAAGATCCTACAAGATTCTACGGGATACTAGACAAAAATGCTTTGGAATCCATATCAATAGCAAACAAGATCCTACAAGATCCTACAAGAACCTACAAGATTCTATGGAATACTAGACAAAACTGCTATGGAATCCATATCAATAGCAAACAAGATCCTACAAAATCCTTCAAGATCCTACAAGATCCTACAAGATTCTACGGGATACTAGACAAAAATGCTTTGGAATCCATATCAATAGCAAACAAGATCCTACAAGATCCTGCAAGATCCTACAAGATCCTACAAGATCCCACAAGATTCTACGGATACTAGAGAAAAATGCTCGGATTCCATATCAATAGCTAACAAGATCCTACAAGATCCTAAAAGATTCTACGAGATATTAGACAAAAATGCTATGGAATCCATATCAATAGCAAACAAGATCCTACAAGATTCTACGGGATACTAGACAAAAATGCTATGGAATCCATATCAATAGCAAACAGGATCCTACAAGATTCTACGGGATACTAGACAAAAATGCTTTGTAATCCATATTAATAGCAAACAAGATCCTTGAAGATCCTGCAAAATCCTACAAGATCCTACAAAATTCTACAAGATTCTACGGGATACTAGGCAAAAATGCTATGGAATCCATATCATTAGCAAACAAGATCCTACAAGATCCTACAAGATCCTACAAGATCCTACAAGATTTTACGGGATACTAGACAAAAATGCTTTGGAATCCATTTCAATAGCAAACAAGATCCTAAAAGATTCTATGGGATACTTGACAAAAATGCTATGGAATCCATATCAATAGCAAACAAGATCCTACAAGATCCTGCAAGATCCTACAATATCCTAAAAGATCCTACAAGATTCTACGGAATACTAGACGAAAATGCTATGGAATCCATATCAATAGCAAACAAGATCCTACAAGATCCTAAAAGATTCTACCTGATACTAGAAAAAAATGGTATGGAATCCATATCAATAGTAAACAAGATCCTTCAAGATCCTGCAAGATCCTACAAGATCCTCCAAGATCCTTCAAGATTTTACGGAATACTAGACAAAAATGCTATGGAATCCATATCAATAGCAAACAAGATCCTACAAAATCCTAAAAGATCCTACAAGATTCTACGGGATACTAGAAAAAAATGCTTTGGAATCCATATCAATAGCAAACAAGATCCTAGAAGATCCTGCAAGATCCTACAAGATCCTACAAGATCCTACAAGATTCTACGGGATACTAGACAAAAGTGCTTTGAATCCATATCAATAGCAAACAAGATCCTACAAGATCCTACAAGATTCTACGGGATACTAGACAAAAATGCTATGGAATCCATATCAATAGCAAACAAGATCCTACAAGATTCTACGGGATACTAGACAAAAATGCTATGGAATCCATATCAATAGCAAACAAGATCCTACAAGATTCTACGGGATACTAGACAAAAATTCCATGGAATCCATATCAATAGCAAACAAGATCCTACAAGATCCTACAAGATTCTACGGGATACTATACAAAAATGCTTTGGAATCCATATCAATAGCAAACAAGATCCTAAAAGATTCTACGGGATACTTTACAAAAATGATATGGAATCTATCTCAATAGAAAACAAGATCCTGCAAGATCCTACAAGCTCCTACAAGATCCTTCAAGATTCTACGAGATACTAGACAAAAATGCTATGGAATCCATATCAATAGCAAACAAAAACCTACAAGATCCTACAAGATTGTACTGGATACTAGACAAAAATGCTATGGAATCCACATCATTAACAAACAAGATCCTACAAGATCCTACAAGATCCTACAAGATCCTACAAGATTCTACGGGATACTAGACAAAAATGCTTTGGAATCCATATCAATTGCAAACAAGATCCTAAAAGATTCTACGGAATACTTGAGAAAAATACTATGGAATCCATATGAATAGCAAACAAGATATAACAAGATCCTGCAAGATCCTACAAGATCCTACAAGATTCTAAGGGATACTAGACAAAAATGCTTTGGAATCCATATCAATAGCAAACAAGATCCTTGAATATCCTGCAAGATCATACAAGATCCTAAAAGATTCTACGGAATACTTGAGAAAAATACTATGGAATCCATATGAATAGCAAACAAGATATAACAAGATCCTGCAAGATCCTACAAGATCCTACAAGATTCTAAGGGATACTAGACAAAAATGCTTTGGAATCCATATCAATAGCAAACAAGATCCTTGAATATCCTGCAAGATCATACAAGATCCTACAAGATTCTACGGGATACTAGACAAAAATGCTATGGAATCCATATCTATAACAAACAAGATCCTACAAGATCCTGCAAGATCCTACAAGATTCTACGGAATACTAGACAAAAATGCTATGGAATCCATATCAATAGCAAACAAGATCCTAAAAAATCCTACAAGATCCTACAAGATCCTACATGATTCTACGGAATACTAGACAAAAATGCTTTGGAATCCATATATATAGCAAACAAGATCCTACAAGATCCCGCAAGATCCTACAAGATCCTACAAGATTCTACGGGATACTAGACTAAAACGCTCGGAATCCATATCAATAGCAAACAAGATCCTACAAGATCCTACAACATTCTACGGAATACTAGAGAAAAATGCTATGGAATCCATATCAATAGCAAACAAGATCCTACAAGATTCTACGGGATACTACACAAAAATGCTATGGAACCCATATCAATAGCAAACAAGATCCTACAAGATCCTACAAGATCCTACAAGATTCTACGGGATACTAGACAAAAATGCTTTGGAATCCATAGCAATAGCAAACAAGATCCTACAAGATCCTACAAGATTCTCCGGGATACTAGACTAATATGCTATGGATTCCATATCAATAGCAAACAAGATCCTACAAGATTCTACGGGATACTAGAGAAAAATGCTATGGAATCCATATCAATAGCAAACAAGATCCTACAAGATTCTACGGGATACTAGACAAAAATGCTATGGAATTCATATCAATAGGAAACAAGATTCTACAAGATACTACAAGATCCTATAAGATCCCACAAGATCCTACAAGATCCTACAAGATTCTACGGGATACTAGACAAAAAAGGTTTCGAATACATATCAATAGCAAACAACATCCTAAAAGATTCTACGGGATACTTGAAAAAAATGATATGGAATCCATCTCAATAGCAAACAAGATCCTACAAGATCCTTCAAGATCCTACAAGATCCTACAAGATCCTACAAGATCCTACAAGATTCTACGGGATACTAGACAAAAATGCTATGGAATCAATATCAATAGCAAACAAGATCCTACAAGATCCTACAAGATTCTACGGAATACTAGAAAAAAATGGTATGGAATCCACATCAATAGCAAACAAGATACTACAAGATCCTGTAAGATCGTACAAGATCCTACAAGATCCTACAAGATTCTACGGAATACTAGACAAAAATGCTATGGATTCCGTATCAATAGCAAACAAGATCCTACAAGATTCTACGGGATACTAGACAAAAATGCTTTGTAATCCATATCAATAGCAAACAAGATCCTTGAAGATCCTGCAAGATCCTACCAGATCCTAGAAGATCCTACAAGATTCTACGGGATACTAGACAAAAATGCTATGGAATCCATATCAATACCAAACAATATCCTACAAGATCCTACAAGATTCTACGGGATACTAGACAAAAATGCTATGGAATCCATATCATTAGCAAACAAGATCCTACAAGATTCTACGGGATACTAGACAAAAATGATTTGGAATTAAAATCAATAGCAAACAAGATCCTAAAAGATTCTACGGGATACTTGACAAAAATGCTATGGAATCCATATCAATAGCAAACAAGATCCTACAAGATACTGCAAGATCCTACAAGATTCTACGGGATGCTAGAGCAAAATGCTATGAAATTAATATCAATAGCAAACAAGATCCTACAAGAGCCTACAAGAGTCTACGGGATCCTAGAAAAAAATGGTATGCAATCCATATCAATAGCAAACAAGATCCTACAAGATCCTTCAAGATTCTACGGGATACTAGACAAAAATGTTCGGAATCCAAATCAATAGCAAACAAGATCCTACAAGATCCTACAAGATTCTACGGGATACTAGACAAAAATGATATGGAATCCTTATCAATAGCAAAGAAGATCCTACAAGATTCTACGTGATACTAGTCAAAAATGCTATGGAATCCATAACAATAGCAAACAAGATCCTACAAGATCCTAAAAGACTCTACTGGATAGTAGACAAAAATGCTATGGAATTAATATAAATAGCAAACAAGATCCTACAAGATCCCACAATATTCTACGGGATACTAGAAAAAAATTATATGGAATCCATATCAATAGCAAACAAGGTCCTACAAGATCCTGCAAGATCCTGCAAGATCCTACAAGATCCTACAAGATTCTACGGAATACTAGACAAAAATGCTATGGAATCCATATCAATAGCAAACACGATCCTACAAGATCCTACAACATCCTACAAGATCCTACAAGAACGTACAAGATTCCACGCTATACTAGACAAAAATGCTATGGAATCCATATCAATAGCGAACAAGATCCTACAAGATCCTACAAGATTCTACGGGATACTAGACAAAAATGCTATGGAATCCATATTAATAGCAAACAAGATCCTACAAGATCCTACAAGATCCTACAAGTTTCTACGGGATACTAGACAAAAATGCTTTGGAATCCATATCAATAGCAAACAAGATCCTTGAATATCCTGCAAGATCATACAAGATCCTACAAGATTCTACGGGATACTAGACAAAAATGCTATGGAATCCATATCAATAGCAAACAAGATCCTACAAGATCCTAGAAGATTCTAACGGATACTAGACAAAAATGCTCTGGAATCCATATCAATAGCAAACAAGATCCTACAAGATCCTACAAGATCCTACAAGATTCTACGGAATACTAGACAAAAATGCTATGGAATCCATATCAATAGCAAACAAGATCATACAAAATCCTACAAGATCCTACAAGATCCTACATGATTCTACGGGATACTAGACAAAAATGCTTTGGAATCCATATATATAGCAAACAAGATCCTACAAGATCCTGCAAGATCCTACAAGATCCTACAAGATCCTACAAGATTCTACGAGATACTAGACAAAAATGCTATGGAATCCATATCAATAGCAAACAAGATCCTACAAGATTCTACGGGATACTAGACAAAAATGCTATGGAATCCATATCAATAGCAAACAAGATCCTACAAAATTCTACGGAATACTAGACAAAAATGCAATGGAATTCATATAAATAGCAAACAAGATCCTACAAGATCCTACAAGATTATACGGGATACTAGACAAAAATGCTATGGAATCCATATCATTAGCAAACAAGATTCTACAAGATCCTATAAGATCCTACTAGATTCTACGGGATACTAGACAAAAATGCTTTGGAATCCACATCAATAGCAAACAACATCCTAAAAGATTCTACGGGATACTTGACAAAAATGCTATGGAATCCATATTAATAGCAAACAAGATCCTACAACATCCTGCAAGATCCTACAAGATCCTACAAGATCCTACAAGATTCTACGGGATACTAGACAAAAATGCTATGGAATCAATATCAATAGCAAACAAGATCCTACAAGATCCTACAAGATTCTACGGGATACTAGAAAAAAATTGGTATGGAATCCATATCAATAGCAAAAAGGATCCTACAAGATCCTGCAAGATCCTACAAGATCCTAGAAGATCCTGGAAGATTCTACGGGATACTAGACAAAAATGCTTTTAAATCCATATCAATAGCAAACAAGATCCTTGAAGATCCTGCAAGATCCTACAAGATCCTACAAGATTCTACGGGATACTAGACAAAAATGCTATGGAATCCATATCACTAGCAAACAAGAACCTACAAGATTCTACGGGATACTAGACAAAAATGCTATGGAATCCATATAAATAGCAAACAAGATCCTACAAGATCCTGCAAGATTCTACGGAATGCTAGACAAAAATGCTATAGAATCCATATCAATAGCAAACAAGATCCTACAAGATCCTACTAGAGTCTACGGCATACTAGACAAAAATGCTTTGGAATCCATATCAATAGCAAACAAGATCCTTGAAGATCCTGCAAGATCCTAAAAGATCCTACAAGATTCTCCGGGATACTAGACAAAAATGCTATGGAATCCATATCACTAGCAAACAAGAACCTACAAGATTCTACGGGATACTAGACAAAAATGCTATGGAATCCATATCAATAGCAAACAAGATCCTACAAGATCCTGCAAGATTCTACGGAATGCTAGACAAAAATGCTATAGAATCCATATCAATAGCAAACAAGATCCTACAAGATCCTACTAGCTTCTACGGGATACTAGACAAAAATGCTATGTAATCCATATCAATAGCAAACAAGATCCTACAAGATCCTACGAGATCCTACAAGATTCTAAAGGATACTAGACAAAAATGCTATGGAATCCATATCAATAGCAAACAAGATCCTACAAGATCCTGCAAGATTCTACGGAATGCTAGACAAAAATGCTATAGAATCCATATCAATAGCAAACAAGATCCTACAAGATCCTACTAGAGTCTACGGCATAGTAGACAAAAATGCTTTGGAATCCATATCAATAGCAAACAAGATCCTTGAAGATCCTGCAAGATCCTAAAAGATCCTACAAGATTCTCCGGGATACTAGACAAAAATGCTATGGAATCCATATCACTAGCAAACAAGAACCTACAAGATTCTACGGGATACTAGACAAAAATGCTATGGAATCCATATCAATAGCAAACAAGATCCTACAAGATCCTGCAAGATTCTACGGAATGCTAGACAAAAATGCTATAGAATCCATATCAATAGCAAACAAGATCCTACAAGATCCTACTAGCTTCTACGGGATACTAGACAAAAATGCTATGTAATCCATATCAATAGCAAACAAGATCCTACAAGATCCTACGAGATCCTACAAGATTCTAAAGGATACTAGACAAAAATGCTTTGGAATCCATATCAATAGCAAACAAGATCCTTGAAGATCCTGCAACATCCTACTAGATCCTACAAGATCCTACAAGATTGTACGGGATACTAGACAAAAATGCTTTGGAATCCATATCAATAGCAAACAAGATCCTTGAAGATCCTGCAAGATCCTACCAGATCCTACAAGATCCTACAATATTCTACGGGATACTAGACAAAAATGCTATGGAATCCATATCATTAGCAAACAAGATCCCACAAGATCCTACAAGATTCTACGGGATACTAGACAAAAATGATTTGGAATCCATATCAATAGCAAACAAGATCCTAAAAGATTCTACGGGATACTTGACAAACATGCTATGGAATCCATATCAATACGACACAAGATCCTTCAAGATCCTGCAAGATCCTACAAGATCCTACAAGAATCTACGGGATGCTAGACAAAAATGCTATGAAATTAATATCAATGGCAAACAAGATCCTACAAGATCCTACAAGATCCTACAAGGTCCTACAAGATTCTACGGGATACTTGACAAAAATGCTATGGAATCCATATGAATAGCAAACAAGATCCTACAAGATCCTGCTAGATCCTACAAGATCCTACAAGATCCTACAAGATTCTACGGAATACTAGACAAAAATGCTATGGAAACCATATCAATAGCAAACAAGATCCTAAAAATCCTACAAGATCCTACAAGATCCTACAAGATTGTACGGGATACTAGACAAAAATTCTTTGGAATCCATATCAATAGCAAACAAGATCCTACAAGATCCTTCAAGATCCTACCACATCCTACAAGATCCTACAAGATTCTACAGGATACTAGACAAAAATGCTCGGAATCCATATCAATAGCAAACAAGATCCTACAAGATCCTAGAAGATTCAACGGGATACTAGACAAAAATGCTATGGAATCCAGATCAATATCAAACAAGATCCTACAAGATTCTACGGGATAATAGACAAAAATGCTATGGAATCCATATCAATAGCAAACAAGATCCTACAAGATCCTACAAGATACTACAAGATCCTACAAGATTCTACGGGATACTAGACAAAAATGCTATGGAATCCATATCAAGAGCAAACAAGATCCTACAAGATCCTGCAAGATCCTACCACATCCTACAAGATCCTAGAAGATTCTACGGGATACCAGACAAAAATGCACGGAATCCATATCAATAGCAAACAAGATCCTACAAAATCCTACAAGATTCAACGGGATACTAGACAAAAATGCTATGGAATCCATATCAATACCAAACAAGATCCTACAAGATTCTACGGGATAATAGACAAAAATGCTATGGAATCCATATCAATAGCAAACAAGATCCTACAAGATACTACAAGATCCTACAAGATTCTACGGGATACTAGACAAAAATGCTATGGAATCCATATCAATAGCAAACAACATCCTACAAGATCGTGCAAGATCCTACCACATCCTACAAGATCCTAGAAGATTCTACGGGATACCAGACAAAAATGCACGGAATCCATATCAATAGCAAACAAGATCCTACAAAATCCTACAAGATTCAACGGGATACTAGACAAAAATGCTATGGAATCCAGATCAATACCAAACAAGATCCTACAACATTCTACGAGATAATACACAAAAATGCTATGGAATCCATATCAATAGCAAACAAGATCCTACAAGATCCTTCAAGATACTACAAGATCCTACAAGATTCTACGGGATACTAGACAAAAATGCTATGGAATCCATATCAATAGGAAACAAGATCCTACAAGATTCTACGGGATACTAGACAAAAATCCTATGGAATCCATATCAATAGCAAACAAGATCCTACAAAATTCTACGGAATACTAGACAAAAATGCTATGGAATTCATATAAATAGCAAACAAGATCCTACAAGATTCTACAGGATACTAGACAAAAATGCTATAGAATCCATATCATTAGCAAACAAGATTCTACAAGATGCTACAAGATCCTATAAGATCCTACAAGATTCTACGGGATACTAGTCAAAAATGCTTTGGAATCCATATCAATAGCAAACAAGATCCTAAAAGATTCTACGGGATACTTGACAAAAATGCTATGGAATCCATATCAATACGAAACAAGATCCTACAAGATCCTGCAAGATCCTAAAAGATCCTACAAGATTCTACGGGATGCTAGACAAAAATGATATGAAATTAATATCAATAGCAAACAAGATCCTAGAAGATCCTGCAAGATTCTACGGGACACTAGAAAAAAATGGTACGGAATCCATATCAATAGCAAACAAGATCCTAAAAAATCCTACAAGATCCTACAAGATCCTACAAGATTCTACGGGATACTTGACAAAAATGCTATGGAATCCCTATGAATAGCAAACAAGATCCTACAAGATCCTGCTAGATCCTACAAGATCCTACAAGATCCTACAAGATTCTACGGAATACTAGACAAAAATGCTATGGAATCCATATCAATAGCAAACAGGATCCTACAAAATCCAACAAGATCCTACAAGATAGTACAAGATTGTACGGGATACTAGACAAAAATTCTTTGGAATCCATATCAATAGCAAACAAGATCCTAAAAGATCCTGCAAGATCCTACCACATCCTACAAGATCCTACAAAATTCTACGGGATACTAGACAAAAATGCTCGGAATCCATATCAATAGCAAACAAGATCCTACAAGATTCAACGGGATACTAGACAAAAATGCTATGAATCCAGATCAATAGCAAACAAGATCCTACAAGATTCTACGGGATAATAGACAGAAATGCTATGGAATCCATATCAATAGCAAACAAGATCCTACAAGATCCTACAAGATACTACAAGATCCTACAAGATTCTACGGGATACTAGAAAAAAATGCTATGGAATCCATATCAATAGCAAACAAGATCCTAAAAGATTCTACGGGATACTTTACAAAAATGCTATGGAATCCATATCAATAGCAAACAAGATCCTACAAGATCCTGCAAGATCCTACAAGATCCTACAAGATTCTACGGGATAGTAGACAAAAATGCTATGGAATTAATATCAATAGCAAAGAAGATCCTACAAGATCCCACAAGATTCTACGGGATACTAGAAAAAAATTGTATGGAATCCATATCAATAGCAAACAAGATCCTACAAGATCCTGCAAGATCCTACAAGATCCTACAAGATCCTACAAGATTCTACGGAATACTAGACAAAAATGCTATGGAATCCATATCAATAGCAAACACGATCCTACAAGATCCTACAAGATCCTACAAGATCCTACAAGATTCCACGCTATACTAGACAAAAATGCTATGGAATCCATATCAATAGCAAACAAGATCCTACAAGATCCTGCAAGATTCTACGGGATACTAGAAAAAAATGCTATGGAATTCATATCAATAGCAAACAAGATCCTACCAGATTCTTCGGGTACTAGAGAAAAATGCATTGGAATCCATATCAATAGCAAACAAGATCCTACAAGATTCTACGGGATACTAGACAAAAATGCTATGGAATCCATATCAATAGGAAACAAGATCCTACAAGATCCTGCAAGATTCTACGGGATACTAGAAAAAAATGCTATGGAATTCATATCAATAGCAAACAAGATCCTACAAGATTCTACGGCATAGTAGACAAAAATGCTATGGAATCCATATGAATATCAAACAAGATCCTACAAGATTCTACGGGATACTTGACATAAATGCTATGGAATCCATATCAATAGCAAACAAGATCCTACAAGATCCTGCAAGATTCTACGGGATACTAGACAAAAATGCTATGGAATCCATATCGATAGCAAACAAGATCCTACAAGATCCTACAAGATTCTACGGCATACCAGACAATAATGCTATGGAATCCATATGATTATCAAACAAGATCGTAGAAGATTCTACGGGATACTTGACATAAATGCTATGGAATCCATATCAAAAGCAAACAAGATCCTACATGATCCTACAAGATCCTAGAAGATCCTACAAGATTCTACGGGATACTAGACAAAAATGCTTTCCAATCCATATCAATAGCAAACAAGATCCTACAAGGTTCTACGCGATACTTGTCAAAAATCCTATGGAATCCATATTAATAGCAAACAAGATCCTACAAGATCCTGCAAGATCTTACAAGATCCTACAAGAACCAACAAGATTCTACGGGATACTAAACAAAAATGATATGGAATCCATATCAATAGCAAACAAGATCCTACAAGATTGTACGGGATACTAGGAAAAAATGGTATGGAATCCATATCAATAGCAAAGAAGATCTTACAAGATCCTGCAAGATCCTACAAGATCCTCCAAGATTTTACGGGATACAAGACAAAAATTCCATGGAATCCATATCAATAGCAAACAATATCCTACAAGATTCTACGGGATACTAGACAAAAATGCTATGGAATCCATATCAAGAGGAAACAAGATCCTACAACATCCTGCAAGATCCTTCAACATCCTACAAGATGCTACGGGATACTAGACAAAAATGCTATGGAATCCATATCAACAGCAAACAAGATCCTACAAGATCCTACAAGATCCTACCAGATTCTTCGGGATACTAGAGAAAACTGCATTGGAATCCATATCAATAGCAAACAAGATCCTACAAGATTCTACGGGATAATAGACAAAAATGGTATGGAATCCATATCAATAGCAAACAAGATCCTACAAGATCCTACAAGATTCTACGGGATACTAGACAAAAATGCTATGGAATCCATATCAATAGCAAACAATATCCTACAAGATTCTACGGGATACTAGACAAAAATGCTATGGAATCCATATCAATAGGAAACAAGATCCTACAACATCCTGCAAGATCCTACAAGATCCTACAAGATTCTACAAGATTCTACGGGAAAATAGACAAAAATGCTATGGAATCCATATCAACAGCAAACAAGATCCTACAACATCCTACAAGATCCTACCAGATTCTTCGGGATACTAGACAAAAATGCTATGGAATCCATATCAATAGCAAACAAGATCCTACAAGATCCTACAAGATACTACAAGATTCTACGGGATTCTAGACAAAAATGCTTTGGAATCCATATCAATAACAAACAAGATCCTACAAGATTCTACGGGATACTAGACAAAAATGCTATGGAATTCATATCAATAGCAAACAAGATCCTACAAGATCCTACAAGATTCTACGGGATACTAGAAAAAAATGCTATGGAATCCATATCAATATCAAACAAGATCCTACAAGATCCTACAAGATTCTACGGCATACCAGACAATAATGCTATGGAATCCACATGAATATCAAACAAGATCCTAGAAGATTCTACAGGATACTTGACATAAATGCTATGGAATCCATATCAAAAGCAAACAAGATCCTACGTGATCCTACAAGATCCTAGAAGATCCTACAAGATTCTAAGGGATACTAGACAATAATGCTTTCCAATCCATATCAATAGCAAACAAGATCCTACAAGGTTCTACGCGATACTTGTCAAAAATCCTATGGAATCCATATCAATAGCAAACAAGATCCTACAAGATCCTGCAAGATCTTACAAGATCCTACAAGAACCAACAAGATTCTACGGGATACTAAACAAAAATGATATGGAATCCATATCAATAGCAAACAAGATCCTACAAGATCCCACAAGATTGTACGGGATACTAGGAAAAAATGGTATGGAATCCATATCAATAGCAAAGAAGATACTACAAGATTCTACGGGATACTAGACAAAAATGCTATTGAATCTATATCAATAGCAAACAAGATCCTACAAGATTGTACGGGATACTAGACAAAAATGCTATGGAATCCATATCAAAAGCAAACAAGATCCTACGTGATCCTACAAGATCCTAGAAGATCCTACAAGATTCTAAGGGATACTAGACAATAATGCTTTCCAATCCATATCAATAGCAAACAAGATCCTACAAGGTTCTACGCGATACTTGTCAAAAATCCTATGGAATCCATATCAATAGCAAACAAGATCCTACAAGATCCTGCAAGATCTTACAAGATCCTACAAGAACCAACAAGATTCTACGGGATACTAAACAAAAATGATATGGAATCCATATCAATAGCAAACAAGATCCTACAAGATCCCACAAGATTGTACGGGATACTAGGAAAAAATGGTATGGAATCCATATCAATAGCAAAGAAGATACTACAAGATTCTACGGGATACTAGACAAAAATGCTATTGAATCTATATCAATAGCAAACAAGATCCTACAAGATTGTACGGGATACTAGACAAAAATGCTATGGAATCCATATCAATAGCAAGCAAGATCCTACAAGATCCTACAAGATTCTACGGGATACTAGACAAAAATGATATGGAACCCATATCAATAGCAAACAATATCCTACAAGATTCTACGGGATACTAGACAAAAATGCTATGGAATCCATATCAAGAGGAAACAAGATCCTACAACATCCTGCAAGATCCTTCAACATCCTACAAGATTCTACGGGATACTAGACAAAAATGCTATGGAATCCATATCAACAGCAAACAAGATCCTACAAGATCCTACAAGATCCTGCCAGATTCTTCGGGATACTAGAGAAAAATGCATTGGAATCCATATCAATAGCAAACAAGATCCTACAAGATTCTACGGGGTACTAGACAAAAATGCTATGGAATCCATATCAATAGCAAACAAGATCCTACAAGATACTACAAGATTCTACGGGATACTAGACAAAAATGCCTTGGAATCCATATCAATAGCAAACAAGATCCTACAAGATTCTACGGGATACTAGACAAAAATGCTATGGAATTCATATCAATAGCCAACAAGATCTTACAAGATCCTTCAAGATCATACAAGATCCTACAAGATTCTACGGGATACTAGAAAAAAATGCTATGGAATCCATATAAATAGCAAACAAGATCCTACAAGATACTACAAGATTCTACGGCATAATAGACAAAAATGATATGGAATTCATATCAATAGCAAACAAGATCCTACAAGATCCTAAAAGATTCTACGGGATAATAGACAAAAATGGTATGGAATCCATATCAATAGCAAACAAGATCCTACAAGGTCCTACAAGATCCTACAAGATCCTCCAAGATTCTACGGGATACTAGAGAAAAATGCTATGGAATCCATATCAATAGCAAACAAGATCCTACAAGATTCTACGGGATACTAGACAAAAATGCTATGGAATCCATATCAATAGCAAACAATATCCTACAAGATTCTACGGGATACTAGACAAAAATGCTATGGAATCCATATCAATAGGAAACAAGATCCTACAACATCCTGCAAGATCCTACAGGATCCTACAAGATTCTTCAAGATTCTACGGGATAGTAGACAAAAATGCTATGGAATCCATATCAACAGCAAACAAGATCCTACAAGATCCTACAAGATCCTACCAGATTCTTCGGGATACTAGACAAAAATGCTATGGAATCTATATCAATAGCAAACAAGATCCTACAAGATCCTACAAGATACTACAAGATTCTACGGCATCCTAGACAAAAATGCTTTGGAATCCATATCAATAGCAAACAAGATCCTACAAGATTCTACGGGATACTAGACAAAAATGCTATGGAATCCATATCAATAGCAAACAATATCCTACAAGATTCTACGGGATACTAGACAAAAATGCTATGGAATCCATATCAATAGGAAACAAGATCCTACAACATCCTGCAAGATCCTACAAGATCCTACAAGATTCTACAAGATTCTACGGGATAGTAGACAAAAATGCTATGGAATCCATATCAACAGCAAACAAGATCCTACAAGATCCTACAAGATCCTACCAGATTCTTCGGGATACTAGACAAAAATGCTATGGAATCTATATCAATAGCAAACAAGATCCTACAAGATCCTACAAGATACTACAAGATTCTACGGGATCCTAGACAAAAATGCTTTGGAATCCATATCAATACGAAACAAGATCCTACAAGATCCTGCAAGATCCTAAAAGATCCTACAAGATTCTACGGGATGCTAGACAAAAATGATATGAAATTAATATCAATAGCAAACAAGATCCTAGAAGATCCTGCAAGATTCTACGGGACACTAGAAAAAAATGGTACGGAATCCATATCAATAGCAAACAAGATCCTAAAAAATCCTACAAGATCCTACAAGATCCTACAAGATTCTACGGGATACTTGACAAAAATGCTATGGAATCCCTATGAATAGCAAACAAGATCCTACAAGATCCTGCTAGATCCTACAAGATCCTACAAGATCCTACAAGATTCTACGGAATACTAGACAAAAATGCTATGGAATCCATATCAATAGCAAACAGGATCCTACAAAATCCAACAAGATCCTACAAGATAGTACAAGATTGTACGGGATACTAGACAAAAATTCTTTGGAATCCATATCAATAGCAAACAAGATCCTAAAAGATCCTGCAAGATCCTACCACATCCTACAAGATCCTACAAAATTCTACGGGATACTAGACAAAAATGCTCGGAATCCATATCAATAGCAAACAAGATCCTACAAGATTCAACGGGATACTAGACAAAAATGCTATGGAATCCAGATCAATAGCAAACAAGATCCTACAAGATTCTACGGGATAATAGACAGAAATGCTATGGAATCCATATCAATAGCAAACAAGATCCTACAAGATCCTACAAGATACTACAAGATCCTACAAGATTCTACGGGATACTAGAAAAAAATGCTATGGAATCCATATCAATAGCAAACAAGATCCTAAAAGATTCTACGGGATACTTTACAAAAATGCTATGGAATCCATATCAATAGCAAACAAGATCCTACAAGATCCTGCAAGATCCTACAAGATCCTACAAGATTCTACGGGATAGTAGACAAAAATGCTATGGAATTAATATCAATAGCAAAGAAGATCCTACAAGATCCCACAAGATTCTACGGGATACTAGAAAAAAATTGTATGGAATCCATATCAATAGCAAACAAGATCCTACAAGATCCTGCAAGATCCTACAAGATCCTACAAGATCCTACAAGATTCTACGGAATACTAGACAAAAATGCTATGGAATCCATATCAATAGCAAACACGATCCTACAAGATCCTACAAGATCCTACAAGATCCTACAAGATTCCACGCTATACTAGACAAAAATGCTATGGAATCCTTATCAATAGCAAACAAGATCCTACAAGATCCTGCAAGATTCTACGGGATACTAGAAAAAAATGCTATGGAATTCATATCAATAGCAAACAAGATCCTACCAGATTCTTCGGGTACTAGAGAAAAATGCATTGGAATCCATATCAATAGCAAACAAGATCCTACAAGATTCTACGGGATACTAGACAAAAATGCTATGGAATCCATATCAATAGGAAACAAGATCCTACAAGATCCTGCAAGATTCTACGGGATACTAGAAAAAAATGCTATGGAATTCATATCAATAGCAAACAAGATCCTACAAGATTCTACGGCATAGTAGACAAAAATGCTATGGAATCCATATGAATATCAAACAAGATCCTACAAGATTCTACGGGATACTTGACATAAATGCTATGGAATCCATATCAATAGCAAACAAGATCCTACAAGATCCTGCAAGATTCTACGGGATACTAGACAAAAATGCTATGGAATCCATATCGATAGCAAACAAGATCCTACAAGATCCTACAAGATTCTACGGCATACCAGACAATAATGCTATGGAATCCATATGATTATCAAACAAGATCGTAGAAGATTCTACGGGATACTTGACATAAATGCTATGGAATCCATATCAAAAGCAAACAAGATCCTACATGATCCTACAAGATCCTAGAAGATCCTACAAGATTCTACGGGATACTAGACAAAAATGCTTTCCAATCCATATCAATAGCAAACAAGATCCTACAAGGTTCTACGCGATACTTGTCAAAAATCCTATGGAATCCATATTAATAGCAAACAAGATCCTACAAGATCCTGCAAGATCTTACAAGATCCTACAAGAACCAACAAGATTCTACGGGATACTAAACAAAAATGATATGGAATCCATATCAATAGCAAACAAGATCCTACAAGATTGTACGGGATACTAGGAAAAAATGGTATGGAATCCATATCAATAGCAAAGAAGATCTTACAAGATCCTGCAGGATCCTACAAGATCCTCCAAGATTTTACGGGATACAAGACAAAAATTCCATGGAATCCATATCAATAGCAAACAATATCCTACAAGATTCTACGCGATACTAGACAAAAATGCTATGGAATCCATATCAAGAGGAAACAAGATCCTACAACATCCTGCAAGATCCTTCAACATCCTACAAGATGCTACGGGATACTAGACAAAAATGCTATGGAATCCATATCAACAGCAAACAAGATCCTACAAGATCCTACAAGATCCTACCAGATTCTTCGGGATACTAGAGAAAACTGCATTGGAATCCATATCAATAGCAAACAAGATCCTACAAGATTCTACGGGATAATAGACAAAAATGGTATGGAATCCATATCAATAGCAAACAAGATCCTACAAGATCCTACAAGATTCTACGGGATACTAGACAAAAATGCTATGGAATCCATATCAATAGCAAACAATATCCTACAAGATTCTACGGGATACTAGACAAAAATGCTATGGAATCCATATCAATAGGAAACAAGATCCTACAACATCCTGCAAGATCCTACAAGATCCTACAAGATTCTACAAGATTCTACGGGAAAATAGACAAAAATGCTATGGAATCCATATCAACAGCAAACAAGATCCTACAACATCCTACAAGATCCTACCAGATTCTTCGGGATACTAGACAAAAATGCTATGGAATCCATATCAATAGCAAACAAGATCCTACAAGATCCTACAAGATACTACAAGATTCTACGGGATTCTAGACAAAAATGCTTTGGAATCCATATCAATAACAAACAAGATCCTACAAGATTCTACGGGATACTAGACAAAAATGCTATGGAATTCATATCAATAGCAAACAAGATCCTACAAGATCCTACAAGATTCTACGGGATACTAGAAAAAAATGCTATGGAATCCATATCAATATCAAACAAGATCCTACAAGATCCTACAAGATTCTACGGCATACCAGACAATAATGCTATGGAATCCACATGAATATCAAACAAGATCCTAGAAGATTCTACAGGATACTTGACATAAATGCTATGGAATCCATATCAAAAGCAAACAAGATCCTACATGATCCTACAAGATCCTAGAAGATCCTACAAGATTCTAAGGGATACTAGACAATAATGCTTTCCAATCCATATCAATAGCAAACAAGATCCTACAAGGTTCTACGCGATACTTGTCAAAAATCCTATGGAATCCATATCAATAGCAAACAAGATCCTACAAGATCCTGCAAGATCTTACAAGATCCTACAAGAACCAACAAGATTCTACGGGATACTAAACAAAAATGATATGGAATCCATATCAATAGCAAACAAGATCCTACAAGATCCCACAAGATTGTACGGGATACTAGGAAAAAATGGTATGGAATCCATATCAATAGCAAAGAAGATACTACAAGATTCTACGGGATACTAGACAAAAATGCTATTGAATCTATATCAATAGCAAACAAGATCCTACAAGATTGTACGGGATACTAGACAAAAATGCTATGGAATCCATATCAATAGCAAGCAAGATCCTACAAGATCCTACAAGATTCTACGGGATACTAGACAAAAATGATATGGAACCCATATCAATAGCAAACAATATCCTACAAGATTCTACGGGATACTAGACAAAAATGCTATGGAATCCATATCAAGAGGAAACAAGATCCTACAACATCCTGCAAGATCCTTCAACATCCTACAAGATTCTACGGGATACTAGACAAAAATGCTATGGAATCCATATCAACAGCAAACAAGATCCTACAAGATCCTACAAGATCCTGCCAGATTCTTCGGGATACTAGAGAAAAATGCATTGGAATCCATATCAATAGCAAACAAGATCCTACAAGATTCTACGGGGTACTAGACAAAAATGCTATGGAATCCATATCAATAGCAAACAAGATCCTACAAGATACTACAAGATTCTACGGGATACTAGACAAAAATGCCTTGGAATCCATATCAATAGCAAACAAGATCCTACAAGATTCTACGGGATACTAGACAAAAATGCTATGGAATTCATATCAATAGCCAACAAGATCTTACAAGATCCTTCAAGATCATACAAGATCCTACAAGATTCTACGGGATACTAGAAAAAAATGCTATGGAATCCATATAAATAGCAAACAAGATCCTACAAGATACTACAAGATTCTACGGCATAATAGACAAAAATGATATGGAATTCATATCAATAGCAAACAAGATCCTACAAGATCCTAAAAGATTCTACGGGATAATAGACAAAAATGGTATGGAATCCATATCAATAGCAAACAAGATCCTACAAGGTCCTACAAGATCCTACAAGATCCTCCAAGATTCTACGGGATACTAGAGAAAAATGCTATGGAATCCATATCAATAGCAAACAAGATCCTACAAGATCCTACAAGATCCTAGACAAAAATGCTATGGAATCCATATCAATAGCAAACAATATCCTACAAGATTCTACGGGATACTAGACAAAAATGCTATGGAATCCATATCAATAGGAAACAAGATCCTACAACATCCTGCAAGATCCTACAGGATCCTACAAGATTCTTCAAGATTCTACGGGATAGTAGACAAAAATGCTATGGAATCCATATCAACAGCAAACAAGATCCTACAAGATCCTACAAGATCCTACCAGATTCTTCGGGATACTAGACAAAAATGCTATGGAATCTATATCAATAGCAAACAAGATCCTACAAGATCCTACAAGATACTACAAGATTCTACGGCATCCTAGACAAAAATGCTTTGGAATCCATATCAATAGCAAACAAGATCCTACAAGATTCTACGGGATACTAGACAAAAATGCTATGGAATCCATATCAATAGCAAACAATATCCTACAAGATTCTACGGGATACTAGACAAAAATGCTATGGAATCCATATCAATAGGAAACAAGATCCTACAACATCCTGCAAGATCCTACAAGATCCTACAAGATTCTACAAGATTCTACGGGATAGTAGACAAAAATGCTATGGAATCCATATCAACAGCAAACAAGATCCTACAAGATCCTACAAGATCCTACCAGATTCTTCGGGATACTAGACAAAAATGCTATGGAATCTATATCAATAGCAAACAAGATCCTACAAGATCCTACAAGATACTACAAGATTCTACGGGATCCTAGACAAAAATGCTTTGGAATCCATATCAATAGCAAACAAGATCCTACAAGATTCTACGGGATACTAGACAAAAATGCTATGGACTCCATATCGATAGCAAACAAGATCCTACAAGATCCTGCAAGATTCTACGGGATACTAGACAAAAATGCTATGGAATTCATATCAATAGCAAACAAGATCCTACAAGATCCTACAAGATTCTACGGGATACTAGAAAAAAATGCTATGGAATCCATATCAATATCAAACAAGATCCTACAAGATCCTACAAGATTCTACGGCATACCAGACAATAATGCTATGGAATCCATATGAATATCAAACAAGATCCTACAAGATTCTACGGGATACTTGACATAAATGCTATGGAATCCATATCAAAAGCAAACAAGATCCTACAAGATCCTACAAGATATTACAAGATTCTACGGGATACTAGACAAAAATGCCTTGGAATCCATATCAATAGCAAACAAGATCCTACAAGATTCTACGGGATACTAGACAAAAATGCTATGGAATTCATATGAATAGCCAACAAGATCTTACAAGATCCTTCAAGATCATACAAGATCCTACAAGATTCTACGGGATACTAGAAAAAAATGGTATGGAATCCATATCAATAGCAAACAAGATCTTAAAAGATCCTGCAAGATCCTACAAGATAATCCAAGATTCTACGGGATACTAGACAAAAATTCTATGGAATCCATTCCAATAGCAAACAAGATACTACAAGATCCTACAAGATTCTACGGGATACTAGACAAAAATGCTATTGAAACTATATCAATAGCAAACAAGATCCTACAAGATTCTACGGGATACTAGACAAAAATGCTATGGAATCCATATCAACAGCAAGCAAGATCCTACAAGATCCTACAAGATTCTACGGGATAGTAGACAAAAATGCTATGGAACCCATATCAATAGCAAACAATATCCTACAAGATTCTACGGGATACTAGACAAAAATGCTATGGACTACATATCAAGAGGAAACAAGATCCTACAACATCCTGCAAGATCCTACAACATCCTACAATATTCTACGGGATACTAGACAAAAATGCTATGAATCCATATCAAAAGCAAACAAGATCCTACAAGATCCTACATGATCCTACCAGATTCTTTGGGATAGTAGAGAAAAATGCGTTGGAATCCACATCAATAGCAAACAAGATCCTACAAGATTCTACGGGATAATAGACAAAAATGGTATGGAATCCATATCAATAGCAAACAAGATCCTACAAGGTCCTACAAGATCCTACAAGATCCTCCAAGATTCTACGGGATACTAGACAAAAATGCTATGGAATCCATATCAATAGCAAACAAGATCCTACAAGATTCTACGGGATACTAGACAAAAATGCTATGGAATCCATATCAATAGGAAACAAGATCCTACAACATCCTGCAAGATCCTACAAGATCCTACAAGATTCTACAAGATTCTACGGGATAGTAGACAAAAATGCTATGCAATCCATATGAACAGCAAACAAGATCCTACAACATCCTACAAGATCCTACCAGATTCTTCGGGATACTAGACAAAAATGCTATGGAATCCATATCAATAGCAAACAAGATCCTACAAGATCCTACAAGATACTACAAGATTCTACGGGATACTAGACAAAAATGCTTTGGAATCCATATCAATAGCAAACAAGATCCTACAAGATTCTACGGGATACTAGACAAAAATGCTATGGACTCCATATCGATAGCAAACAAGATCCTACAAGATCCTGCAAGATTCTACGGGATACTAGACAAAAATGCTATGGAATTCATATCAATAGCAAACAAGATCCTACAAGATCCTACAAGATTCTACGGGATACTAGAAAAAAATGCTATGGAATCCATATCAATATCAAACAAGATCCTACAAGATCCTACAAGATTCTACGGCATACCAGACAATAATGCTATGGAATCCACATGAATATCAAACAAGATCCTACAAGATTCTACGGGATACTTGACATAAATGCTATGGAATCCATATCAAAAGCAAACAAGATCCTACATGATCCTACAATATCCTAGCAGATCCTACAAGATTCTACGGGATACTAGACAAAAATGCTATGGAATCCATATCAATAGCAAACAAGATCCTACAAGATCCTACAAGATTCTACTGGATACTAGACAAAAATGCTATGGATTCCATATCAATAGCAAACAAGATCCTACAACATCCTACAAGATCCTACAAGATTCTACGGGATACTAGACAAAAATGCTATGGAATCCATATCCATAGCAAACAAGATCCTACAAGATCCTACAAGATTCTACGGGATACAAGACACAAATGCTATGGATTCCATATCAATAGCAAACAAGATCCTACAAGATCCTGCAAGATCCTACAAGATTCTACGGAATACTAGACAAAAATGCTATGGAATCCATTTAAGTAGCAAACAAGATCCTACAAGATCCTACAAGATTCTACGGGATACTAGACAAGAATGCTTTGGAATCCATATCAATATTAAAACAAGATCCTAAAAGATTCTACGGGATACTTGACAAAAATGCTATGAGATCCATATCAATAGCAAACAAGATGCTACAAGATCCTGCAAGATCCTACAAGATCCTACAAGATCCTACGAGATTCTACGGAATACTAGACAAAAATGCTATGGAATCCATATCAATAGCAAACAAGATCCTACAAGATCCTACATGATTCTACGGGATACTAGACAAAAATGCAATGGAATCCATATCATTAGCAAACAAGATTCTACAAGATCCTACAAGATCCTATAAGATCCTACAAGATTCTACGGGATACTAGACAAAAATGCTTTGGAATCCATATCAATAGCAAACAAGATCCTAAAAGATTCTACGGGATATTTGACAAAAATGATATGGAATCCTTCTCAATAGAAAGCAAGATCCTACAAGATCCTGTAAGATCCTACAAGATCCTACAAGATTCTACGGAATACTAGACAAAAATTCTATGGAATCCATATCAATTGCAAACAAGATCCCACAAGATCCTACAAGATTCTACGGGATACTAGAGAAAAATGCTATGGAATCCATATAATTAGCAAACAAAATCCTACAAGATCCTACAAGATTCTACGGGATACTAGACAAAAATGCTATGGAATCCATATCCATAGCAAACAAGATCCTACAAGATCCTACAAGATTCTACGGGATACTAGAGAAAAATGCTTTGGAATCCATATCAATAGCAAAAAGATCCTGAAGATCCTGCAAGATCCTACAAGATTCTACGGGATACTAGACAAAAATGATATGGAATCCATCTCAATAGAAAACAACATCCTACAAGATCCTACAAGATCCTACAAGATTCTACGGGATACTAGACACAAATGCTAAGGAATCCATATCAATAGCAAACAAGATCCTACAAAATCCTACAAGATTCTACGGGATACTAGACAAAAATGATATGGAATCCATCTCAATAGAAAACAAGCTCCTACAAGATCCTGCAAGATCCTACAAGATCCTACAAGATCCTACAAGATTCTACGGGATAATAGACAAAAATGCTATGGAATCCATATCAATAGCAAACAAGATCCTACAAGATCCTACAAGATTCTACGGGATACTAGACAAAAATGCTATGGAATCCATATCATTAGCAAACAAGATCCTACAAGATCGTACAAGATCCTACAAGATTCTACGGGATACTAGACAAAAATGGTACGGAATCCATATCAATAGCAAACAAGATCCTACAAGATCCTCCAAAATCCTACAAGATGCTACAAGATCCTACAAGATTCTACGGAATACTAGACAAAAATGCTATGGAATCCATATCAATAGCAAACAAGATCCTACAAGATCCTACAAGATCCTACAAGATTTTACGGGATAGTAGACAAAAATGCTTTGGAATCCATATCAATAGCAAACAAGATCTTACAAGATCCTACAAGATTCTCCGGGATACTAGACAAATATGCTATGGAATCCATATCAATAGCAAACAAGATCCTACAAGATTCTACGGGATACTAGACAAAAATGCTATGGAATCCATATGAATAGCAAACAAGATTCTACAAGATTCTACGGGATACTAGACAAAAATGCTATGGAATTCATATCAATAGGAAACAAGATCCTACAAGATTCTACGGGATACTAGACAAAAATGCCATGGAATCCATATCAATAAGAGACAAGATCCTATAAGATCCTACAAGATTCTACGGGATACTAGACAAAAATGCTATGGAATCCATATCAATAGCAAACAAGATCCTACAAGATCATACAAGATTCTACGGGATACTAGACAAAAATGCTATAGAATCCATATCAATAGCAAACAAGATTCTACAAGATCCTACAAGATTCTACGGGATACTAGACAAAAATTCTTTGGAATCCATATCAATACCAAACAAGATCCTTGAAGATCCTGCAAGATCCTACAAGATTCTACGGGATACTAGACAAAAATGCTATGGAATCCATATCATTAGCAAACAAGATCCTACAAAATCCTACAAGATCCTGCAAGATTCTACGGGATACTAGACAAAAATGCTTTCGAATCCATATGAATAGCAAACAAGATCCTAAAAGATTCTACCGGATACTTGACAAAAATGCTATGGAATCCATCTCAATAGCAAACAAGATCCTACAAGATTCTACGGGATACTAGACAAAAATGCTATGGAATCCATATCAATAGCAAACAAGATCCTACAAGATCCTACAAGATCCTACAAGATTTTACGGGATAGTAGACAAAAATGCTTTGGAATCCATATCAATAGCAAACAAGATCTTACAAGATCCTACAAGATTCTCCGGGATACTAGACAAATACGCTATGGAATCCATATCAATAGCAAACAAGATCCTACAAGATTCTACGGGATACTAGACAAAAATGCTATGGAATCCATATGAATAGCAAACAAGATTCTACAAGATTCTACGGGATACTAGACAAAAATGCTATGGAATTCATATCAATAGGAAACAAGATCCTACAAGATTCTACGGGATACTAGACAAAAATGGCATGGAATCCATATCAATAAGAGACAAGATCCTACAAGATTCTACGGGATACTAGACAAAAATGCTATGGAATCCATATCAATAGCAAACAAGATCCTACAAGATCCTACAAGATTCTACGGGATACTAGACAAAAATGCTATAGAATCCATATCAATAGCAAACAAGATCCTACAAGATCCTACAAGATTCTACGGGATACTAGACAAAAATTCTTTGGAATCCATATCAATACCAAACAAGATCCTTGAAGATCCTGCAAGATCCTACAAGATTCTACGGGATACTAGACAAAAATGCTATGGAATCCATATCATTAGCAAACAAGATCCTACAAAATCCTACAAGATCCTGCAAGATTCTACGGGATACTAGACAAAAATGCTTTCGAATCCATATGAATAGCAAACAAGATCCTAAAAGATTCTACCGGATACTAGACAAAATTGCTATGGAATCCATATCAATAGCAAACAAGATCCTACAAGATTCTACGGGATACTAGACAAAAATGCCATGGAAACCATATCAATAGCAAACAAGATCCTACAAGATCCTACAAGATTCTACGGGATACTAGACAAAAATGCTTTGGAATCCATATCAATAGCAAACAAGATCCTAAAAGATTCTACGGGATTCATGACAAAAATGATATGGAATCCATCTCAATAGAAAACAAGATCCTACAAGATCCTGCAAGATCCTACAACATCCTACAAGATCCTACAAGATTCTACGGGATGGAAGACAAAAATGCTATGGAATTAATATCAATAGCAAACAAGATCCTACAAGATCCTACAAGATTCTACGGGATACTAGAAAAAAATGGTATGGAATCCATATCAATAGCAAACAAGATCCTTCAAAAACCTACAAGATCCTACAAGATCCTACAAGATTCTACGGGATACTAGACAAAAATGCTTTCGAATCCATATCAATAGCAAACACGATCCTACAAGATTCTACGGGATACTAGACAAATATGCTATGGAATCCATATCAATAGCAGACAAGATCCTACAAGATCCTACAAGATTCTACGGGATACTAGACAAAAATGCTTTGGAATCCATATCAATAGCAAACAAGATTCTACGGGATACTAGACAAAATTGCTATGGAATCCATATCAATAGCAAACAAGATCCTACAAGATTCTACGGGATACTAGACAAAAATGCCATGGAAACCATATCAATAGCAAACAAGATCCTGCAAGGTCCTACAAGATTCTACGGGATACTAGACAAAAATGCTTTGGAATCCATATCAATAGCAAACAAGATCCTAAAAGATTCTACGGGATACTTGACAAAAATGATATGGAATCCATCTCAATAGAAAACAAGATCCTAAAAGATCCTGCAAGATCCTACAACATCCTACAAGATCCTACAAGATTCTACGGGATGGAAGACAAAAATGCTATGGAATTAATATCAATAGCAAACAAGATCCTACAAGATCCTACAAGATTCTACGGGATACTAGAAAAAAATGGTATGGAATCCATATCAATAGCAAACAAGATCCTTCAAAAACCTACAAGATCCTACAAGATCCTACAAGATTCTACGGGATACTAGACAAAAATGCTTTGGAATCCATATCAATAGCAAACAAGATCCTACAAGATCTTGCAAGATCGTACAATCTCCTACAAGATCCTACAAGATTGTACAGGATACTAGACAAAAATAATATGGAATCCATATCAAAAGCAAACAAGATCCTACAAGATTCCACAAGATTCTACGGGATACTAGACAAAAATGCTATTGAATCCATATCAATAGCAAACAAGATCCTACAAGATCCTGCAAGATTCTACGGGATACTAGACAAAAATGCTATGGAATCCATATGAATAGCAAACAAGATTCTACAAGATTCTACGGGATACTAGACAAAAATGCTATGGAATTCATATCAATAGGAAACAAGATCCTACAAGATTCTACGGGATACTAGACAAAAATGGCATGGAATCCATATCAATAAGAGACAAGATCCTACAAGATTCTACGGGATACTAGACAAAAATGCTATGGAATCCATATCAATAGCAAACAAGATCCTACAAGATCCTACAAGATTCTACGGGATACTAGACAAAAATGCTATAGAATCCATATCAATAGCAAACAAGATCCTACAAGATCCTACAAGATTCTACGGGATACTAGACAAAAATTCTTTGGAATCCATATCAATACCAAACAAGATCCTTGAAGATCCTGCAAGATCCTACAAGATTCTACGGGATACTAGACAAAAATGCTATGGAATCCATATCATTAGCAAACAAGATCCTACAAAATCCTACAAGATCCTGCAAGATTCTACGGGATACTAGACAAAAATGCTTTCGAATCCATATGAATAGCAAACAAGATCCTAAAAGATTCTACCGGATACTAGACAAAATTGCTATGGAATCCATATCAATAGCAAACAAGATCCTACAAGATTCTACGGGATACTAGACAAAAATGCCATGGAAACCATATCAATAGCAAACAAGATCCTACAAGATCCTACAAGATTCTACGGGATACTAGACAAAAATGCTTTGGAATCCATATCAATAGCAAACAAGATCCTAAAAGATTCTACGGGATTCATGACAAAAATGATATGGAATCCATCTCAATAGAAAACAAGATCCTACAAGATCCTGCAAGATCCTACAACATCCTACAAGATCCTACAAGATTCTACGGGATGGAAGACAAAAATGCTATGGAATTAATATCAATAGCAAACAAGATCCTACAAGATCCTACAAGATTCTACGGGATACTAGAAAAAAATGGTATGGAATCCATATCAATAGCAAACAAGATCCTTCAAAAACCTACAAGATCCTACAAGATCCTACAAGATTCTACGGGATACTAGACAAAAATGCTTTCGAATCCATATCAATAGCAAACACGATCCTACAAGATTCTACGGGATACTAGACAAATATGCTATGGAATCCATATCAATAGCAGACAAGATCCTACAAGATCCTACAAGATTCTACGGGATACTAGACAAAAATGCTTTGGAATCCATATCAATAGCAAACAAGATTCTACGGGATACTAGACAAAATTGCTATGGAATCCATATCAATAGCAAACAAGATCCTACAAGATTCTACGGGATACTAGACAAAAATGCCATGGAAACCATATCAATAGCAAACAAGATCCTGCAAGGTCCTACAAGATTCTACGGGATACTAGACAAAAATGCTTTGGAATCCATATCAATAGCAAACAAGATCCTAAAAGATTCTACGGGATACTTGACAAAAATGATATGGAATCCATCTCAATAGAAAACAAGATCCTAAAAGATCCTGCAAGATCCTACAACATCCTACAAGATCCTACAAGATTCTACGGGATGGAAGACAAAAATGCTATGGAATTAATATCAATAGCAAACAAGATCCTACAAGATCCTACAAGATTCTACGGGATACTAGAAAAAAATGGTATGGAATCCATATCAATAGCAAACAAGATCCTTCAAAAACCTACAAGATCCTACAAGATCCTACAAGATTCTACGGGATACTAGACAAAAATGCTTTGGAATCCATATCAATAGCAAACAAGATCCTACAAGATCTTGCAAGATCGTACAATCTCCTACAAGATCCTACAAGATTGTACAGGATACTAGACAAAAATAATATGGAATCCATATCAAAAGCAAACAAGATCCTACAAGATTCCACAAGATTCTACGGGATACTAGACAAAAATGCTATTGAATCCATATCAATAGCAAACAAGATCCTACAAGATCCTGCAAGATTCTACGGGATACTAGACAAAAATGCTATGGAATCCATATCAATAGGAAACAAGATCCTACAAGATTCTACGGGATACTAGACAAAAATGCTTTGGAATCCATATCAATAGCAAACAAGATCCTTGAAAATCCTGCAAGATCATACAAGATCCTACAAGATTCTAGGGGACACTAGACAAAAATGCTATGGAATCCATATCAATAGCAAACAAGATCCTGCAAGATCCTACAAGATTCTACGGGATACTAGACAAACATGCTATAGAATCCATATCAATAGCAAACAAGATCCTACAAGATCCTACAAGATTCTACGGTATACTATAAAAAAATGCTATGGAATCCAAGTCAATAGCAAACCAGATAATTGAAGATCCTGCAAGATCCTACCAGATCCTACAAGATCCTACAAGATTCTACGGGATACTAGACAAAAATGCCATGGAATCCATATCAATAGCAAACAAGATCCTACAAGATCCTACAAGATTCTACGGTATACTAGACAAAAATGCTATGGAATCCAAATCAATAGCAATCAAGATCCTTGAAGATCCTGCAAGATCCTACCAGATCCTACAATATCCTACAAGATTCTACGGGATACTAGACAAAAGTGCTATGGAATCCATATCAATAGCAAACAAGATCCTACAAGATCCTAGAAGATTCTACGGGATACTAGAAAAAAATGGTATGGAATCCATATCAATAGCAAACAAGATCCTACAAGATCCTGAAAGATCCTACAACATCCTACAAGATCCTTCAAGATTCTACGGGATACTAGACAAAAATGCTATGGAATCCATTTCAATAGCAAACAAGATCCTACAAGATCCTAGAAGATCCTACAAAATTCTACGGTATACTATACAAAAATGCTATGGAATCCAAATCAATAGCAAACAAGATAATTGAAGATCCTGCAAGATCCTCCCAGATCCTGCAAGATCCTACAAGATTCTACGGGATACTAGACAAAAATGCTATGGAATCCATATCAATAGCAAACAAGATCCTACAAGATCCTACAAGATTCTACGGTATACTAGACAAAAATGCTATGGAATCCAAATCAATAGCAAACAAGATCCTTGAAGATCCTGCAAGATCCTACCAGATCCTACAAGATCCTACAAGATTCTACGGGATACTAGACAAAAGTGCTATGGAATCCATATCAATAGCAAACAAGATCCTACAAGATCCTATAAGATTCTACGGGATACTAGAAAAAAATGGTATGGAATCCATATCAATAGCAAACAAGATCCTACAAGATCCTACAAGATCCTACAAGATTCTACGGAATACTAGACAAAAATGCTTTGGAAGCCATATCAATAGCAAACAAGATCCTACAAAATCCCAAAGGTCCTACAACATCCTACATGATTCTACGGGATACTAGACAAAAATGCTTTGGAATCCATATCAATAGCAAACAAGATCCTACAAGATCCTGCAAGATCCTACAAGATCCTACAAGATCCTTCAAGATTTTACGGGATACTAGACAAAAATGCTCGGAATCCATATCAATAGCAAACAAGATCCTACAAGATCCTACAAGATTCTACGGGATACTAGACAAAAATGCTATGGAATCCATATCAATAGCAGAGAAAATCCTACAAGATTCTAAGGGATACCAGACAAAAATGCTATGGAATCCATATCAATAGCAAACAAGATCCTACAAGATCCTACAACATTCTACGGGATACTAGACAAAAATGCTATGGAATCCATATCAATAGCAAACAAGATCCTACAAGATCCTACAAGATTCTACGGGATACTAGACAAAAATGATATGGAATGCATCTCAATAGAAAACAAGATCCTACAAGATCCTGGAAGATCCTACAAGATCCTACAAGATCCTACAAGATTCTACGGGATACTAGACAAAAATGCTATGGAATCCATATCAATAGCAAACAAGATCCTACAAGATCCTACAAGATTCTACGGGATACTAGACAAAAATGCTATGGAATCCAAATCATTAGCAAACAAGATCCTACAAGATCCTACAAGATCCTACAAGATTCTACGGGATACTAGACAAAAATGCTATGGAATCCCTATCAATAGCAAACACGATCCTACAATATCCTACAAGATCCTACAAGATTATGCGGGATACTAGACAAAAATGCTTTGGAGTCCATATCAATAGCAAACAAGATCCTTGAAGATCCTGCAAGATCCTACAAGATCCTACAAGATCCTACATGATCCTACAAGATTCTACGGGATACTAGACAAAAATGCTATGGAATCCATATAAATACCAAACAAGATCCTACAAGATCCTACAAGATTCTACGGGATACTAAACAAAAATGCTAGGGAATCCATATTATTAGCAAACAAGATCCTACAAGATCCTACAAGATCCTACAAGATCCTACAAGATTCTACGGGATACTAGACACAAATGCTATGGAATCCATATCAATAGCAAACAAGATCCTACAAGATCCTACAAGATTCTACGGGATACTAGACAAAAATGATATGGAATCCATCTCAATAGAAAACAACATCCTACAAGATCCTACAAGATCCTACAAGATTCTACGGGATACTAGACACAAATGCTAAGGAATCCATATCAATAGCAAACAAGATCCTACAAGATCCTACAAGATTCTACGGGATACTAGACAAAAATGATATGGAATCCATCTCAATAGAAAACAAGCTCCTACAAGATCCTGCAAGATCCTACAAGATCCTACAAGATCCCTACAAGATTCTACGGAATACTAGACAAAAATGCTATGGAATCCATATCAATAGCAGACAAGATCCTACAAGATCCTACAAGATCCTACAAGATTCTACGGGATACTAGACAAAAATGGTATGGAATCCATATCAATAGCAAACAAGATCCTACAAGATCCTCCAAAATCCTACAAGATGCTACAAGATCCTACAAAATTCTACGGAATACTAGACAAAAATGCTATGGAATCCATATCAATAGCAAACAAGATCCTGCAAGATCCTACAAGATCCTTCACGAATCTACGAGATACTAGACAAAAATGCTCGGAATCCATATCAATAGCAAACAAGATCCTGCAAGATCCTACAAGATCCTTCACGAATCTACGAGATACTAGACAAAAATGCTATGGAATCCATATCAATAGCAAACAAGATCCTACAAGATCCTACAAGATCCTTCAAGATTCTACGGGATACTAGACAAAAATGGTCGGAATCCATATCAATAGCAAACAAGATCCTATAAGATCCTACAAGATTCTACGGGATACTAGACAAAAATGCTATGGAATCCATATCAATAGCAGAGAAAATCCTACAAGATTCTACGGGATACCAGACAAAAATGCTATGGAATCCATATCAATAGCAAAAGGGATCTTAAAAGATCCTACAACATTCTACGGGATACTAGACAAAAATGCTATGGAATCCATATCAATAGCAAACAAGATCCTACAATATCCTACAAGATTCTACGGGATACTAGACAAAAATGCTTGGGAATCCATATCAATAGCAAAGAAGATCCTTGAAGATCCTGCAAGATCCTACAAGATCCTACAAGATCGTACCAGATTCCACTGGATACTAGACAAAAATGCTATGGAATCCATATCATTAGCAAACAAGATCCTACAAGATTCTACGGGATACTAGACTAAAATGCTTTGGAATCCATATCAATAACAAACAAGATCCTAAAAGATTCTACGGGATACTTTACAAAAATGCTATGGAATCCATATCAATAGCAAACATGATCCTACAAGATCCTGCAAGATCCTACAAGATCCTACAAGATCCTACAAGATTCTACGGGATACTAGACAAAAATGCTATGGAATTAATATCAATAGCAAATAAAATCCTACAAGATCCTACAAGATTCTACGGGACACTAGAAAAAAATTGTATGGAATCCATATCAATAGAAAACAAGATCCTACAAGATCCTGCAAGATCCTACAAGATCCTACAAGATCCTACAAGATTCTACGGAATACTAGACAAAAATGCTATGGAATCCATATCAATAGCAAACACGATCCTACAAGATCCTACAAGATCCTACAAGATTCTACGGGATACTAGACAAAAATGCTTTGGAATCCATATCAATAGCAAACAAGATACTTGAAGATCCAGCAAGATCCTACAAGATCCTACAAGATCGTACAAGATTCCACGCTATACTAGACAAAAATGCTATGGAATCTATATCAATAGCAAACAAGATCCTACATGATCCTACAAGATTCTACGGGATAGTAGACAAAAATGCTATGGAATCCATATCAATAGCAAACAAGATGCTACAAGATCCTACAAGATTCTACGGGATACTAGACAACAATGGTTTGGAATCCATATCAACAGCAAACAAGATCCTTGAAGATCCTGCAAGATCCTACAAGATCCTACAAGATTCTACGGGATAATAGACATAAATGCTATGGAATCCATATCAATAGCAAACAAGATCCTACAAGATCCTACAAGATTCTACGGGATACTAGACAAAAATGCTATGGAATCCATATCATTAGCAAACAAGATCCTACAAGATCCTACAAGATTCTACGGGATACTAGACGAAAATGCTATGGAATCCATATCAATACCAAACAAGATCCTACAAGATCCTACAAGATTCTACGGGATACTAGACAAAAATGCTATGGAATCCAAATCATTAGCAAACAAGATCGTACAAGATCCTACAAGATCCTACAAGATTCTACGGGATACTAGACAAAAATGCTATGGAATCCCTATCAATAGCAAACACGATCCTACAAGATCCTACAAGATCCTACAAGATTCTGCCGGATACTAGACATAAATGCTTTGGAGTCCATATCAATAGCAAACAAGATCCTTGAAGATCCTGCAAGATCCTACATGATCCTACAAGATCCTACAAGATTCTACGGGATACTAGACAAAAATGCTATGGAATCCATATAAATACCAAACAAGATCCTACAAGATCCTACAAGATTCTACGGGATACTAAACAAAAATGCTAGGGAATCCATATTATTAGCAAACAAGATCCTACAAGATCCTACAAGATCCTACAAGATTCTACGGGATACTAGACACAAATGCTATGGAATCCATATCAATAGCAAACAAGATCCTACAAGATCCTACAAGATTCTACGGGATACTAGACAAAAATGATACGGAATCCATCTCAATAGAAAACAAGATCCTACAAGATCCTACAAGATCCTACAAGATTCTACGGGATACTAGACACAAATGCTAAGGAATCCATATCAATAGCAAACAAGATCCTACATGATCCTACAAGATTCTACGGGATACTAGACACAAATGATATGGAATCCATCTCAATAGAAAACAAGCTCCTACAAGATCCTGCAAGATCCTACAAGATCCTACAAGATCCTACAAGATTCTACGGAATAATAGACAAAAATGCTATGGAATCCATATCAATAGCAAAAAAGATCCTACAAGATCCTACAAGATTCTACGGGATACTAGTCAAAAATGCTATGGAATCCATATCATTAGCAAACAAGATCCTACAAGATCCTACAACATCCTACAAGATTCTACGGGATACTAGACAAAAATGGTATGGAATCCATATCAATGGCAAACAAGATCCTACAAGATCCTCCAAAATCCTACAAGATGCTACAAGATCCTACAAGATTCTACGGAATACTAGACAAAAATGCTATGGAATCCATATCAATAGCAATCAAGATGCTACAAAATCCTACAAGATCATACAAGATCCTACAAGATTCTTCAGGATACTAGACAAAAATGCTTTGGAATCCATATCAATAGCAAACAAGATCCTACAAGATCCTACAAGATCCGTCACGATTCTACGGGATACTAGACAAAAATGCTATGGAATCCATATCAATAGCAAACAAGATCCTACAAGATCCTACAAGATCCTACAAGATTCTACGGGATACTAGACAAAAATGCTTTGGAATCCATATCAATAGCAAACAAGATCCTTGAAGATCCTGCAAGATTCTACAAGATCCTACAAGATCCTACAAGATTCTAAGGGGATACTATACAAAAATGCTATGGAATCCATATCATTAGCAAACAAGATCCTACAAGATCGTACAAGATCCTACAAGATCCTACAAGATTCTTCGGGATACTAGACAAAAATGCTTTGGAATCCATATCAATAGGAAACAAGATCCTAAAAGATTCTACGGGATACTTTACAAAAATGCTTTGGAATCCATACCAATAGCAAACAAGATCCTTGACGATCCTGCAAGATTCTACAAGATCCTACAAGATCCTACAAGATTCTAAGGGGATACTAGACAAAAATGCTATGGAATCCATATCATTAGCAAACAAGATCCTACAAGATCGTACAAGATCCTACAAGATCCTACAAGATTCTTCGGGATACTAGAGAAAAATGCTTTGGAATCCATATCAATAGGAAACAAGATCCTAAAAGATTCTACGGGATACTTTACAAAAATGCTATGGAATCCATATCAATAGCAAACAAGATCCTACAAGAACCTGCAAGATCCTAGAAGATCCTACAAGATCCTACAAGATTCTACGGGATACTAGACAAAAATGCTATGGAATCCATATCAATAGCAATCAAGATGCTACAAAATCCTACAAGATCCTACAAGATCCTACAAGATTCTTCAGGATACTAGACAAAAATGCTTTGGAATCCATATCAATAGCAAACAAGATCCTACAAGATCCTACAAGATCCGTCACGATTCTACGGGATACTAGACAAAAATGCTCGGAATCCATATCAATAGCAAACAAGATCCTACAATATTCTACAAGAATCTACGGGATACTAGACAAAAATGCTATGGAATCCATATCAATAGCAAACAAGATCCTACAAGATTCTACGGGATACTAGACAAAAATGCTATGGAATCCATATCAATAGCAAACAAGATCCTACAAGATCCTACAAGATCCTACAAGATTCTACGGGATACTAGACAAAAATGCTTTGGAATCCATATCAATAGCAAACAAGATCCTTGAAGATCCTGCAAGATTCTACAAGATCCTACAAGATCCTACAAGATTCTAAGGGGATACTAGACAAAAATGCTATGGAATCCATATCATTAGCAAACAAGATCCTACAAGATCGTACAAGATCCTACAAGATCCTACAAGATTCTTCGGGATACTAGACAAAAATGCTTTGGAATCCATATCAATAGGAAACAAGATCCTAAAAGATTCTACGGGATACTTTACAAAAATGCTATGGAATCCATATCAATAGCAAACAAGATCCTACAAGAACCTGCAAGATCCTAGAAGATCCTACAAGATCCTACAAGATTCTACGGGATACTAGACAAAAATGCTATGGAATTAATATCAATAGCAAACAAGATCTTACAAGATTCTACGGGATACTAGAAAAAAATGGTATGGAATCCATATCAATAGCAAACAAGATCCTACAAGATCCTGCAAGATCCTACAAGATCCTACAAGATCCTACAAGATTCTACGCGATACTAGACAAAAATGGTTTGGAATCCATATCAATAGCAAACAAGATCCTAAAAGATTCTACGGGATACTTGACAAAAATGATATGGAATCCATCTCAATAGAAAACAAGATCCTAGAAGATCCTTCAAGATCCTACAAGATCGTACAAGATCCTACAAGATTCTACGGGATGCTAGACAAAAATCCTATGGAATTAATATCAATAGCAAACAAGATCCTACTAGATGCTACAAGATTCTACGGGATACTAGTAAAATATGGTATGGAATCCATATCAATGGCAAACAAGATCCTACAAGATCCTGCAAGATCCTACAAAATCCTACAAGATCCTACAAGATTCTACGGAATACTAGACAAAAATGCTATGGAATCCATATTAATAGCAAACAAGATCCTACAAGATTCTACGGGATACTAGACAAAAATGCTATGGAATCCATATCAATAGCAAACCAGATCCTACAAGATTCTACGGGATACTAGACAAAAATGGCATGGAATCCATATCAATAGCAAACAAGATCCTACGAGATCCTACAAGATTCTACGGGATACGAGACAAAAATGCTTTGGAATCCATCTTAATAGAAAACAAGATCCTACAAGATCCTGCAAGATCCTACAAGATCCTACAAGATCCTACAAGATTCTACGGAATACTAGACAAAAATGCTATGGAATCCATATCAATAGCAAACAAGATCCTACAAGATTCTACGGGATACTAGACAAAAATGCTGTGGAATCCATATCAATAGCAAACAAGATCCTACAAGATCCTACAAGATCCTACAAGATCATACAAGATTCTACGGGATACTAGACAAAAATGCTATGGAATCCATATCAATAGGAAACAAGATGCTACAAGATCCTACAAGATTCTCCGGGATACTAGACAAATATGCTATGGAATCCATATCAATAGCAAACAAGATCCTACTAGATTCTACGGGATACTAGACAAAAATGCTATCGAATCCATATCAATAGCAAACAAGATCCTACAAGATTCTACGGGATACTAGACAAAAATGGTTTGAAATCCATATCAATAGCAAACAAGATCCTTAAAGATTCTACGGGATACTTGAAAAAATGCTATGGAATCCATATCAATAGCAAACAAGATCCTACAAGATCCTGCAAGATCCTACAAGATCCTACAATATCCTACAAGATTCTACGGGATACTAGACAAAAATGCCATGGAATCAATATCAATAGCAAACAAGATCCTACAAGATCCTTCAAGATTCTACGGAATACTAGAAAAAAATGGTATGGAATCCATATCAATAGCCAACAAGATCCTTGAAGATCCTGGAAGATCCTACCAGATCCTACAAGATCCTACAAGATTCTACGGGATGCTAAACAAAAATGCTATGGAATCCATATCAATATCAAACAAGATCCTACAAGATCCTACAAGATTCTACGGTATACTAGACAAAAATGCTATGGATTCCATATCAATAACAAACAAGATCCTACAACATCCTACGAGATCCTACAAGTTTGTACGGGATACTAGACAAAAATGCTTTGGAATCCAAATCAATAGAAACAAGATCCTTGAAGATCCTGCAAGATCCTAACAGATCCTACAAGATCCCACAAGATTCTACGGGATACTAGACAAAAATGCTATGGAATCCATATCAATACCAAACAAGCTCCTACAAGATCCTACAAGATCCTACAAGATCCTACAAGATCCTAGAAGATTCTACGGGATACTAGACAAAAATGATTTGCAATTAAAATCAACAGCAAACAACATCCTAAAAGATTCTACGGGATACTTGACAAAAATGCTATGGAATCCATATCAATAGCAAACAAGATCCTACAAGATACTGAAAGATCCTACAAGATCCTACAAGATTCTACGGGATGCTAGAGAAAAATGCTCGGAATCCATATCAATAGCAAACAAGATCCTACAAGATCCTGCAAGATCCTACAAGATCCTACAAGATCCCATAAGATTCTATGGGATACTAGAGAAAAATGCTTTGGAATCCATATCAATAGCAAACAAGATCCTACAAGATCCTACAAGATTCTACGGGATAATAGAAAAAAATGCTATAGAAACCATATCAATAGCAAACAAGATCCTACAAGATCCTCCAAGATCCTACAAGATCCTTCAAGATTCTACGGGATACTAGACAAAAATGCTCGGAATCCATATCAATAGGAAACAAGATCCAACAAGATCCTGCAAGATCCTACAAGATCCTACAAGATCCCACAAGATTCAACGGGATACTAGACAAAAATGGTTTGGAATCCATATCAATAGCAAGCAAGATCGTACAAGATCCTGCAAGATCCTAAAAGATATTACAAGATCCTACAAGATTCTACGGGATACTAGACAAAAATGCTTTGGAATCCATATCAATAGCAAACAAGATCCTTGAAAATCCTGCAAGATCCTACAAGATCCTACAAGTTTCTACGGAATACTAGACAAAAATGCTATGGAATCCATATAAATAGCAAACAAGATCCTACAAAATCCTACAAGATCCTACAAGATCCTACATGATTCTACGGGATACTAGACAAAAATGGTATGGAATCCATATCAATAGCAAACAAGATCCTTGAAAATCCTGCAAGATCCTACAAGATCCTACAAGATTCTACATAATACTAGACAAAAATGCTATGGAATCCATATAAATAGCAAACAAGATCCTACAAAATCCTACTAGATCCTACAAGATTCTACGGAATACTAGACAAAAATGCTATGGAATCCATATAAATAGCAAACAAGATCCTACAAGATCCTACAAGATTCTACGGTATACTAGACAAAAATGCTATGGACTCCATATCAATAGCAAACAAGATCCTACAAGATCCTACGAGATCCTACAAGATTCTACGGAATACTAGACAAAAATGCTTTGAAATCCATATCAATAGCAAACAAGATCCGTGAAGATCCTGCAAGATCCTAACAGATCCTACAAGATTGCACAAGATTCTACGGGATACTAGACAAAAATGCTATGGAATCCATATCAATACCAAACAAGATCCTACAAGATCCTACAAGATTCTACGGAATACTAGACGAAAATGCTATGGAATCCATATCATTAGCAAACAAGATCCTACAAGATCCTACAAGATCCTACAAGATCCTACAAGATTCTACGGGATACTAGACAAAAATGATTTGGAATTAAAATCAATAGCAAACAAGATCCTAAAAGATTCTACGGGATACTTGACAAAAATGCTATGGAATCCATATCAATAGCAAACAAGATCCTACAATATCCTTCAAGATTCTACGGGATACTAGACAAAAATGCTATGGAATCAATATCAATAGCAATCAAGATCCTACAAGATCCTACCAGATTCTACGGAATACTAGAAAAAAATGGTATGGAATCCATATCAATAGCAAACAAGATCCTTGAAGATCCTTGAAGATCCTACCAGATCCTTCAAGATCATACAAGATTCTACGGGAGACTAGACAAAAATGCTATGGAATCCATATCAATAGCAAACAAGATCCTACAAGATCCTACGAGATCCTACAAGATTCTACGGGATACTAGACAAAAATGCTTTGGAATCCATATCAATAGCAAACAAGATCCTTGAAGATCCTGCAAGATCCTAACAGATCCTATAAGATCCCACAAGATTCTACGGAATACTAGACAAAAATGCTATGGAATCCATATCAATACCAAACAAGATCCTACAAGATCCTACAAGATTCTATGGAATACTAGAGAAAAATGGTATGGAATCCATATCATTAGCAAACAAGATCCTACAAGATCCTACAAGATCCTACAAGATTGTACAAGATTCTACGGGATACTAGACAAAAATGATTTGGAATTAAAATCAAAAGCAAACAAGATCCTAAAATATTCTACGGGATACTTGACAAAAATGCTATGGAATCAATATCAATAGCAAACAAGATCCTACAAGATCCTACAAGATTCTACGGAATACTAGAAAAAAATGGTATGGAATCCATATCAATAGCAAACAAGATCCTTGAAAATCCTGCAAGATCCTACAAGATCCTACAAGATTCTACGGAATACTAGACAAAAATGCTATGGAATCCATATAAATAGCAAACAAGATCCTACAAAATCCTAAGAGATTCTACGGGATACTAGAGAAAAACGCTCGGAATCCATATAAATAGCAAACAAGATCCTACAAGATCCTACAAGATTCTACGGGATACTAGACAAAAATGCTATGGAATCCATATCAATAGCAAACAAGATCCTACAAGATTCTGCGGGATACTACACAAAAATGATATGGAATCCATATCAATAGCAAACAAGATCCTACAAGATCCTACAAGATCCTACAAGATCCTACAAGATTCTACGGGATACTAGACAAAAATGATTTGGAATCCATATCAATAGCAAACAAGATCCTACAAGATCCTACAAGATTTTCCGGGATACTAGACAAATATGCTATGGAATCCATATCAATAGCAAACAAGATCCTTCAAGATTCTACGGGATACTAGACAAAAATGCTATGGAATCCATATGAATAGCAAACAAGATCCTACAAGATTTTACGGGATACTAGACAAAAATGCTATGGAATTCATATTAATAGGAAACAAGATTCTACAAGATCCTACATGATTCTACGGGATACTAGACAAAAATGATGTGGGATCCATATCATTAGCAAACAAGATTCTACAAGATCCTACAAGATCCTATAAGATCCTACAAGATTCTACGGGATACTAGACAAAAATATTTTGGAATCCATATCAATAGCAAACAAGCTCCTAAAAGATTCTACTGGATACTAGAGAAAAATGATATGGAATCCATCTCAATAGAAAACAAGATCCTACAAGATCCTGCAAGATCCTACAAGATCCTACAAGATTCTACAAGTTTCTACGGGATACTAGACAAAAATGCTATGGAATCCATATCAATAGGAAACGAGATCCTACAAGATCCTATAAGATTCTACGGGATACTAGACAAAAATGCTATGGAATCCATATCATTAGCAAACAAGATCCTACAAGATCCTACAAGATCCTACAAGATCCTACAAGATTCTACGGGATACTAGACAAAAGAGGTTTGGAATCCATACCAATAAGAAACAAGATCCTAAAAGATTCTACGGGATACTTGACAAAAATGCTATGGAATCCATATCAATAGAAAACAAGATGCTACAAGATCCTGCAAGATCCTACAAGATCCTACAAGATCCTACAAGATTCTACGGGATACTAGACAAAAATGCTATGGAATCAATATCAATAGCAAACAAGATCCTACAAGATCCTACAAGATTCTACGGAATACTAGAAAAAAATGGTATGGAATCCATATCAATAGCAAACAAGATCCTTGAAGATCCTGGAAGGTCCTTCCAGATGCTACAAGATCCTGCAAGATTCTACGGGATACTAGACAAAAATGCTATGGAATCCATATCAATAGCAAACAAGATCCTACAAGATCCTACAAGATTCTACGGTATACTAGACAAAAATGCTATGGACTCCATATCAATAGCAAACAAGATCCTACAAGATCCTACAAGATCCTACGAGATCCTACAAGATTCTACGAAACACTAGACAAAAATGCTTTGGAATCCATATCAATAGCAAACAAGATCCTTGAAGATCCTGAAAGATCCTAACAGATCCTACTAAATTGCACAAGATTCTACGGGATACCAGAGAAAAATGCTATGGAATCCATATCAATACCAAACAAGATCCTACAAGATCCTACAAGATTCTACGGAATACTAGACGAAAATGCTATGGAATCCATATCATTAGCAAACAAGATCCTACAAGATCCTACAAGATCCTACAAGATCCTAAAAGATTCTACGGGATACTAGACAAAAATGATTTGGAATTAAAATCAATAGCAAACAAGATCCTAAAAGATTCTACGGGATACTTGACAAAAATGCTATGGAATCCATATCAATAGCAAACAAGATCCTACAAGATCCAGCAAGATCCTACAAGATCCTACAATATCCTACAAGATTCTACGGGATACTAGACAAAAATGCTATGGAATCAATATCAATAGCAAACAAGATCCTGCAAGATCCTACAAGATTCTACGGAATACTAGAAAAAAATGGTATGGAATCCATATCAATAGCAAACAAGATCCTTGAAGATCCTGGAAGATCCTACCAGATCCTACAAGATCCTACAAGATTCTACGGGATACTAGACAAAAATGCTATGGAATCCATATCAATAGCAAACAAGATCCTACAAGATCCTACAAGATTCTACGGTAAACTAGACAAAAATGCTATGGAATCCATATCAATAGCAAACAAGATCCTACAAGATCATACGAGATCCTACAAGATTCTACGGGATACTAGACAAAAATACTTTGGAATCCATATCAATAGCACACAAGATCCTTGAAGATCCTGCAAGATCCTAACAGATCCTACAAGATCCCACAAGATTCTACGGGATACTAGACAAAAATGCTATGGAATCCATATCAATACCAAACAAGATCCTACAAGATCCTACAAGATTCTACGGAATACTAGAGAAAAATGGTATGGAATCCATATCATTAGCAAACAAGATCCTACAAGATCCTACAAGATCCTACAAGATCCTACAAGATCCTACAAGATTCTACGGGATACTAGACAAAAATGATTTCGAATTAAAATCAATAGCAAACAAGATCCTAAAAGATTCTACGGGATTCTTGACAAAAATGCTATGGAATCCATATGAATAGCAAACAAGATCGTACAAGATCATGAAAGATCCTACAAGATCCTACAAGATTCTACGGGATGCTAGAGAAAAATGCCTTGGAATTAATATCAAAAGCAAACAAGATCCTACAAGATCCTGCAAGATCCTACAAGATCCTACAAGATCCCACAAGATTCTACGGGATACTAGACAAAAATGCTCGGAATCCATATCAATAGCAAACAAGATGCTACAAGATCCTGCAAGATCCTACAAGATCCTACAAGATCCCAAAAGATTCTACGGGATACTAGACAAAAATGCTTTGGAATCCATATCAATAGCAAACAAGATCCTTGAAAATCCTGCAAGATCATACAAGATCCTACAAGATTCTACGGGATACTAGACAAAAATGCTATGGAATCCATATCAATAGCAAACAAGATCCTACAAGATCCTACAAGATCCTACAAGATTCTACAGAATACTAGTCAAAAATCCTATGGAATCCATATCAATAGCAAACAAGATGCTACAAAATCCTACAAGATCCTACAAGATCCTACATGATTCTACGGGATACTAGACAAAAATGCTTTGGAATCCATATATATAGCAAACAAGATTCTACAAGATCCTGCAAGATCCTACAAGATCCTACAAGATCCTAAGAGATTCTACGGGATACTAGAGAAAAACGCTCGGAATCCATATAAATAGCAAACAAGATCCTACAAGATCCTACAAGATTCTACGGGATACTAGACAAAAATGCTATGGAATCCATATCAATAGCAAACAAGATCCTACAAGATTCTACGGGATACTAGACAAAAATGATATGGAATCCATATCAATGGCAAACAAGATCCTACAAGATCCTACAAGATCCTACAAGATTCTACGGGATACTAGACAAAAATGCTTTGGAATCCATATCAATAGCAAACAAGATCCTACAAGATCCTACAAGATTTTCCGGGATACTAGACAAATATGCTATGGAATCCATATCAATAGCAAACAAGATCCTACAAGATTCTACGGGATACTAGACAAAAATGCTATGGAATCCATATGAATAGCAAACAAGATCCTACAAGATTCTACGGGATAATAGACAAAAATGCTATGGAATTCATATTAATAGGAAACAAGATTCTTCAAGATCCTACATGATTCTACGGGATACTAGACAAAAATGATGTGGGATCCATATCATTAGCAAACAAGATTCTACAAGATCCTACAAGATCCTATAAGATCCTAAAAGATTCTACGGGATACTAGACAAAAATATTTTGGAATCCATATCAATAGCAAACAAGCTCCTAAAAGATTCTACGGGATACTTGACAAAAATGATATGCAATCCATCTCAATAGAAAACAAGATCCTACAAGATCCTGCAAGATCCTACAAGATCCTACAAGATCCTACAAGATTCTACGGGATACTAGACAAAAATGCTATGGAATCAATATCAATAGCAAACAAGATCCTACAAGATCCTACAAGATTCTACGGAATACTAGAAAAAAATGGTATGGAATCCATATCAATAGCAAACAAGATCCTTTAAGATCCTGGAAGGTCCTACCAGATGCTACAAGATCCTACAAGATTCTACGGGATACTAGACGAAAATGCTATGGAATCGATATCAATAGCAAACAAGATCCTACAAGATCCTACAAGATTCTACGGTATACTAGACAAAAATGCTATGGACTCCATATCAATAGCAAACAAGATCCTACAAGATCCTACGAGATCCTACAAGATTCTACGGAATACTAGACAAAAATGCTTTGGAATCCATATCAATAGCAAACAAGATCCTTGAAGATCCTGCAAGATCCTAACAGATCCTACAAGATTGCACAAGATTCTACGGGATACTAGACAAAAATACTATGGAATCCTTATCAATACAAAACAAGATCCTACAAGATCCTACAAGATTCTACGGAATACTAGACGAAAATGCTATGGAATCCATATCATTAGCAAACAAGATCCTACAAGATCCTACAAGATTCTACGGGATACTAGACAATAATGATTTGGAATTAAAATCAATAGCAAACAAGATCCTAAAAGATTCTACGGGATACTTGACAAAAATGCTATGGAATCCATATCAATAGCAAACAAGATCCTACAAGATCCAGCAAGCTCCTACAAGATCCTACAATATCCTACAAGATCCTACAAGATTCTACGGGATACTAGACAAAAATGCTATGGAATCCATATCAATAGCAAACAAGATCCTACAAGATCCTACAAGATTCTACGGTATACTAGACAAAAATGCTATGGAATCCATATGAATAGCAAACAAGATCCTACAAGATCCTACGAGATCCTACAAGATTCTACGGGATACTAGACAAAAATGCTTTGGAATCCATATCAATAGCAAACAAGATCCTTGAAGATCCTGCAAGATCCTAACAGATCCTACAAGATCCCACAAGATTCTACGGGATACTAGACAAAAATGTTATGGAATCCATATCAATAGCAAACAAGATCCTATAAGATCCTACAAGATCCTACAAGATCCTACAAGATTCTACGGAAAGCTAGACAAAAATGCTATGGAATCCATATAAATAGCAAACAAGATCCTACAAAATCCTACAAGATCCTACAAGATCCTACATGATTCTACGGGATACTAGTCAAAAATGCTTTGGAATCCATATCAATAGCAAACAAGATCCTACAAGATATTACAGGATCCTACAAGATCGTACAAGATTCTACGGGATACTAGACAAAAATGCTATGGAATCCATATCAATAGCAAAGAATATCTTAGAACATTGTACGAGATACTAGACAAAAATACTATGGAATCCATATCAATAGAAAACAAGATCCTACAAGAACCTGCAATATCCTAAAAGATCCTACAAGATCCTAAAAGATTCTACGGCATACGAGACAAAAATGCTATGGAATCCATATCAATAGCAAACAAGATCCTACAAGATTCTACGGGATAGTAGACAAAAATGCTATGGAATCCATATCAGTAGCAAAGAAGTTCTTACGAGATTTTACAAGATCCCACAAGATCCTACAAGATTCTACGGGATACTAGACAAAACTGCTATGGAATCCATATCAATAGCAAACAAGATCCCTCAAAATCGTATAAGATTCTCCAGGATACTAGAGAAAAATGATACGGAATCCATATCAATAGCAAACAAGATCCTTCAAGATCCTACAAGATTCTTCGGGATACTAGGCAAAAATGCTATGGAATCCATATCAATAGGAAACAAGATCTTACAAGATTCTACGGGATACGTTACAAAAATGCTATGGAATCCATATCAGTAGCAAACAAGATCCTACAAGATTTTACAAGATCCTACCAGATCCTACAAGATTCTACGGGATACTAGACAAAAATGCTATGGAATCCATATCAATACCAAACAAGATCCTACAAGAACCTGCAAGACCCTACAAGATCCTACAAGATCCTAAAAGATTCTACGGCATACGAGACAAAAATGCTATGGAATCCATATCAATAGCAAACAAGATCCTACAAGATATTACAGCATCCTACAAGATCGTAGAAGATTCTACGGGATACTATAGAAAAATGCTATGGAATCCATATCAATAGCAAACAAGATCATACAAGATATTACAGCATCCTACAAGATCGTACAAGATTCTACGGGATACGTTACAAAAATGCTATGGAATCCATACCAATAGCAAACAAGATCCTACAAGATCCTGCAAGATCCTACAAGATCCTATAAGATCCTACAAGATTCTACGGGATACTAGACAAAAATGCTATGGAATCCATATCAATAGCAAACAAGATCCTACAAGATATTACAGGATCCTACAAGATCGTACAAGATTCTACGGGATACTAGAAAAAAAATGCTATGGAATCCATATCAATAGCAAAGAATATCCTAGAACATTGTACGAGATACTAGACAAAAATGCTATGGAATCCATATCAATAGAAGACAAGATCCTACAAGAACCTGCAATATCCTAAAAGATCCTACCAGATCCTAAAAGATTCTACGGCATACGAGACAAAAATGCTATGGAATCCATATCAATAGCAAAGAAGATCCTACAAGATTCTACGGGATAGTAGACAAAAATGCTATGGAATCCATATCAGTAGCAAACAAGTTCTTACGAGATTTTACAAGATCCCACAAGATCCTACAAGATTCTACGGGATACTAGACAAAACTGCTATGGAATCCATATCAATAGCAAACAAGATCCTACAAGAACCTGCAAGAACCTACAAGATCCTACAAGATCCTAAAAGATTCTACGGCATACGAGACAAAAATGCTATGGAATCCATATCAATAGCAAACAAGATCCTAAAAGATCCTGCAAGATCCTACAGGATCCTACAAGATCCTAAAAGATTCTACGCAATACGAGACAAAAATGCTATGGAATCCATATCAATAGCAAACAAGATCCTACAAGATCCTACAAGATTCTACGGGATACTAGACAAAAATGCTATGGTATCCATATTAGTAGCAAACAAGATCCTAAAAGATCCTGCAAGATCCTAAAAGATCCTACAAGATCCTACAAGATTCTACGGGATACTAGACAAAAATGCTATGGAATCCATATCAATAGCAAACAAGATCCTACAAGATCCTACAAGATTCTACAGGATACTAGACAAAAATGCTATGGAATCCATATCAGTAGCAAACAAGATCCTACAAGATTTTACAAGATCCCACAAGATCCTACAAGATTCTACGGGATACTAGACAAAAATGTTATGGAATCCATATCAATAGCAAACAAGATCCTACAAGAACCTGCAAGATCCTACAAGATCCTAGAAGATCCTAAAAGATTCTACGGCATACGAGACAAAAATGCTATGGAATCCATAACAATAGCAAACAAGATCCTACAAGATCCTACAAGATTCTACGGGATACTAGACAAAAATGCTATGGAATCCATATCATTAGCAAACAAGATCCTACAAGAACCTGCAAGACCCTACAAGATCCTACAAGATCCTAAAAGATTATACCGCATAGGAGACAAAAATGCTATGGAATCCATATCAATAGCAAGGAAGATCCTACAAGATATTACAGCATCCTACAAGATCGTACAAGATTCTACGGGATAATAGACAAAAATGCTATGGAATCCATATCAATAGCAAACAAGATCCTACAAGATTCTACGGGATACGTTACAAAAATGATATGGAATCCATACCAATAGCAAACAAGATCCCACAAGATCCTACAAGATCCTATAAGATCCTACAAGATTCTACGGGATACTAGACAAAAATGCTATGGAATCCATATCAGTAGGAAACAAGATCCTACAAGATTTTACAAGATCCCACAAGATCCTACAAGATTCTACGGGATACTAGACAAAAATGCTATGGAATCCATATCAATAGCAAACAAGATCCTACAAGAACCTGCAAGATCCTACAGGATCCTACAAGATCCAAAAAGATTCTACGGCATACGAGACAAAAATGCTATGGAATCCATATCAATAGCAAAGAAGATCCTACAAGATCCTACAAGATTCTACGGGATACTAGACAAAAATGCTATGGAATCCATATCAATAGCAAACAAGATCCTACAAGAAACTGCAAGACCCTACAAGATCCTACAAGATCCTAAAAGATTCTACGGCATAGGAGACAAAAATACTATGGAATCCATATCAATAGCAAAGAAGATCCTACAAGATATTACAGCATCCTACAAGATCGTACAAGATTCTAGGGGATACTAGACAAAAATGCTATGGAATCCATATCAATAGCAAACAAGATCCTACAAGATTCTACGGGATACGTTACAAAAATGCTATGGAATCCATACCAATAGCAAACAAGATCCTACAAGATCCTACAAGATCCTATAAGATCCTATAAGATTCTACCGGATACTAGACAAAAATGCTATGGAATCCATATCAATAGCAAACAAGATCCTACAAGATATTACAGGATCCTACAAGATCGTACAACATTCTACGGGATACTAGACAAAAATGCTATGGAATCCATATCAATAGCAAAGAATATCCTAGAACATTGTACGAGATACTAGACAAAAATGCTATGGAATCCATATCAATAGCAAACAAGATCCTACAAGAACCTGCAAGATCCTACAAGATCCTACAAGATCCTAAAAGTTTCTACGGCATACGAGACAAAAATACTATGGAATCCATATCAATAGCAAACAAGATCCTACAAGATCCTACAAGATTCTACGGGATACTAGACAAAAATGCTATGGAATCCATATCAATAGCAAACAAGATCCTACAAGAACCTGCAAGACCCTACAAGATCCTACAAGATCCTAAAAGATTATACGGCATAGGAGACAAAAATGCTATGGAATCCATATCAATAGCAAACAAGATCCTACAAGATCGTACAAGATTCTACGGGATACTAGACAAAAATGCTATGGAATCCATATCAATAGCAAACAAGATCCTACAAGATTCTACGGGATACGTTACACAAATGCTATGGAATCCATACCAATAGCAAACAAGATCCTACAAGATCCTACAAGATCCTATAAGATCCTACAAGATTCTACGGGATACTAGACAAAAATGCTATGGAATCCATATCAGTAGCAAACAAGATCCTACAAGATTTTACAAGATCCCACAAGATCCTACAAGATTCTACGGGATACTAGACAAAAATGCTATGGAATCCATATCAATAGCAAACAAGATCCTACAAGAACCTGCAAGATCCTACAGGATCCTAGAAGATCCTAAAAGATTCTACGGCATACGAGACAAAAATGCTATGGAATCCATATCAATAGCAAACAAGATCCTACAAGATCCTACAAGATTCTACGGGATACTAGACAAAAATGCTATGGAATCCATATCAATAGCAAACAAGATCCTACAAGAACCTGCAAGACCCTACAAGATCCTACAAGATCCTAAAAGATTCTACGGGATACTAGACAAAAATGCTATGGAATCCATATCAATAGCAAACAAGATCCTACAAGAACCTGCAAGATCCTACAGGATCCTACAAGATCCTAAAAGATTCTACGGCATACGAGACAAAAATGCTATGGAATCCATATCAATAGCAAACAAGATCCTTCAAGATATTACAGGATCCTACAAGATCGTACAACATTCTACGGGATACTAGATAAAAATGCTATGGAATCCATATCAATAGCAAAGAATATCCTAGAACATTGTACGAGATACTAGACAAAAATGCTATGGAATCCATATCAATAGCAAACAAGATCCTACAAGAACCTGCAAGATCCTACAAGATCCTACAAGATCCTAAAAGATTCTACGGCATACGAGACAAAAATACTATGGAATCCATATCAATAGCAAACAAGATCCTACAAGATCCTACAAGATTCTACGGGATACTAGACAAAAATGCTATGGAATCCATATCAATAGCAAACAAGATCCTACAAGAACCTGCAAGACCCTACAACATCCTACAAGATCCTAAAAGATTATACGGCATAGGAGACAAAAATGCTATGGAATCCATATCAATAGCAAACAAGATCCTACAAGATATTACAGCATCCTACAAGATCGTACAAGATTCTACGGGATACTAGACAAAAATGCTATGGAATCCATATCAGTAGCAAACAAGATCCTACAAGATTTTACAAGATCCCACAGGATCCTACAAGATTCTACGGGATACTAGACAAAAATGCTATGGAATCCATATCAATAGCAAACAAGATCCTACAAGAACCTGCAAGATCCTACAGGATCCTACAAGATCCTAAAAGATTCTACGGCATACGAGACAAAAATGCTATGGAATCCATATCAATAGCAAACAAGATCCTACAAGATTCTACGGGATACTAAAAAAAAATGCTATGGAATCCATATCAATAGCAAACAAGATCTTACAAGATCCTACAAGATTCTACGGGATACTAGACAAAAATGCTTTGGAATCCATATCAATAGCAAACAAGATCCTACAAGATCCTACAAGATTCTCCGGGATACTAGACAAATATGCTATGGAATTCATATCAATAGGAAACAAGATCCTACAAGATTCGACGGGATACTAGACTAAAATGCTATGGAGTCCATATCAATAGCAAACAAGATCCTACAAGATTCTACGGGATACTAGACAAAAATGCTATGGAATTCATATCAATAAGAAACAAGATCCTACAAGATTCTACATGATTCTACGGGATACTAGACAAAAATGCTATGTGATCCATATCATTAGCAAACAAGATTCTAGAAGATCCTACAAGATCCTATAAGATCCTACAATATTGTACGGGATACTAGACCATAATATTTTGGAATACATATCAATAGCAAACAAGATCCTAAAAGAATCTACGGGATAATTGACAAAAATGATATGGAATCCATCTCAATAGAAAACAAGATCCTACAAGATCCTGCAAGATCCTACAAGATCCTACAAGATTCTACGGTATACTAGACAAAAATGCTATGGAATCCATATCAATAGCTAACGAGATCCTATGAGATTCTACGGGATACTAGACAAAAATGCTATGGAATCCATATCATTAGGAAACAAGATCTTACAAGATCCTACAAGATCCTACAAGATTCTACGGGATACTAGACAAAAATGGTTTGAAATCCATATCAATAGCAAACAAGATCCTAAAAGATTCTACGGGATACTTGACAAAAATGCTATGGAATCCATATCAATAGCAAACAAGATCCTACAAGATCCTGCAAGTTCCTACAAGATCCTACAATATCCTACAAGATTCTACGGGATACTAGACAAAAATGCTATGGAATCAATATCAATAGCAAACAAGATCCTACAAGATCCTACAAGATTCTACGGAATACTAGAAAAAAATGGCATGGAATCCATATCAATAGCAAACAAGATAATTGAAGATCCCAAAAGATCCTACCAGATCCTACAAGATCCTACAAGATTGTACGGGATACTAGACAAAAATGCTATGGAATCCATATCAATAGCAAACAAGATCCTACAAGATCCTACAAGATTCTACGGTATACTAGACAAAAATGCTATAGAATCCATATCAATAGCAAACAAGATCCTACAAGATCCTACGAGATCCTACAAGATTCTACGGGATACTAGACAAAAATGCTTTGGAATCCATATCAATAGGAAACAAGATCCTAAAAGATTCTACGGGATACTTGACAAAAATGCTATGGAATCCATATCAATAGCAAACAAGATCCTACAAGATCCTGAAAGATCCTACAAGATCCTACAAGATTCTACGGGATGCTAGAGAAAAATGCTTTGAAATTAATATCAATAGCAAAAAGATCCTACAAGATCCTACAAGATTCTACGGGATACTAGAAAAAAATGCTATGGAAACCATATCAATAGCAAACAAGATCCTACAAGATCCTGCAAGATCCTACAAGATCCTACAAGATCCTTCACGATTCTACGGGATACTAGACAAAAATGCTCGGAATCCATATCAATAGCAAACAAGATCCTACAAGATCCTGCAAGATCCTACAAGATCCTACAAGATCCCACAAGATTCTACGGGATACTAGACAAAAATGCTTTGGAATCCATATCACTAGCAAACAAGATCCTTGAAAATCCTGCAAGATCATACAAGATCCTTCAAGATTCTACGGGATACTAGACAAAAATGCTATGGAATCCATATTAATAGCAAACACGATCCTACAAGATCCTACAAGATTGTACGGGATACTAGACAAAAATGCTATGGAATCGATATCATTAGCAAACAAGATCCTACAAGATGCTACAAGATCCTACAAGATTCTACGGGATACTAGACAAAAATTCTTTGGAATCCATATCAATAGCAAACAAGATCCTAAAAGATTCTACGGGATACTTGACAAAAACGCTCTGGAATCCATATCAATAGCAAACAAGATCCTGCGAGATCCTACAAGATCCTACAAGATCCTACAAGATTCTACGGGATACTAGACAAAAACGCTATGGAATCAATATGAATAGCATACAAGATCCTACAAGATCTTACAAGATTCTACGGGATACTAGAAAAAAATGGTATGGAACCATATCAATAGCGAACAATATCCTACAAGATCGTGCAAGATCCTACAAGATCCTACGAGATTCTATGGAATACTAGACAAAAATGCTATGGAATCCATATCAATAGCAAACAAGATCCAACAAAATCCTACAAGATCCTACAAGATCTTACAAGATTCCACGGAATACGTTACAAAAATGCTATGGAATCCATATCAATAGCAAACAAGATCCTACAAGATCCTGAAAGATCCTACAAAATCCTAAAAGATTCTACGGGATACTTGAAAAAAATGCTATGGAATCCATATCAATAGCAAACAAGATCCTAAAAGATCCTGCAAGATCCTACAAGATCCTACAAGATTCTACGGGATACTAGACAAAAATGCTTTGGAATCCATATCAATAGCAAACAAGATCCTACAAGATTCTACGGCATGCTAGTTAAAAATGCCATGGAATCCATATCAATAGCAAACAAGATCCTACAAGATCCTACAAGATTCTACGGGATACTAGACAAAAATGCTATGGAATCCATATCAATAGCACACAAGATCCTACAAGAACCTGCAAGACCCTACAAGATCCTACAAGATCCTAAAAGATTCTACGGCATAGGAGACAAAAATACTATGGAATCCATATCAATAGCAAAGAAGATCCTACAAGATATTACAGCATCCTACAAGATCGTACAAGATTCTACGGGATACTAGACAAAAATGGTATGGAATCCATATCAATAGCAAACAAGATCCTACAAGATTCTACGGGATACGTTACAAAAATGCTATGGAATCCATACCAATAGCAAACAAGATCCTACAAGATCCTACAAGATCCTATAAGATCCTATAAGATTCTACGGGATACTAGACAAAAATGCTATGGAATCAATATCAATAGCAAACAAGATCCTACAAGATATTACGGGATCCTACAAGATCGTACAACATTCTACGGGATACTAGACAAAAATGCTATGGAATCCATATCAATAGCAAAGAATATCCTAGAACATTGTACGAGATACTAGACAAAAATGCTATGGAATCCATATCAATAGCAAACAAGATCCTACAAGAACCTGCAAGATCCTACAAGATCCTACAAGATCCTAAAAGATTCTACGGCATACGAGACAAAAATACTATGGAATCCATATCAATAGCAAACAAGATCCTACAAGATCGTACAAGATTCTACGGGATACTAGAGAAAAATGCTATGGAATCCATATCAATAGGAAACAAGATCCTACAAGAACCTGCAAGATCCTACAGGATCCTACAAGATCCTAAAAGATTCTACGGCATACGAGACAAAAATGCTATGGAATCCATATCAATAGCAAACAAGATCCTACAAGATTCTACGGGATACTAGACAAAAATGCTATGGAATCCATATCAATAGCAAACAAGATCTTACAAGATCCTACAAGATTCTACGGGATACTAGACAAAAATGCTTTGGAATCCATATCAATAGCAAACAAGATCCTACAAGATCCTACAAGATTCTCCGGGATACTAGACAAATATGCTATGGAATTCATATCAATAGGAAACAAGATCCTACAAGATTTGACGGGATACTAGACTAAAATGCTATGGAGTCCATATCAATAGCAAACAAGATCCTACAAGATTCTACGGGATACTAGACAAAAATGCTATGGAATTCATATCAATAAGAAACAAGATCCTACAAGATCCTACATGATTCTACGGGATACTAGACAAAAATGCTATGTGATCCATATCATTAGCAAACAAGATTCTAGAAGATCCTACAAGATCCTATAAGATCCTACAATATTGTACGGGATACTAGACCATAATATTTTGGAATACATATCAATAGCAAACAAGATCCTAAAAGAATCTACGGGATACTTGACAAAAATGATATGGAATCCATCTCAATAGAAAACAAGATCCTACAAGATCCTGCAAGATCCTACAAGATCCTACAAGATTCTACGGTATACTAGACAAAAATGCTATGGAATCCATATCAATAGCTAACGAGATCCTATAAGATTCTACGGGATACTAGACAAAAATGCTATGGAATCCATATCATTAGGAAACAAGATCTTACAAGATCCTACAAGATCCTACAAGATCCTACAAGATCCTACAAGATTCTACGGGATACTAGACAAAAATGGTTTGAAATCCATATCAATAGCAAACAAGATCCTAAAAGATTCTACGGGATACTTGACAAAAATGCTATGGAATCCATATCAATAGCAAACAAGATCCTACAAGATCCTGCAAGTTCCTACAAGATCCTACAATATCCTACAAGATTCTACGGGATACTAGACAAAAATGCTATGGAATCAATATCAATAGCAAACAAGATCCTACAAGATCCTACAAGATTCTACGGAATACTAGAAAAAAATGGCATGGAATCCATATCAATAGCAAACAAGATAATTGAAGATCCCAAAAGATCCTACCAGATCCTACAAGATCCTACAAGATTGTACGGGATACTAGACAAAAATGCTATGGAATCCATATCAATAGCAAACAAGATCCTACAAGATCCTACAAGATTCTACGGTATACTAGACAAAAATGCTATAGAATCCATATCAATAGCAAACAAGATCCTACAAGATCCTACGAGATCCTACAAGATTCTACGGGATACTAGACAAAAATGCTTTGGAATCCATATCAATAGGAAACAAGATCCTAAAAGATTCTACGGGATACTTGACAAAAATGCTATGGAATCCATATCAATAGCAAACAAGATCCTACAAGATCCTGAAAGATCCTACAAGATCCTACAAGATTCTACGGGATGCTAGAGAAAAATGCTTTGAAATTAATATCAATAGCAAAAAGATCCTACAAGATCCTACAAGATTCTACGGGATACTAGAAAAAAATGCTATGGAAACCATATCAATAGCAAACAAGATCCTACAAGATCCTGCAAGATCCTACAAGATCCTACAAGATCCTTCACGATTCTACGGGATACTAGACAAAAATGCTCGGAATCCATATCAATAGCAAACAAGATCCTACAAGATCCTCCAAGATCCTACAAGATCCTACAAGATCCCACAAGATTCTACGGGATACTAGACAAAAATGCTTTGGAATCCATATCAATAGCAAACAAGATCCTTGAAAATCCTGCAAGATCATACAAGATCCTTCAAGATTCTACGGGATACTAGACAAAAATGCTATGGAATCCATATTAATAGCAAACACGATCCTACAAGATCCTACAAGATTGTACGGGATACTAGACAAAAATGCTATGGAATCGATATCATTAGCAAACAAGATCCTACAAGATGCTACAAGATCCTACAAGATTCTACGGGATACTAGACAAAAATTCTTTGGAATCCATATCAATAGCAAACAAGATCCTAAAAGATTCTACGGGATACTTGACAAAAACGCTCTGGAATCCATATCAATAGCAAACAAGATCCTGCGAGATCCTACAAGATCCTACAAGATCCTACAAGATTCTACGGGATACTAGACAAAAACGCTATGGAATCAATATGAATAGCATACAAGATCCTACAAGATCTTACAAGATTCTACGGGATACTAGAAAAAAATGGTATGGAACCATATCAATAGCGAACAATATCCTACAAGATCGTGCAAGATCCTACAAGATCCTACGAGATTCTATGGAATACTAGACAAAAATGCTATGGAATCCATATCAATAGCAAACAAGATCCAACAAAATCCTACAAGATCCTACAAGATCTTACAAGATTCCACGGAATACGTTACAAAAATGCTATGGAATCCATATCAATAGCAAACAAGATCCTACAAGATCCTGAAAGATCCTACAAAATCCTAAAAGATTCTACGGGATACTTGAAAAAAATGCTATGGAATCCATATCAATAGCAAACAAGATCCTAAAAGATCCTGCAAGATCCTACAAGATCCTACAAGATTCTACGGGATACTAGACAAAAATGCTTTGGAATCCATATCAATAGCAAACAAGATCCTACAAGATTCTACGGCATGCTAGTTAAAAATGCCATGGAATCCATATCAATAGCAAACAAGATCCTACAAGATCCTACAAGATTCTACGGGATACTAGACAAAAATGCTATGGAATCCATATCAATAGCACACAAGATCCTACAAGAACCTGCAAGACCCTACAAGATCCTACAAGATCCTAAAAGATTCTACGGCATAGGAGACAAAAATACTATGGAATCCATATCAATAGCAAAGAAGATCCTACAAGATATTACAGCATCCTACAAGATCGTACAAGATTCTACGGGATACTAGACAAAAATGGTATGGAATCCATATCAATAGCAAACAAGATCCTACAAGATTCTACGGGATACGTTACAAAAATGCTATGGAATCCATACCAATAGCAAACAAGATCCTACAAGATCCTACAAGATCCTATAAGATCCTATAAGATTCTACGGGATACTAGACAAAAATGCTATGGAATCAATATCAATAGCAAACAAGATCCTACAAGATATTACGGGATCCTACAAGATCGTACAACATTCTACGGGATACTAGACAAAAATGCTATGGAATCCATATCAATAGCAAAGAATATCCTAGAACATTGTACGAGATACTAGACAAAAATGCTATGGAATCCATATCAATAGCAAACAAGATCCTACAAGAACCTGCAAGATCCTACAAGATCCTACAAGATCCTAAAAGATTCTACGGCATACGAGACAAAAATACTATGGAATCCATATCAATAGCAAACAAGATCCTACAAGATCGTACAAGATTCTACGGGATACTAGAGAAAAATGCTATGGAATCCATATCAATGGCAAACAAGATCCTACAAGATTCTACGGGATACGTTACAAAAATGCTATGGAATCCATACCAATAGCAAACAAGATCCTACAAGATCCTAAAAGATTCTACGGGATACTAGACAAAAATGCTATGGAATCCATATCAATAGCAAACAAGATCCTACAAGAACCTGCAAGATCCTACAGGATCCTACAAGATCCTAAAAGATTCTACGGCATACGAGACAAAAATGCTATGGAATCCATATCAATAGCAAACAAGATCCTACAAGATTCTACGGGATACTAGACAAAAATGCTATGGAATCCATATCAATAGCAAACAAGATCCTACAAGATCCTACAAGATTCTACGGGATACTAGACAAAAATGCTATGGAATCCATATCAATAGCAAACAAGATCCTACAAGATCCTACAAGATTGTACGGGATACTAGACAAAAATGCTATGGAATCGATATCATTAGCAAACAAGATCCTTCAAGATCCTACAAGATCCTACAAGATTCTACGGGATACTAGACAAAAATTCTTTGGAATCCATATCAATAGCAAACAAGATCCTAAAAGATTCTACGGGATACTAGACAAAAACGCTATGGAATCAATATCAATAGCAAACAAGATCCTACAAGATCCTACAAGATTCTACGGGATACTAGAAAAAAATGGTATGGAACCATATCAATAGCGAACAATATCCTACAAGATCGTGCAAGATCCTACAAGATCCTACGAGATTCTATGGAATACTAGACAAAAATGCTATGGAATCCATATCAATAGCAAACAAGATCCAACAAAATCCTACAAGATCCTACAAGATCGTACAAGATTCCACGGAATACGTTACAAAAATGCTATGGAATCCATATCAATAGCAAACAAGATCCTACAAGATCCTGCAAGATCCTACAAAATCCTAAAAGATTCTACGGGATACTTGACAAAAATGCTATGGAATCCATATCAATAGGAAACAAGATCCTAAAACATCCTGCAAGATCCTACAAGATCCTACAAGATTCTACGGGATACTAGACAAAAATGCTTTGGAATCCATATCAATAGCAAACAAGATCCTACAAGATCCTGCAAGATCCTACAAGATCCTACAAGATCCTACAAGATTCTACGGGATACTAGACAAAAACGCTCGGAATCCATATCAATAGCAAACAAGATCCTACAAGATCCTACAAGATTCTACGGGATACTAGACAAAAATGCTATGGATTCCATATCAATAGCAAACAAGATACTACAAGATTCTACGGGATACTAGACAAAAATGCTATGGAATCCATATCAATAGCAAACAAGATCCCACAAGATCCTACAAGATTCTACGGGATACTAGACAAAAATGCTATGGAATCCATAACAATAGCAAACAAGATCCTACAAGAACCTGCAAGATCATACAAGATCCTACAAGATTCTACGGGATACTAAACAAAAATGCTATGGAATCCATATCAATAGCAAACAAGATCCTACAAGATTCTAAGGGATACTACACAAAAACGCTATGGAATCCATATCAATAGCAAACAAGATCCTACAAGATTCTACGGGATACTAGACAAAAATGCTATGGAATCCATATCAATAGCAAACAACATCCTACAAGATTCCACGGGATACTAGAAAACAAAAGCTATGGAATCCATATCAATAGGAAACAAGATCCTACAAGATCCTACAAGGTCCTTGAAGATCCTACAAGATTCTACGGGATACTTGACAAAAATACTATGGAGTCCATATCAATAGCAAACAAGATCCTACAAGATCCTGCAAGATCCTACAAGATCCTACAATATCCTACAAGATTCTACGGGATACTAGATAAAAATACTATGGCATCCATATCAATAGCAAAGAACATCCTACAAGATCCTACAAGATTCTACGGGATGCTAGACAAAAATGCTATGGAATCCATATCAATAGCAAACACGATCCTACAAGATTCTACGGGATACTTGACAAAAATGCTATGGAATCCATATAAATAGGAAACAACATCCTACAAGATCCTGCAAGATCCTGCAAGATCCTACAAGATCCTACAAGATCCTACAATATTCTACGGGATACTAGACAAAAATACTATGGAATCCATAGCAATAGCAAATAAGATCCTACACGATCCTACAAGATTCTACGGGATACTAGACAAAAATGCTATGGAATCCATATCCATAGCAAACAAGATCCTACAAGATCCTACAAGATTCTACGGGATACTAGAAAAAAATGGTATGGAATCTATATCAATAGCAAACAAGATCCTACAAGATCCTACAAGATCCTACAAGATTATAAGGGATACTAGACAAAAATGCTATGGAATCCATATCTATAGCAAACAAGATCCTACAAGATCCTAAAAGATCCTACAAGATTCTACGGGATACTAGACAAAAATGCTTTGAAATCCATATCAATAGCAAACAAGATCCTACAAGATCCTACACGATCCTGCAAGATCCTACAAGATCCTACAATATCCTACAAGATTCTACGGGATAGTAGACAAAAATGCTATGGAATCCATATCAATAGCAAACAAGATCCTACAAGATCCTACAAGATCCTGCAAGATGCTACAAGATCCTACAAGATCCTAGAAGATTCTACGGGATACTAGACAGAAATGCTATGGAATCCATATCAATAGCAAACAAGATCATACAAGATTCTACGGGATACTAGACAGAAATGCTATGGAATCCATATCATTAGCAAACAAGATCCTACAAGACCCTACAAAATCCTACAAGATCCTACTAGATTCTACTTGATACTACACAAAAATGATTTGGAATCCATATCAATAGCAAACAAGATCCTAAAAGATTCTACGGGATACTTGACAAAAATGCTATGGAATCCATATCAATAGCAAACAAGATCCTACAAGATCCTACAAGATTCTACGGGATACTAGACAAAAATGCTATGGAATCCATATCATTAGCAAACAAGATCCTACCAGACCCTACAAAATCCTACAAGATCCTACTAGATTCTACTTGACACTACACAAAAATGATTTGGAATCCATATCAATAGCAAACAAGATCGTAAAAGATTCTACGGGATACTTGACAAAAATGCTATGGAATCCATATCAATAGCAAACAAGATCCTACAAGATCCTGCAAGATCCTACAAGATCCTACAAGATCCTACAAGATTCTACGGGATACTAGACAAAAATGCTTTGGAATACATATCAATAGCAAACAAGATCCAAAAAGATTCTACTTGATTCTTAAGAAAAATACTATGGAATCCATATCAATACCAACCAAGATCCTACAAGATCCTGCAAGATCCTACAAGATCCTACAAGATCTTACAAGATTCTACGGGATACTAGACAAAAATGCTATGGAATCAATATCAATAGCAAAAAAGATCCTACAATATCCTACAAGATTCTACGGGATACTAGAAAAAAATGGTATGGAATCTATATCAATAGCAAACAAGATCCTACAAGATCCTACAAGATCCTACTAGATTATACGGGATACTAGACAAAAATGCTTTGAAATCCATATCTATAGCAAACAAGATCCTTGAAAATCCTTCAAGATCATACAAGATCCTACAAGATCCTACAAAATTCTGCGGGATACTAGACAAAAATACTATGGAATCCATATCAATAGGAAACAAGATCCTACAAGATCCTACAAGATTCTACGGGATACTAGACAAAAATGCTATGCAATCCATATCAATAGCAAACAAGATCCGACAAGATCCTAAAAGATCCTACAAGATTCTACGGGATACTAGACAAAATTGCTATGGAATCAATATCAATAGCAAAAAAAGATCCTACAATATCCTACAAGATTCTACGGGATACTAGAAAAAAATGGTATGGAATCCATATCAATAGCAAACAAGATCCTACAAGATCCTGCAAGATCTTACAAGATCCTACAAGATCCTACAAGATTCTACGGACTACTAGACAAAAATGCTATGGAATCCATATCAATAGGAAACAAGATCCTACAAGATCCTACAAGATTCTACGGGATACTAGACAAAAATGCTATGCAATCCATATCAATAGGAAACAAGATCCTACAAGATCCTAAAAGATCCTACAAGATTCTACGGGATACTAGACAAAAATGCTTTGAAATCCATATCAAGAGCAAACAAGATCCTTGAAGATCCTGCAAGATCCTACAAGACCCTACCAGATCCTACAGGATTCTTCGGGATACTAGACAAAAATGCTATGGAATCCTTATCAATAGCAAACAAGATCCTACAAGATCCTACAAGATTCTACGGGATACTAGACAAAAATGCTATGGATTCCATATCAATAGCAAACAAGATACTACAAGATTCTACGGGATACTAGACAAAAATGCTATGGAATCCATATCAATAGCAAACAAGATCCCACAAGATCCTACAAGATTCTACGGGATACTAGACAAAAATGCTATGGAATCCATAACAATAGCAAACAAGATCCTACAAGAACCTGCAAGATCATACAAGATCCTACAAGATTCTACGGGATACTAAACAAAAATGCTATGGAATCCATATCAATAGCAAACAAGATCCTACAAGATTCTAAGGGATACTACACAAAAACGCTATGGAATCCATATCAATAGCAAACAAGATCCTACAAGATTCTACGGGATACTAGACAAAAATGCTATGGAATCCATATCAATAGCAAACAAGATCCTACAAGATTCCACGGGATACTAGAAAACAAAAGCTATGGAATCCATATCAATAGGAAACAAGATCCTACAAGATCCTACAAGGTCCTTGAAGATCCTACAAGATTCTACGGGATACTTGACAAAAATACTATGGAGTCCATATCAATAGCAAACAAGATCCTACAAGATCCTGCAAGATCCTACAAGATCCTACAATATCCTACAAGATTCTACGGGATACTAGATAAAAATACTATGGAATCCATATCAATAGCAAAGAACATCCTACAAGATCCTACAAGATTCTACGGGATGCTAGACAAAAATGCTATGGAATCCATATCAATAGCAAACACGATCCTACAAGATTCTACGGGATACTTGACAAAAATGCTATGGAATCCATATAAATAGGAAACAACATCCTACAAGATCCTGCAAGATCCTGGAAGATCCTACAAGATCCTACAAGATCCTACAATATTCTACGGGATACTAGACAAAAATACTATGGAATCCATAGCAATAGCAAATAAGATCCTACACGATCCTACAAGATTCTACGGGATACTAGACAAAAATGCTATGGAATCCATATCCATAGCAAACAAGATCCTACAAGATCCTACCAGATTCTACGGGATACTAGACAAAAATTTTTTGGAATCGATATCAATAGCAAACAAGATCCTACACGATTCTACGGGATACTTGACAAAAATGCTATGGAATCCATATCAATAGCAAACAAGATCCTACAAGATTCTCCAAGATCCTACAAGATTCTTTGGAATACTAGACGAAAAACCTATGGAATCCATATTAATAACAAACAAGATCCTACAAGATCCTACAAGATCATACAAGATCCTACAAGATTCTACGGGATACTACACAAAAATGCTTTGGAATCCATATCAATAAGAAACAAGATCCTACAAGATTATACGGGATACTTGACAAAAATGCTATAAAATCCATATCAATAGGAAACAAGATCCTACATGATTTTGCAAGATCCTACAAGATCCTACAAGATCTTACAAGATTCTACTGGATACTAGACAAAAATGCTATGAAATCAATATCAATAGCAACCAAGATCCTACAAGATTCTACTGGATACTAGACAAAAATGCTATGGAATCCATATCCATAGCAAACAAGATCCTACACGATTCTACGGGATACTTGACAAAAATGATATGGAATCCATATCAATAGCAAACAATATCCTACAAGATCCTGCAAGATCCTACAAGATTCTACGGGATACTAGGCAAAAATGCTATGGAATCCATAACAATAGCAAACAAGATCCTACAAGATCCTACAAGATTCTACGGGATACTAGACAAAAATGCTATGGAATCGATATCATTAGCAAACAAGATCCTACAAGATCCTACAATGTCCTTGAAGATCCTACAAGATTCTACGGGATACTTGACAAAAATTCTATGGAGTCCATATCAATAGCAAACAAAATCCTACAAGATCCTACAAGATTCTACGGGATACTAGACAAAAATGGTATGGAATCCATATCAATAGCGAACAAGATCCTACAAGATCCTACAAGATTCTCCGGGATACTAGACAAAAATGCTATGGAATCGATATCATTAGCAAACAAGATCCTACAAGATCCTACAAGATTCTACGGGATACTAGAAAAAAATGGTATGGAACCATATCATTAGCAAACAAGATCCTACAAGATCCTACAAGATCCTACAAGATTCTACGGGATACTATACAAAAATGCTTTGAAATCCATATCAATAGCAAACAAGATCCTACAAGATTCTACGGGATACTAGACAAAAACGCTATGGAATCAATATCAATAGCAAACAAGATCCTACAAGATCCTACAAGATCCTACAAGATTATACGGGATACTAGACAAAAATGCTTTGAAATCCATATCTATAGCAAACAAGATCCTTGAAAATCCTTCAAGATCATACAAGATCCTACAAGATCCTACAAAATTCTGCGGGATACTAGACAAAAATGCTATGGAATCCATATCAATAGGAAACAAGATCCTACAAGATCCTACAAGATTCTACGGGATACTAGACAAAAATGCTATGCAATGCATATCAATAGCAAACAAGATCCTACAAGATCCTAAAAGATCCTACAAGATTCTACGGGATACTAGACAAAAATGCTTTGAAATCCATATCATTAGCAAACAAGATCCTTGAAGATCCTGCAAGATCCTACAAGACCCTACCAGATCCTACAGGATTCTTCGGGATACTAGACAAAAATGCTATGGAATCCTTATCAATAGCAAACAAGATCCTACAAGATCCTACAATATCCTGCAAGATCCTACAAGATCCTACAAGATCCTACAAGATTCTACGGGATACTAGACAAAAATGCTATGGAATCCATATCAATAGCAAACAAGATCCTACAAGATCCTACAAGATTCTACGGGATAGTAGACAAAAATGCTATGGAATCCATATCAATAGCAAACAAGATCCTACAAGATCCTGCAAGATCCTACAAGATCCTACAAGATCCTACAAGATTCTACGGGATACTAGACAAAAATGCTATGGAATCCATATCAATAGCAAACAAGATCCTACAAGATCCTACAAGATTCTACGTGATACTAGACAAAAATGCTATGGAATCCATATCAATAGCAAACAAGATCCTACAAGATTCTACGGGATACTAGACAAAAATGCTTTGGAATCCATATCAATAGCAAACAAGATCCTTGAAGATCCTGCAAGATCTTACAAGATCATACAAGATCCTACAGGATTCTACGGGATACTAGACAAAAATGCTATGGAATCCATATCATTAGCAAACAAGATCCTACAAGACCCTACAAAATCCTACAAGATCCTACCAGATTCTACTTGATATTACACAAAAATGATTTGGAATCCATATCAATAGCAAACAAGATCCTAAAAGATTCTACGGGATACTTGACAAAAATGCTATGGAATCCATATCAATAGCAAACAAGATCCTACAAGATCCTACAAGATCCTACAAGATCCTAGAAGATTCTACGGGATACTACACAAAAATGCTATGGAATCCATATCATTAGCAAACAAGATCCTACAAGACCCTACAAAATCCTACAAGATCCTACTAGATTCTACTTGCTTCTACACAAAAATGATTTGGAATCCATATCAATAGCAAACAAGATCCTAAAAGATTCTACGGGATACTTGACAAAAATGCTATGGAATCCATATCAATAGCAAACAAGATCCTACAAGATCCTGCAAGATCCTACAAGATCCTACAAGATCCTACAAGATTCTACGGGATGGTAGACAAAAATGGTATGGAATCCATTTCAATACCAAACAAGATCCTACAAGATCCTACAAGATTCTACGGGATACTAGACAAAAACGATCGGAATCCATATCAATAGGAAACAAGATCGTACAAGATCCTACAAGATTCTATGGGATACTAGACAAAAATGCTATGGAATCCATATCAATAGCAAACAAGATCCTTCAAGATTCTACGGGATACTAGACAAAAATGCTATGGAATCCATATCAACAGCAAACAAGATCCTACAAGATCCTGCAAGATTCTACGGGATACTAGACAAAAATGCTCTAGAATCCATATCAATAGCAAACAAGATCCTACAAGATCCTACAAGATTCTCCGGGATACTAGACAAATATGCTATGGAATCCATATCAATAGCAAACAAGGTCCTACAAGATTCTAAGGGATACTAGACAAAAATGCTATGGAATCCATATCATTAGGAAACAAGATTCTACAAGATCTTACAAGATCCTATAAGATCCTACAAGATTCTACGGGATACTAGACATAAATGCTTTGGAATCCATATCAATAGCAAACAAGATCCTAAAAGATTCTACGGGATACTTGACAAAAATGATATGGAATCCATTTCAATAGAAAAGAAGATCCTACAAGATCCTCCAAGATCCTACAAGATCCTACAAGATCCTACAAAATTCTAAGGGATACTAGACAAAAATGCTATGGAATCCATATCAATAGCAAACAAGATCCTACAAGATCCTACAAGATTCTACGGGATACTAGACAAAAATGCTATGGAATCCATATCATTAGCAAAGGATATCATACAAGATCCTAAAAGATCCTACAAGATCCTACAAGATTCTACGGGATACTAGACAAAAATGCTTTGGAATCCATATCAATAGGAAACAAGATCCTTCAAGATCCTACAAGATTCTACGGGATGCTAGAAAAAAATGGTATGGAATCCATATCAATAGCAAACAAGATCCTACAAGATCCTGCAAGATCTTACAAGATCCTACAAGATCCTACAAGATTCTACGGACTACTAGACAAAAATGCTATGGAATCCATATCAATAGGAAACAAGATCCTACAAGATCCTACAAGATTCTACGGGATACTAGACAAAAATGCTATGCAATCCATATCAATAGCAAACAAGATCCTACAAGATCCTAAAAGATCCTACAAGATTCTACGGGATAGTAGACAAAAATGCTTTGAAATCCATATCAATAGCAAACAAGATCCTTGAAGATCCTGCAAGATCCTACAAGACCCTACCAGATCCTACAGGATTCTTCGGGATACTAGACAAAAATGCTATGGAATCCTTATCAATAGCAAACAAGATCCTACAAGATCCTACAAGATTCTACGGGATACTAGACAAAAATGCTATGGAATCCATATCATTAGCAAAGGATATCATACAAGATCCTAAAAGATCCTACAAGATCCTACAAGATTCTACGGGATACTAGACAAAAATGCTTTGGAATCCATATCAATAGGAAACAAGATCCTACAAGATCCTACAAGATTCTACGGGATGCTAGAAAAAAATGGTATGGAATCCATATCAATAGCAAACAAGATCCTACAAGATCCTGCAAGATCTTACAAGATCCTTCAAGATCCTACAAGATTCTACGGACTACTAGACAAAAATGCTATGGAATCCATATCAATAGGAAACAAGATCCTACAAGATCCTACAAGATTCTACGGGATACTAGACAAAAATGCTATGCAATCCATATCAATAGCAAACAAGATCCTACAAGATCCTAAAAGATCCTACAAGATTCTACGGGATAGTAGACAAAAATGCTTTGAAATCCATATCAATAGCAAACAAGATCCTTGAAGATCCTGCAAGATCCCACAAGACCCTACCAGATCCTACAGGATTCTTCGGGATACTAGACAAAAATGCTATGGAATCCTTATCAATAGCAAACAAGATCCTACAAGATCCTACAATATCCTGCAAGATCTTACAAGATCCTACAAGCTCGTACAAGATTCTACGGACTACTAGACAAAAATGCTATGGAATCCATATCAATAGGAAACAAGAAACTACAAGATCCTACAAGATCCTACAAGATTCTACGAGATACTAGACAAAAATGCTTTGGAATCATATCAATAGCAAACAAGATCCTACAAGATCCTACGAGATCCTACAAGATTCTACGGGATACTAGACAAAAATGCTTTGGAATACATATCAATAGCAAACAAGATCCTTGAAGATCCTGCAAGATCCTACCAGATCCTACAAGATCCTACAAGATTCTACGGGATACTAGACAAAAATGCTATGAATTCATATCAATACCAAGCAAGATCCTACAAGATCCTAAAAGATTCTACGGGATACTAGACAAAAATGCTATGGAATCCATATCATTAGCAAACAAGATCCTACAACATCCTATAAGATCCTTCAAGATCCTACAATATTCTACGGGATGCTAGACAAAAATGCTATGGAATGCATATCAATAGCAAACAAGATCCTACAAGATCCTACAATATTCTACGGGATACTAGACAAAAATGCTATGGAATCCATATCATTAGCAAACAATATCCTTCAAGATCCTACAAGATCTTGCAAGATCCTACAAGATTCTACGGGCTACTAGACAAAAATGCTTTGGAATCCATATCAATAGCAAACAAGATCCTAAAAGGTTCTACAGGATACTTGACAAAAATGCTATGGAATCCATATCAATAGCAAACAAGATCCTACCAGATCCTGCAAGATCCTACAAGATCCTACAAGATCTTACAAGATTCTACGGGATACTAGACAAAAATGCTTTGGAATCCATATCAATAGCAAACAAGATCCTACAAGATCCTGCAAGATCCTTTGAGATCCTACAAGATCCTTCAAGATTCTACGGGATACTAGACAAAAACGCTCGGAATCCATATCAATAGCAAACAAGATCCTACAAGATCCTACAAGATTCTATGGGATACTAGACAAAAATGCTATGGAATCCATATCAATAGCAAACAATTCTTACAAGATTCTACGGGATACTAGACAAAAATGCTATGGAATCCATATCAATAGCAAACAATTCTTACAAGATTCTACGGGATACTAGACAAAAATGCTATGGAATCCATATCAATAGCAAACAAGATCCTACATGATTCTACGGGATACTAGACAAAAATACTTTGGAATCCATATCAATAGCAAACAAGATCCTACAAGATTCTACGGGACACTTGACAAAAATGCTATGGAATCCATATCAATAGCAAACAAGATCCTACAAGATAATGCAAGATCCTACAAGATCCTACAATATCCTACAAGATTCTACGGTATGCTAGACAAAAATGCTATGGAATCCATATCAATAGCAAAAAAGATCCTACAAGATCCTAGAAAATTCTACAGGATACTAGACAAAAATGCTATTAAATCCATATCAATAGCAAACAAGATCCTACAAGATTCTACGGGATACTAGACAAAAATGCTATGGAATCCATATCAATAGCAAACAAGATCCTACAAGATTCTACGGGATACTAGACAAATATGCTATGGAATCCTTATCAATAGCCAACAAGACCCTACAAGATCCTGCAAGATCCTAAAAGATCCTACAAGATCCTACAAGATTCTACGGAATACTAGACAAAAATGCTATGGAATCCATATCAATAGCAAACAAGATCCTGCAAGATCCTACAAGATCCTACAAGATCCTACAAGATTCTACGGGATACTAGACAAAAATGCTATGGAATCCATATCAATAGCAAACGAGATCCTACAAGATCCTACAAGATTCTACGGGATACTAGACAAAAATGCTATGGAATCCATATCATTATCAAACAAGATCCTACAAGATCCTACAAGATCCTACAAGATTCTACGGAATACTAGACAAAAATGCTATGGAACCCATATCAATAGGAAACAAGATCCTACAAGATCCTACCAGATCCTACAAGATTCTACGGGATACTAGACAAAAATGCTATGGAATCAATTTCAATAGCAAACAAGATCCTACAAGATCCTACAAGATTCTACGGGATACTACACAAAAATGCTACGGAATCCATATCAATAGCAAACAAGATCCTACAAGATTCTACGGGATACTAGACAAAAATGCTATGGAATCCATATCAATAGCAGACAAGATCCTACAAGATCCTACAAGATCCTACAAGATCATACAAGATTCTACGGGATACTAGACAAAAACGCTATGGAATCCATATCAATAGCAAACAAGATCCTACAAGATCCTACAAGATTCTCCGGTATACTAGACAAATATGCTATGGAATCCATATCAATAGGAAACAAGATCCTACAAGATTCTACGGGATACTAGACAAAAATGCTATGGGATCCATATCATTATCAAACAAGATTCTACAAGATCCTACAAGATCCTATAAGATCCTACAAGATTCTACGGGATACTAGACAAAAATGCTTTGAAATCTATATCAATAGCAAACAAGATCCTAAAAGATTCTACGGGATACTTGACAAAAATGAAATGGAATCCATCTCAATAGAAAAGAAGATCCTACACGATCCTGCAAGATCCTACAAGATCCTAGAAGATCCTACAAGATTCTACGGGATACTAGACAAAAATGCTATGGAATCCAAATCATTAGCAAACAAGTTCCTACAAGATCCTACAAGATCCTACAAGATTCTCCGGGATACTAGACAAAAATGCTATGGAATCCATATCAATAGCAAACAAGATCCTAAAAGATTCTACGGGATACTTGACAAAAATGCTATGGAATCCATATCAATAGCAAACAAGATCCTAAAAGATTCTACGGGATAGTAGACAAAAATGCTATGGAATCAATATCAATAGCAAACAAGATCCTACAAGATTCTACGCGATACTAGAAAAAAATCGTATGGAATCCATATCAATAGCAAACAAGATCCTACAAGATCCTACAAGATCCTACAAGATTCTACGGAATACTAGACAAAAATGCTATGGAATCCATATCAATAGCAAACAAGATCCTACAAGATCCTACAAGATCCTACAAGATCCTTCAAGATTCTACGGAATACTAGACAAAAATGCTATGGAATCCATATCAATAGCAAAGAAGATCCTACAAAATCCTACAAGATCCTACAATATTCTACGGGATACTAGACAAAAATGCTTTGGAATCCATATCAATACCAAAGAAGATCCTACAAGATCCTGCAAGATAATACAAGATCCTACAAGATCCTACAAGATTGTACGGGATACTAGACAAAAGTGCTCGGAATCCATAGCAATAGGAAACAAGATCCTAAAAGATGCTACAAGATTCTATGGGATACTAGACAAAAATAATATGGAATCCATATCAATAGCAAACAAGATCCTACAAGATCCTACAAGATTCTACGGTATGCTAGACAAAAATGCTATGGAATCCATATCAATAGCAAAAAAGATCCTACAAGATCCTACAAGATTCTACAGGATACTAGACAAAAATGCTATTAAATCCATATCAATAGCAAACAAGATCCTGCAAGATCCTATAAGATCCTACAAGATCCTACAAGATTCTAGGGGATACTAGACAAAAATGCTATGGAATCCATATCAATAGCAAACGAGATCCTACAAGATCCTACAAGATTCTACGGGATACTAGACAAAAATGCTATGGAATCCATATCATTATCAAACAAGATCCTACAAGATCCTACAAGATCCTACAAGATTCTACGGGATCCTAGACAAAAATGCTATGGAATCCATATCAATAGCAAACAAGATCCTAAAAGATTCTACGGGATACTTGACAAAAATGCTATGGAATCCATATCAATAGCAAACAAGATCCTACAAGATCCTGCAAGATCCTACAAGATCCTAAAAGATCCTTCAAGATTCTACGGGATACTAGACAAAAATGCTATGGGATCAATATCAATAGCAAACAAGATCCTACAAGATCCTACAAGATTCTACGGGATACTAGAAAAAAATCGTATGGAATCCATATCAATAGCAAACAAGATCCTACAAGATCCTGCAAGATCCTACGAGATCCTACAAGATCCTACAAGATTCTACGGAATACTAGACAAAAATGCTATGGAATCCATATCAATAGCAAACAAGATCCTACAAGATCCTACCATATCCTACAAGATTCTACGGGATACTAGACAAAAATGCTATGGAATCTATATCAATAGCAAACAAGATCCTACAAGATCCTGCAAGATTCTACGGGATACTAGAAAAAAATCGTATGGAAACCATATCAATAGCAAACAAGATCCTACAAGATCCTGCAAGATCCTACAAGATCCTACAAGATCCTACAAGATTCTACGGAATACTAAACAAAAATGCTATGGAATCCATATCAATAGCAAACAAGATCCTACAAGATCCTACAAAATTCTACGGGATACTAGACAAAAATGCCATGGAATCCATATCAATAGCAAACAAGATCCTACAAGATCCTACAAAATTCTACGGGATACTAGACAAAAATACTTTGGAATCCATATCAATAGCAAACAAGATCCTAAAAGATTCTACGGGATACTTGACAAAAATGATATGGAATCCATCTCAATAGAACACAAGATCCTACAAGATCCTGCAAGATCCTACAAGATCCTACAAGATCCTACAAGATTCTACGGGATGCTAGACAAAAATGCTATGGAATCAATTTCAATAGCAAACAAGATCCTACAAGATCCTACAAGATTCTACGGGATACTACACAAAAATGCTATGGAATCCATATCAATAGCAAACAAGATCCTACAAGATTCTACGGGATACTAGACAAAAATGCTATGGAATCCATATCAATAGCAGACAAGATCCTACAAGATCCTAAAAGATCCTACAAGATCATAGAAGATTCTACGGGATACTAGACAAAAATGCTATGGAATCCATATCAATAGCAAACAAGATCCTACAAGATCCTACAAGATTCTCCGGTATACTAGACAAATATGCTATGGAATCCATATCAATAGGAAACAAGATCCTACAAGATTCTACGGGATACTAGACAAAAATGCTATGGAATTCATATCAATAGGAATTAAGATCCTACAAGATCCTACATGATTCTACGGGATACAAGACAAAAATGCTTTGGAATCTATATCAATAGCAAACAAGATCCTAAAAGATTCTACGGGATACTTGACAAAAATGAAATGGAATCCATCTCAATAGAACAGAAGATCCTACACGATCCTGCAAGATCCTACAAGATCCTAGAAGATCCTACAAGATTCTACGGGATACTAGACAAAAATGCTATGGAATCCAAATCATTAGCAAACAAGTTCCTACAAGATCCTACAAGATCCTACAAGATTCTCCGGGATACTAGACAAAAATGCTATGGAATCCATATCAATAGCAAACAAGATCCTAAAAGATTCTACGGGATACTTGACAAAAATGCTATGGAATCCATATCAATAGCAAACAAGATCCTAAAAGATTCTACGGGATACTAAACAAAAATGCTATGGAATCAATATCAATAGCAAACAAGATCCTACAAGATCCTACAAGATTCTATGGGTTACTAGAAAAAAATCGTATGGAATCCATATCAATAGCAAACAAGATCCTACAAGATCCTACAAGATCCTACAAGATTCTACGGAATACTAGACAAAAATGCTATGGAATCCATATCAATAGCAAACAAGATCCTACAAGATCCTACAAGATCCTACAAGATCCTTCAAGATTCTACGGAATACTAGACAAAAATACTATGGAATCCATATCAATAGCAAACAAGATCCTACAAAATCCTACAAGATCCTACAAGATTCTAAGGGATACTAGACAAAAATGCTTTGGAATCCATATCAATACCAAAGAAGATCCTACAAGATCCTGCAAGATAATACAAGATCCTACAAGATTCTACGGGATACTAGACAAAAGTGCTCGGAATCCATATCAATAGGAAACAAGATCCTACAAGATCCTACAAGATTCTCCGGTATACTAGACAAATATGCTATGGAATCCATATCAATAGGAAACAAGATCCTACAAGATTCTACGGGATACTAGACAAAAATGCTATGGAATTCATATCAATAGGAATTAAGATCCTACAAGATCCTACATGATTCTACGGGATACTAGACAAAAATGCTATGGGATCCATATCATTATCAAACAAGATTCTACAAGATCCTACAAGATCCTATAAGATCCTACAAGATTCTACGGGATACAAGACAAAAATGCTTTGGAATCTATATCAATAGCAAACAAGATCCTAAAAGATTCTACGGGATACTTGACAAAAATGAAATGGAATCCATCTCAATAGAACAGAAGATCCTACACGATCCTGCAAGATCCTACAAGATCCTAGAAGATCCTACAAGATTCTACGGGATACTAGACAAAAATGCTATGGAATCCAAATCATTAGCAAACAAGTTCCTACAAGATCCTACAAGATCCTACAAGATTCTCCGGGATACTAGACAAAAATGCTATGGAATCCATATCAATAGCAAACAAGATCCTAAAAGATTCTACGGGATACTTGACAAAAATGCTATGGAATCCATATCAATAGCAAACAAGATCCTAAAAGATTCTACGGGATACTAAACAAAAATGCTATGGAATCAATATCAATAGCAAACAAGATCCTACAAGATCCTACAAGATTCTATGGGTTACTAGAAAAAAATCGTATGGAATCCATATCAATAGCAAACAAGATCCTACAAGATCCTACAAGATCCTACAAGATTCTACGGAATACTAGACAAAAATGCTATGGAATCCATATCAATAGCAAACAAGATCCTACAAGATCCTACAAGATCCTACAAGATCCTTCAAGATTCTACGGAATACTAGACAAAAATACTATGGAATCCATATCAATAGCAAACAAGATCCTACAAAATCCTACAAGATCCTACAAGATTCTAAGGGATACTAGACAAAAATGCTTTGGAATCCATATCAATACCAAAGAAGATCCTACAAGATCCTGCAAGATAATACAAGATCCTACAAGATTCTACGGGATACTAGACAAAAGTGCTCGGAATCCATATCAATAGGAAACAAGATCCTACAAGATCCTACAAGATTCTACGGGATACTAGACAAAAATGCTATGGAATCCATATCAATAGCAAACAAGATCCTACAAGATCCTACAAGATTCTACGGGATACTAGACAAAAATGCTTTGCAATCCATATCAATAGCAAACAAGATCCTAAAAGATTCTACGGGATACTTGACAAAAATGATATGGAATCCATCTCAATAGAAAACAAGATCCTACAAGATCCTGCAAGACCCTACAAGATCCTACAAGATACTACAAGAGTCTACGGGATACTAGACAAAAAGGCTATGGAATCCATACCAATAGCAAACAAGAACCTACAAAATCCTACAAGATTGTACGGGATACTAGACAAAAATACTATGGAATCCATATCATTAACAAACAAGATCCTACAACATCCTACAAGATTCTACGGGATACTAGACTAAAATGCTTTGGAATCCATATCAATAGCAAACAAGATCCTAAAAGATTCTACGGAAAACTAGACAAAAATACTATGGAATCCATATTAATAGCAAACAAGATCCTACAAGATCCTGCAAGATCCTACAAGATCCTACAAGATGCTACAAGATTCTACGGGATACTATACAAAACTGCTTTGGAATCCATATCAATAGCAAACAAGATCCTTTAAAATCCTGCAAGATCATACAAGATCCTAAAAGATTCTACGGGATACTAGACAAAAATGCTATGGAATCCATATCAATAGCAAACAAGATCCTACAAGATCCTACAAGATTCTACGGGATACTAGACAAAAATGCTATGGAATCCATATCAGTAGCAAACAAGATCCTTAAAGATCCTACAAGATTCTACGGGATACTAGACAAAAATGCTATGGAATCCATATCAATAGCAAACAAGATCCTAAAAGATCCTACAAGATTCTACGTAATACTAGATAAAAATGCTATGGAATCCATATCAATAGCAAACAAGATCCTACAAAATCCTACAAGATCCTACAAGATCCTACATGATTCTACGGGATACTAGACAAAAATGCTTTGGAATCCATATATATAGCAAACAAGATCCTACAAGATCCTGCAAGATCCTACAAGATCCTACAAGATCCTACAAGATTCTACGGGATACTAGACAAAAATGCTTTGGAATCCATATCAATAGCAAACAAGATCCTTGGAAATCCTGCAAGATCATACAAGATCCTACGAGATTCTACGGGATACTAGACAAAAATGCTATGGAATCCATATCAATAGCAAACAAGATCCTACAAGATCCTACAAGATTCTAAGGGATACTAGACAAAAATGCTATGGAATCCATATCAATAGCAAACAAGATCCTACAAGATCCTACAAGATCCTACAAGATTCTACGGAATACTAGACAAAAATGCTATGGAATCCATATCAATAGCAAACAAGATCCTACAAAATCCTACAAGATCCTACAAGATCCTACATGATTCTACGGGATACTAGACAAAAAGGCTTTGGAATCCATATATATAGCAAACAAGATCCTACAAGATCCTACAAGATTCTACGGGATACTAGACAAAAATGCTATGGAATCCATATCAATAGCAAACAAGATCCTACAAGATTCTACGGGATACTAGACAAAAATGATATGGAATCCATATCAATGGCAAACAAGATCCTACAAGATCCTACAAGATCCTACAAGATTCTACGGGATACTAGACAAAAATGCTTTGGAATCCATATCAATAGCAAACAAGATCCTACAAGATCCTACAAGATTTTCCGGGATACTAGACAAATATGCTATGGAATCCATATCAATAGCAAACAAGATCCTACAAGATTCTACGGGATACTAGACAAAAATGCTATGGAATCCATATGAATAGCAAAAAAGATCCTACAAGATTCTACGGGATACTAGACAAAAATGCTATGGAATTCATATTAATAGGAAACAAGATTCTACAAGATCCTACATGATTCTACGGGATACTAGACAAAAATGATGTGGGATCCATATCATTAGCAAACAAGATTCTACAAGATCCTACAAGATCCCATAAGATCCTACAAGATTCTACGGGATACTAGACAAAAATATTTTGGAATCCATATCAATAGCAAACAAGCTCCTAAAAGATTCTACGGGATACTTGAGAAAAATGATATGGAATCCATCTCAATAGAAAACAAGATCCTACAAGATCCTGCAAGATCCTACAAGATCCTACAAGATCCTACAAGATTCTACGGGATACTAGACAAAAATGCTATGGAATCCATATCAATAGGAAACGAGATCCTACAAGATCCTATAAGATTCTACGAGATACTAGACAAAAATGCTATGGAATCCATATCATTAGCAAACAAGATCCTACAAGATCCTACAAGATCCTACAAGATCCTACAAGATTCTACGGGATACTAGACAATAGAGGTTTGGAATCCATACCAATAAGAAACAAGATCCTAAAAGATTCTACGGGATACTTGACAAAAATGCTATGGAATCCATATCAATAGCAAACAAGATCCTACAAGATCCTGCAAGATCCTACAAGATCCTACAAGATCCTACAAGATTCTACGGGATACTAGACAAAAATGCTATGGAATCAATATCAATAGCAAACACGATCCTACAAGATCCTACAAGATTCTACGGAATATTAGAAAAAAATGGTATGGAATCCATATCAATAGCAAACAAGATCCTTGAAGATCCTGGAAGATCCTACCAGATCCTACAAGATCCTACAAGATTCTACGGGATACTAGACAAAAATGCTATGGAATCCATATCAATAGCAAACAAGATCCTACAAGATCCTACAAGATTCTACGGTATACTAGACAAAAATGCTATGGAATCGATATCAATAGCAAACAAGATCCTACAAGATCCTACGAGATCCTACAAGATTCTACGGGATACTAGACAAAAATGCTTTGGAATCCATATCAATAGCAAACAAGATCCTTCAAGATCCTGCAAGATCCTAACAGATCCTACAAGATCCCACAAGATTCTACGGAATACTAGACAAAAATGCTATGGAATCCATATCAATACCAAACAAGATCCTACAAGATCCTACAAGATTCTACGGAATACTAGAGAAAAATGGTATGGAATCCATATCATAAGCAAACAAGATCCTACAAGATCCTACAAGATTCTACGGGATACTAGACAAAAATGATTTGGAATTAAAATCAATAGGAAACAAGATCCTAAAAGATTGTACGGGATACTTGACAAAAATGCTATGGAATCAATATCAATAGCAAACAAGATCCTACAAGATCCTACAAGATTCTACGGAATACTAGAAAAAAATGGTATGGAATCCATATCAATAGCAAACAAGATCCATGAAATTCCTGCAAGATCCTACAAGATCCTACAAGATTCTACATAATACTAGACAAAAATGCTATGGAATCCATATAAATAGCAAACAAGATCCTACAAAATCCTACAAGATCCTACAAGATTCTACGGAATACTAGACAAAAATGCTATGGAATCCATATAAATAGCAAACAAGATCCTACAAGATCCTACAAGATTCTACGGTATACTAGACAAAAATGCTATGGACTCCATATCAATAGCAAACAAGATCCTACAAGATCCTACGAGATCCTACAAGATTCTACGGAATACTAGACAAAAATGCTTTGGAATCCATATCAATAGCAAACAAGATCCGTGAAGATCCTGCAAGATCCTAACAGATCCTACAAGATTGCACAAGATTCTACGGGATACTAGACAAAAATGCTATGGAATCCATATCAATACGAAACAAGATCCTACAAGATCCTACAAGATTCTACGGAATACTAGACGAAAATGCTATGGAATCCATATCATTAGCAAACAAGATCCTACAAGATCCTACAAGATCCTACAAGATCCTACAAGATTCTACGGGATACTAGACAAAAATGATTTGGAATTAAAATCAATAGCAAACAAGATCCTAAAAGATTCTACGGGATACTTGACAAAAATGCTATGGAATCCATATCAATAGCAAACAAGATCCTACAATATCCTACAAGATTCTACGGGATACTAGACAAAAATGCTATGCAATCAATATCAATAGCAAACAAGATCCTACAAGATCCTACAAGATTCTACGGAATACTAGAAAAAAATGGTATGGAATCCATATCAATAGCAAACAAGATCCTTGAAGATCCTGGAAGATCCTACCAGATCCTACAAGATCCTACAAGATTCTACGGGAGACTAGACAAAAATGCTATGGAATCCATATCAATAGCAAACAAGATCCTACAAGATCCTACAAGATTCTACGGTATACTAGACAAAAATGCTATGGAATCGATATCAATAGCAAACAAGATCCTACAAGATCCTACGAGATCCTACAAGATTCTACGGGATACTAGACAAAAATGCTTTGGAATCCATATCAATAGCAAACAAGATCCTTGAAGATCCTGCAAGATCCTAAAAGATCCTACAAGATCCCACAAGATTCTACGGAATACTAGACAAAAATGCTATGGAATCCATATCAATACCAAACAAGATCCTACAGGATCCTACAAGTTTCTACGGAATACTAGAGAAAAATGGTATGGAATCCATATCATTAGCAAACAAGATCCTACAAGATCCTACAAGATCCTACAAGATCCTACAAGATTCTACGGGATACTAGACAAAAATGATTTGGAATTAAAATCAAAAGCAAACAAGATCCTAAAATATTCTACGGGATACTTGACAAAAATGCTATGGAATCAATATCAATAGCAAACAAGATCCTACAAGATCCTACAAGATTCTACGGAATACTAGAAAAAAATGGTATGGAATCCATATCAATAGCAAACAAGATCCTTGAAAATCCTGCAAGATCCTACAAGATCCTACAAGATTCTACGGAATACTAGACAAAAATGCTATGGAATCCATATAAATAGCAAACAAGATCCTACAAAATCCTACAAGATCCTACAAGATCCTACATGATTTTACGGGATACTAGACAAAAATGCTTTGGAATCCATATATATAGCAAACAAGATCCTACAAGATCCTGCAAGATCCTACAAGATCCTACAAGATCCTAAGAGATTCTACGGGATACTAGAGAAAAACGCTCGGAATCCATATAAATAGCAAACAAGATCCTACAAGATCCTACAAGATTCTACGGGATACTAGACAAAAATGCTATGGAATCCATATCAATAGCAAACAAGATCCTACAAGATTCTACGGGATACGACACAAAAATGATATGGAATCCATATCAATAGCAAACAAGATCCTACAAGATCCTACAAGATCCTACAAGATCCTACAAGATTTTACGGGATACTAGACAAAAATGATTTGGAATCCATATCAATAGCAAACAAGATCCTACAAGATCCTACAAGATTTTCCGGGATACTAGACAAATATGCTATGGAATCCATATCAATAGCAAACAAGATCCTACAAGATTCTACGGGATACTAGACAAAAATGCTCTGGAATCCATATGAATAGCAAACAAGATCCTACAAGATTCTACGGGATACTAGACAAAAATGCTATGGAAATCATATTAATAGGAAACAAGATTCTACAAGATCCTACATGATTCTACGGGATACTAGACAAAAATGATGTGGGATCCATATCATTTGCAAACAAGATTCTACAAGATCCTACAAGATCCTATAAGATCCTACAAGATTCTACGGGATACTAGACAAAAATATTTTGGAATCCATATCAATAGCAAACAAGCTCCTAAAAGATTCTACTGGATACTAGAGAAAAATGATATGGAATCCATCTCAATAGAAAACAAGATCCTACAAGATCCTGCAAGATCCCACAAGATCCTACAAGATTCTACAAGATTCTACGGGATACTAGACAAAAATGCTATGGAATCCATATCAATAGGAAACGAGATCCTACAAGATCCTATAAGATTCTACGGGATACTAGACAAAAATGCTATGGAATCCATATCATTAGCAAACAAGATCCTACAAGATCCTACAAGATCCTACAAGATCCTACAAGATTCTACGGGATACTAGACAAAAGAGGTTTGGAATCCATACCAATAAGAAACAAGATCCTAAAAGATTCTACGGGATACTTGACAAAAATGCTATGGAATCCATATCAATAGCAAACAAGATCCTACAAGATCCTGCAAGATCCTACAAGATCCTACAAGATCCTACAAGATTCTACGGGATACTAGACAAAAATCCTATGGAATCAATATCAATAGCAAACAAGATCCTACAAGATCCTACAAGATTCTACGGAATACTAGAAAAAAATGGTATGGAATCCATATCAATAGCAAACAAGATCCTTGAAGATCCTGGAAGGTCCTTCCAGATGCTACAAGATCCTACAAGATTCTACGGGATACTAGACAAAAATGCTATGGAATCCATATCAATAGCAAACAAGATCCTACAAGATCCTACAAAATTCTACGGTATACTAGACAAAAATGCTATCGACTCCATATCAATAGGAAACAAGATCCTACAAGATCCTACAAGATCCTACGAGATCATACAAGATTCTACGGAATACTAGACAAAAATGCTTTGGAATCCATATCAATAGCAAACAAGATCCTTGAAGATCCTGCAAGATCCTAACAGATCCTACTAGATTGCACAAGATTCTACGGGATACTAGAGAAAAATGCTATGGAATCCATATCAATACCAAACAATATCCTAGAAGATCCTACAAGATTCTACGGAATACTAGACGAAAATGCTATGGAATCCATATCATTAGCAAACAAGATCCTAAAAGATCCTACAAGATCCTACAAGATCCTACAAGATTCTACGGGATACTAGACAAAAATGATTTGGAATTAAAATCAATAGCAAACAAGATCCTAAAAGATTCTACGGGATACTTGACAAAAATGCTATGGAATCCATATCAATAGCAAACAAGATCCTACAAGATCCAGCAAGATCCTACAAGATCCTACAATATCCTACAAGATTCTACGGGATACTAGACAAAAATGCTATGGAATCAATATCAATAGCAAACAAGATCCTACAAGATTCTACGGAATACTAGAAAAAAATGGTATGGAATCCATATCAATACCAAACAAGATCCTTGAAGATCCTGGAAGATCCTACCAGATCCTACAAGATGCTACAAGATTCTACGGGATACGAGACAAAAATGCTATGGAATCCATATCAATAGCAAACAAGATCGTACAAGATTCTACGGGATACTAGACAAAAATGCTATGGAATCCATATCAATAGCAAACAAGATCCTACAAGATCCTACAAGATCCTACAAGATCCTACAAGATTCTACGGGATACTAGACAAAAATGCTTTGGAATCCATATCAATAGCAAACAAGATCCTACAAGATCCTACAAGATTTTCCGGGATACTAGACAAATATGCTATGGAATCCATATCAATAGCAAACAAGATCCTACAAGATTCTACGGGATACTAGACAAAAATGCTATGGAATCCATATGAATAGCAAAAAAGATCCTACAAGATTCTACGGGATACTAGACAAAAATGCTATGGAATTCATATTAATAGGAAACAAGATTCTACAAGATCCTACATGATTCTACGGGATACTAGACAAAAATGATGTGGGATCCATATCATTAGCAAACAAGATTCTACAAGATCCTACAAGATCCCATAAGATCCTACAAGATTCTACGGGATACTAGACAAAAATATTTTGGAATCCATATCAATAGCAAACAAGCTCCTAAAAGATTCTACGGGATACTTGAGAAAAATGATATGGAATCCATCTCAATAGAAAACAAGATCCTACAAGATCCTGCAAGATCCTACAAGATCCTACAAGATCCTACAAGATTCTACGGGATACTAGACAAAAATGCTATGGAATCCATATCAATAGGAAACGAGATCCTACAAGATCCTATAAGATTCTACGAGATACTAGACAAAAATGCTATGGAATCCATATCATTAGCAAACAAGATCCTACAAGATCCTACAAGATCCTACAAGATCCTACAAGATTCTACGGGATACTAGACAATAGAGGTTTGGAATCCATACCAATAAGAAACAAGATCCTAAAAGATTCTACGGGATACTTGACAAAAATGCTATGGAATCCATATCAATAGCAAACAAGATCCTACAAGATCCTGCAAGATCCTACAAGATCCTACAAGATCCTACAAGATTCTACGGGATACTAGACAAAAATGCTATGGAATCAATATCAATAGCAAACACGATCCTACAAGATCCTACAAGATTCTACGGAATATTAGAAAAAAATGGTATGGAATCCATATCAATAGCAAACAAGATCCTTGAAGATCCTGGAAGATCCTACCAGATCCTACAAGATCCTACAAGATTCTACGGGATACTAGACAAAAATGCTATGGAATCCATATCAATAGCAAACAAGATCCTACAAGATCCTACAAGATTCTACGGTATACTAGACAAAAATGCTATGGAATCGATATCAATAGCAAACAAGATCCTACAAGATCCTACGAGATCCTACAAGATTCTACGGGATACTAGACAAAAATGCTTTGGAATCCATATCAATAGCAAACAAGATCCTTCAAGATCCTGCAAGATCCTAACAGATCCTACAAGATCCCACAAGATTCTACGGAATACTAGACAAAAATGCTATGGAATCCATATCAATACCAAACAAGATCCTACAAGATCCTACAAGATTCTACGGAATACTAGAGAAAAATGGTATGGAATCCATATCATAAGCAAACAAGATCCTACAAGATCCTACAAGATTCTACGGGATACTAGACAAAAATGATTTGGTATTAAAATCAATAGGAAACAAGATCCTAAAAGATTGTACGGGATACTTGACAAAAATGCTATGGAATCAATATCAATAGCAAACAAGATCCTACAAGATCCTACAAGATTCTACGGAATACTAGAAAAAAATGGTATGGAATCCATATCAATAGCAAACAAGATCCATGAAATTCCTGCAAGATCCTACAAGATCCTACAAGATTCTACATAATACTAGACAAAAATGCTATGGAATCCATATAAATAGCAAACAAGATCCTACAAAATCCTACAAGATCCTACAAGATTCTACGGAATACTAGACAAAAATGCTATGGAATCCATATAAATAGCAAACAAGATCCTACAAGATCCTACAAGATTCTACGGTATACTAGACAAAAATGCTATGGACTCCATATCAATAGCAAACAAGATCCTACAAGATCCTACGAGATCCTACAAGATTCTACGGAATACTAGACAAAAATGCTTTGGAATCCATATCAATAGCAAACAAGATCCGTGAAGATCCTGCAAGATCCTAACAGATCCTACAAGATTGCACAAGATTCTACGGGATACTAGACAAAAATGCTATGGAATCCATATCAATACGAAACAAGATCCTACAAGATCCTACAAGATTCTACGGAATACTAGACGAAAATGCTATGGAATCCATATCATTAGCAAACAAGATCCTACAAGATCCTACAAGATCCTACAAGATCCTACAAGATTCTACGGGATACTAGACAAAAATGATTTGGAATTAAAATCAATAGCAAACAAGATCCTAAAAGATTCTACGGAATACTTGACAAAAATGCTATGGAATCCATATCAATAGCAAACAAGATCCTACAATATCCTACAAGATTCTACGGGATACTAGACAAAAATGCTATGCAATCAATATCAATAGCCAACAAGATCCTACAAGATCCTACAAGATTCTACGGAATACTAGAAAAAAATGGTATGGAATCCATATCAATAGCAAACAAGATCCTTGAAGATCCTGGAAGATCCTACCAGATCCTACAAGATCCTACAAGATTCTACGGGAGACTAGACAAAAATGCTATGGAATCCATATCAATAGCAAACAAGATCCTACAAGATCCTACAAGATTCTACGGTATACTAGACAAAAATGCTATGGAATCGATATCAATAGCAAACAAGATCCTACAAGATCCTACGAGATCCTACAAGATTCTACGGGATACTAGACAAAAATGCTTTGGAATCCATATCAATAGCAAACAAGATCCTTGAAGATCCTGCAAGATCCTAAAAGATCCTACAAGATCCCACAAGATTCTACGGAATACTAGACAAAAATGCTATGGAATCCATATCAATACCAAACAAGATCCTACAGGATCCTACAAGTTTCTACGGAATACTAGAGAAAAATGGTATGGAATCCATATCATTAGCAAACAAGATCCTACAAGATCCTACAAGATCCTACAAGATCCTACAAGATTCTACGGGATACTAGACAAAAATGATTTGGAATTAAAATCAAAAGCAAACAAGATCCTAAAATATTCTACGGGATACTTGACAAAAATGCTATGGAATCAATATCAATAGCAAACAAGATCCTACAAGATCCTACAAGATTCTACGGAATACTAGAAAAAAATGGTATGGAATCCATATCAATAGCAAACAAGATCCTTGAAAATCCTGCAAGATCCTACAAGATCCTACAAGATTCTACGGAATACTAGACAAAAATGCTATGGAATCCATATAAATAGCAAACAAGATCCTACAAAATCCTACAAGATCCTACAAGATCCTACATGATTTTACGGGATACTAGACAAAAATGCTTTGGAATCCATATATATAGCAAACAAGATCCTACAAGATCCTGCAAGATCCTACAAGATCCTACAAGATCCTAAGAGATTCTACGGGATACTAGAGAAAAACGCTCGGAATCCATATAAATAGCAAACAAGATCCTACAAGATCCTACAAGATTCTACGGGATACTAGACAAAAATGCTATGGAATCCATATCAATAGCAAACAAGATCCTACAAGATTCTACGGGATACGACACAAAAATGATATGGAATCCATATCAATAGCAAACAAGATCCTACAAGATCCTACAAGATCCTACAAGATCCTACAAGATTTTACGGGATACTAGACAAAAATGATTTGGAATCCATATCAATAGCAAACAAGATCCTACAAGATCCTACAAGATTTTCCGGGATACTAGACAAATATGCTATGGAATCCATATCAATAGCAAACAAGATCCTACAAGATTCTACGGGATACTAGACAAAAATGCTCTGGAATCCATATGAATAGCAAACAAGATCCTACAAGATTCTACGGGATACTAGACAAAAATGCTATGGAAATCATATTAATAGGAAACAAGATTCTACAAGATCCTACATGATTCTACGGGATACTAGACAAAAATGATGTGGGATCCATATCATTAGCAAACAAGATTCTACAAGATCCTACAAGATCCTATAAGATCCTACAAGATTCTACGGGATACTAGACAAAAATATTTTGGAATCCATATCAATAGCAAACAAGCTCCTAAAAGATTCTACTGGATACTAGAGAAAAATGATATGGAATCCATCTCAATAGAAAACAAGATCCTACAAGATCCTGCAAGATCCCACAAGATCCTACAAGATTCTACAAGATTCTACGGGATACTAGACAAAAATGCTATGGAATCCATATCAATAGGAAACGAGATCCTACAAGATCCTATAAGATTCTACGGGATACTAGACAAAAATGCTATGGAATCCATATCATTAGCAAACAAGATCCTACAAGATCCTACAAGATCCTACAAGATCCTACAAGATTCTACGGGATACTAGACAAAAGAGGTTTGGAATCCATACCAATAAGAAACAAGATCCTAAAAGATTCTACGGGATACTTGACAAAAATGCTATGGAATCCATATCAATAGCAAACAAGATCCTACAAGATCCTGCAAGATCCTACAAGATCCTACAAGATCCTACAAGATTCTACGGGATACTAGACAAAAATCCTATGGAATCAATATCAATAGCAAACAAGATCCTACAAGATCCTACAAGATTCTACGGAATACTAGAAAAAAATGGTATGGAATCCATATCAATAGCAAACAAGATCCTTGAAGATCCTGGAAGGTCCTTCCAGATGCTACAAGATCCTACAAGATTCTACGGGATACTAGACAAAAATGCTATGGAATCCATATCAATAGCAAACAAGATCCTACAAGATCCTACAAAATTCTACGGTATACTAGACAAAAATGCTATCGACTCCATATCAATAGCAAACAAGATCCTACAAGATCCTACAAGATCCTACGAGATCCTACAAGATTCTACGGAATACTAGACAAAAATGCTTTGGAATCCATATCAATAGCAAACAAGATCCTTGAAGATACTGCAAGATCCTAACAGATCCTACTAGATTGCACAAGATTCTACGGGATACTAGAGAAAAATGCTATGGAATCCATATCAATACCAAACAATATCCTACAAGATCCTACAAGATTCTACGGAATACTAGACGAAAATGCTATGGAATCCATATCATTAGCAAACAAGATCCTAAAAGATCCTACAAGATCCTACAAGATCCTACAAGATTCTACGGGATACTAGACAAAAATGATTTGGAATTAAAATCAATAGCAAACAAGATCCTAAAAGATTCTACGGGATACTTGACAAAAATGCTATGGAATCCATATCAATAGCAAACAAGATCCTACAAGATCCAGCAAGATCCTACAAGATCCTACAATATCCTACAAGATTCTACGGGATACTAGACAAAAATGCTATGGAATCAATATCAATAGCAAACAAGATCCTGCAAGATCCTACAAGATTCTACGGAATACTAGAAAAAAATGGTATGGAATCCATATCAATACCAAACAAGATCCTTGAAGATCCTGGAAGATCCTACCAGATCCTACAAGATCCTACAAGATTCTACGGGATACTAGACAAAAATGCTATGGAATCCATATCAATAGCAAACAAGATCGTACAAGATTCTACGGGATACTAGACAAAAATGCTATGGAATCCATATCAATAGCAAACAAGATCCTACAAGATCCTACAAGATCCTACAAGATCCTACAAGATTCTACGGGATACTAGACAAAAATGCTTTGGAATCCATATCAATATCAAACAAGATCCTACAAGATCCTACAAGATTCTCCGGGATACTAGACAAATATGCTATGGAATCCATATCAATAGCAAACAAGATCCTACAAGATTCTACGGGATACTAGACAAAAATGCTATGGAATCCATATGAATAGCAAACAAGATCCTACAAGATCCTACATGATTCTACGGGATACTAGACAAAAATGCTGTGGGATCCATATCATTAGCAAACAAGATTCTACAAGATCCTACAAGATCCTATAAGATCCTACAAGATTCTACGGGATACTAGACAAAAATATTTTGGAATCCATATCAATAGCAAACAAGCTCCTCAAAGATTCTACGGGATACTTGAAAAAAATGCTATGGAATCCATATCAATAGCAAACGAGATCCTACAAGATCCTTCAAGATTCTACGGGATACTAGACAAAAATGGTTTGGAATCCATATCAATAAGAAACAAGATCCTAAAGGATTCTACGGGATACTAGGCAAAAATGCTATGGAATCCATATCAATAGCAAACAAGATCCTACAAGATTCTACGGGATACTAGACAAAAATGCTATCGAATCAATATCAATAGCAAACAAGATCCTACAAGATCCTACAAGATTCTACGGAATACTAGAAAAAAATGGTATGGAATCCATATCAATAGCAAACAAGATCCTTGAAGATCCTGGAAGATCCTACCAGATGCTACTAGATCCTACAAGATTCTACGGGATACTAGACAAAAATGCTATGGAATCCATATCAATAGCAAACAAGATCCTACAAGATCCTACAAGATCCTACAAGATTCTACGGGATACTAGACAAAAATGCTATGGAATCCATATCAATAGCAAACAAGATCCTACAAGATTCTACGGTATACTAGACAAAAATGCTATGGAATCCATATCAATAGCAAACAAGATCCTACAAGATCCTACGAGATCCTACAAGATTCTACGGGATACTAGACAAAAATGCTTTGGAATCCATATCAATAGCAAACAAGATCCTTGAAGATCCTGAAAGATCCTAACAGATCCTACAAGATCCCACAAGATTTTACGGGATACTAGAAAAAAATGCTATGGAATCCATATCAATACCAAACAAGATCCTACAAGATCCTACAAGATTCTACGGAATACTAGACAAAAATGCTATGGAATCCATATCATTAGCAAACAGGATCCTACAAGATTTTACAAGATCCTACAAGATCCTACAAGATTCTACGGGATACTAGACAAAAATGATTTGGAATTAAAATCAATAGCAAACAAGATCCTAAAAGATTCTACGGGATACTTGACAAAAATGCTATGGAATCTATATCAATAGCAAACAAGATCCTACAAGATCCTGCAAGATCCTACAAGATCCTACAAGATTCTACGGGATGCTAGAGAAAAATGCTTTGAAATTAATATCAATAGCAAACAAGATCCTACAAGATCCTACAAGATTCTACGGGATACTAGAAAAAAATGGTATGGTATCCATATCAATAGCAAACAAGATCCTACAAGATCCTGCAAGATCCTAAAAGATCCTACAAGATCCGTCAAGATTCTACGGGATACTAGACAAAATGCTCGGAATATATATCAATAGCAAACAAGATCCTACAAGATCCTAAAAGATTCTACGGGATACTAGACAAAAATGCTATGGAATCCATATCAATAGCATAGAAGATGCTACAAGATTCTACGGGATACTAGTCAAAAACGCTATGGAATCCAATCAATAGCAAACAAGATCCTACAAGATCCTAAAAGATTCTACGGGATACTAGACAAAAATGCTATGGAATCCATATCAATAGCAAACAAGATCCTACAAGATTCTACGGGATACTAGACAAAAATGCTTTGGAATCCATATATATAGCAAACAAGATCCTACAAGATCCTGCAAGATCCTACAAGATCCTACAAGATCCTAAGAGATTCTACGGGATACTAGAGAAAAACGCTCGGAATCCATATAAATAGCAAACAAGATCCTACAAGATCCTACAAGATTCTACGGGATACTAGACAAAAATGCTATGGAATCCATATAAATAGCAAACAAGATCCTTCAAGATTCTACGGGATACTAGACAAAAATGATATGGAATCCATATCAATAGCAAACAAGATCCTACAAGATCCTACAAGATTCTACGGGATACTAGACAAAAATGCTTTGGAATCCATATCAATATCAAACAAGATCCTACAAGATCCTACAAGATTCTCCGGGATACTAGACAAATATGCTATGGAATCCATATCAATAGCAAACAAGATCCTACAAGATTCTACGGGATACTAGACAAAAATGCTATGGAATCCAAATGAATAGCAAACAAGATCCTACAAGATCCTACATGATTCTACGGGATACTAGACAAAAATGCTGTGGGATCCATATCATTAGCAAAGAAGATTCTACAAGATCCTATAAGATCCTACAAGATTCTACGGGATACTAGACAAAAATATTTTGGAATCCATATCAATAGCAAACAAGCTCCTCAAAGATTCTACGGGATACTTGACAAAAATGATATGGAATCCATCTCAATAGAAAACAAGATCCTACAAGATCCTGCAAGATCCTACAAGATCCTACAAGATCCTACAAGCTTCTACGGGATACTAGACAAAAATGCTATGGAATCCATATCAATAGCAAACGAGATCCTACAAGATCCTATAAGATTCTACGGGATACTAGACAAAAATGCTATGGAATCCATATCATTAGCAAACAAGATCCTACAAGATCCTACAAGATCCTACAAGATTCTACGGGATACTAGACAAAAATGGTTTGGAATCCATATCAATAAGAAACAAGATCCTAAAGGATTCTACGGGATACTAGGCAAAAATGCTATGGAATCCATATCAATAGCAAACAAGATCCTACAAGATTCTACGGGATACTAGACAAAAATGCTATCGAATCAATATCAATAGCAAACAAGATCCTACAAGATCCTACAAGATTCTACGGAATACTAGAAAAAAATGGTATGGAATCCATATCAATAGCAAACAAGATCCTTGAAGATCCTGGAAGATCCTACCAGATGCTACAAGATCCTACAAGATTCTACGGGATACTAGACAAAAATGCTATGGAATCCATATCAATAGCAAACAAGATCCTACAAGATCCTACAAGATTCTACGGTATACTAGACAAAAATGCTATGGAATCCATATCAATAGCAAACAAGATCCTAGAAGATCCTACGAGATCCTACAAGATTCTACGGGATACTAGACAAAAATGCTTTGGAATCCATATCAATAGCAAACAAGATCCTTGAAGATCCTGCAAGATCCTAACAGATCCTACAAGATCCCACAAGATTTTACGGGATACTAGAAAAAAATGCTATGGAATCCATATCAATACCAAACAAGATCCTACAAGATCCTACAAGATTCTACGGAATACTAGACAAAAATGCTATGGAATCCATATCATTAGCAAACAGGATCCTACAAGATTTTACAAGATCCTACAAGATCCTACAAGATTCTACGGGATACTAGACAAAAATGATTTGGAATTAAAATCAATAGCAAACAAGATCCTAAAAGATTCTACGGGATACTTGACAAAAATGCTATGGAATCTATATCAATAGCAAACAAGATCCTACAAGATCCTGCAAGATCCTACAAGATCCTACAAGATTCTACGGGATACTAGAAAAAAATGGTATGGTATCCATATCAAAAGCAAACAAGATCCTACAAGATCCTTCAAGATTCTACGGGATACTAGACAAAATGCTCGGAATCCATATCAATAGCAAACAAGATCCTACAAGATCCTAAAAGATTCTACGGGATACTAGACAAAAATGCTATGGAATCCATATCAATAGCATAGAAGATGCTACAAGATTCTACGGGATACTAGTCAAAAACGCTATGGAATCCAATCAATAGCAAACAAGATCCTACAAGATCCTACAAGATTCTACGGGATACTAGACAAAAATGCTATGGAATCCATATCAATAGCAAACAAGATCCTACAAAATTCTACGGGATACTAGACAAAAATGCTTTGGAATCCATATATATAGCAAACAAGATCCTACAAGATCCTGCAAGATCCTACAAGATCCTACAAGATCCTAAGAGATTCTACGGGATACTAGAGAAAAACGCTCGGGATCCATATAAATAGCAAACAAGATCCTACAAGACCCTACAAGATTCTACGGGATACTAGACAAAAATGCTATGGAATCCATATCAATAGCAAACATGATCCTAAGAGATTCTACGGGATACTAGACAAAAATGATATGGAATCCAAATCAATAGCAAACAAGATCCTACAAGATCCTTCAAGATCCTACAAGATCCTACAAGATTCTACGGGATACTAGACAAAAATGCTTTGGAATCCATATCAATAGCAAACAAGATCCTACAAGATCCTACAAGATTTTCCGGGATACTAGACAAATATGCTATGGAATCCATATCAATAGCAAACAAGATCCTACAAGATTCTACGGGATACTAGACAAAAATGCTATGGAATCCATATGAATAGCAAACAAGATCCTACAAGATTCTACGGGATAATAGACAAAAATGCTATGGAATTCATATTAATAGGAAACACGATTCTTCAAGATCCTACATGATTCTACGGGATACTAGACAAAAATGATGTGGGATCCATATCATTAGCAAACAAGATTCTACAAGATCCTACAAGATCCTATAAGATCCTAAAAGATTCTACGGGATACTAGACAAAAATATTTTGGAATCCATATCAATAGCAAACAAGCTCCTAAAAGATTCTACGGGATACTTGACAAAAATGATATGGAATCCATCTCAATAGAAAACAAGATCCTACAAGATCCTGCAAGATCCTACAAGATCCTACAAGATCATACAAGATTCTACGGGATACTACAAAAAAATGCTATGGAATCCATATCAATAGGAAACGAGATCCTACAAGATCCTATAAGATTCTACGGGATACTAGACAAAAATGCTATGGAATCCATATCATTAGCAAACAAGATCCTACAAGATCCTACAAGATTCTACGGGATACTAGACAAAAGAGGTTTGGAATCCATACCAATAAGAAACAAGATCCTAAAAGATTCTACGGGATACTTGACAAAAATGCTATGGAATCCATATCAATAGCAAACAAGATCCTACAAGATCCTGCAAGATCCTACAAGATCCTACAAGATCCTACAAGATTCTACGGGATACTAGACAAAAATGCTATGGAATCAATATCAATAGCAAACAAGATCCTACAAGATCCTACAAGATTCTACGGAATACTAGAAAAAAATGGTATGGAATCCATATCAATAGCAAACAAGATCCTTGAAGATCCTGGAAGGTCCTACCAGATGCTACAAGATCCTACAAGATTCTACGGGATACTAGACGAAAATGCTATGGAATCCATATCAATAGCAAACCAGATCCTACAAGATCCTACAAGATTCTACGGTATACTAGACAAAAATGCTATGGACTCCATATCAATAGCAAACAAGATCCTACAAGATCCTACGAGATCCTACAAGATTCTACGGAATACTAGACAAAAATGCTTTGGAATCCATATCAATAGCAAACAAGATCCTTGAAGATCCTGCAAGATCCTAACAGATCCTACAAGATTGCACAATATTCTACGGGATACTAGACAAAAATGCTATGGAATCCTTATCAATACAAAACAAGATCCTACAAGATCCTACAAGATTCTACGGAATACTAGACGAAAATGCTATGGAATCCATATCATTAGCAAAGAAGATCCTACAAGATCCTACAAGATCCTACAAGATCCTACAAGATTCTACGGGATACTAGACAAAAATGATTTGGAATTAAAATCAATAGCAAACAAGATCCTAAAAGATTCTACGGGATACTTGACAAAAATGCTATGGAATCCATATCAATAGCAAACAAGATCCTACAAGATCCAGCAAGATCCTAGAAGATCCTACAATATCCTACAAGATCCTACAAGATTCTACGGGATACTAGACAAAAATATTTTGGAATCCATATCAATAGCAAACAAGCTCCTAAAAGATTCTACGGGATACTTGACAAAAATGATATGGAATCCATCTCAATAGAAAACAAGATCCTACAAGATCCTGCAAGATCCTACAAGATCCTACAAGATCATACAAGATTCTACGGGATACTACAAAAAAATGCTATGGAATCCATATCAATAGGAAACGAGATCCTACAAGATCCTATAAGATTCTACGGGATACTAGACAAAAATGCTATGGAATCCATATCATTAGCAAACAAGATCCTACAAGATCCTACAAGATTCTACGGGATACTAGACAAAAGAGGTTTGGAATCCATACCAATAAGAAACAAGATCCTAAAAGATTCTACGGGATACTTGACAAAAATGCTATGGAATCCATATCAATAGCAAACAAGATCCTACAAGATCCTGCAAGATCCTACAAGATCCTACAAGATCCTACAAGATTCTACGGGATACTAGACAAAAATGCTATGGAATCAATATCAATAGCAAACAAGATCCTACAAGATTCTACGGAATACTAGAAAAAAATGGTATGGAATCCATATCAATAGCAAACAAGATCCTTGAAGATCCTGGAAGGTCCTACCAGATGCTACAAGATCCTACAAGATTCTACGGGATACTAGACGAAAATGCTATGGAATCCATATCAATAGCAAACCAGATCCTACAAGATCCTACAAGATTCTACGGGATACTAGACGAAAATGCTATGGAATCCATATCAATAGCAAACAAGATCCTACAAGATCCAGCAAGATCCTACAAGATCCTACAATATCCTACAAGATCCTACAAGATTCTACGGGATACTAGACAAAAATATTTTGGAATCCATATCAATAGCAAACAAGCTCCTAAAAGATTCTACGGGATACTTGACAAAAATGATATGGAATCCATCTCAATAGAAAACAAGATCCTACAAGATCCTGCAAGATCCTACAAGATCCTACAAGATCATACAAGATTCTACGGGATACTACAAAAAAATGCTATGGAATCCATATCAATAGGAAACGAGATCCTACAAGATCCTATAAGATTCTACGGGATACTAGACAAAAATGCTATGGAATCCATATCATTAGCAAACAAGATCCTACAAGATCCTACAAGATTCTACGGGATACTAGACAAAAGAGGTTTGGAATCCATACCAATAAGAAACAAGATCCTAAAAGATTCTACGGGATACTTGACAAAAATGCTATGGAATCCATATCAATAGCAAACAAGATCCTACAAGATCCTGCAAGATCCTACAAGATCCTACAAGATCCTACAAGATTCTACGGGATACTAGACAAAAATGCTATGGAATCAATATCAATAGCAAACAAGATCCTACAAGATCCTACAAGATTCTACGGAATACTAGAAAAAAATGGTATGGAATCCATATCAATAGCAAACAAGATCCTTGAAGATCCTGGAAGGTCCTACCAGATGCTACAAGATCCTACAAGATTCTACGGGATACTAGACGAAAATGCTATGGAATCCATATCAATAGCAAACCAGATCCTACAAGATCCTACAAGATTCTACGGTATACTAGACAAAAATGCTATGGACTCCATATCAATAGCAAACAAGATCCTACAAGATCCTACGAGATCCTACAAGATTCTACGGAATACTAGACAAAAATGCTTTGGAATCCATATCAATAGCAAACAAGATCCTTGAAGATCCTGCAAGATCCTAACAGATCCTACAAGATTGCACAATATTCTACGGGATACTAGACAAAAATGCTATGGAATCCTTATCAATACAAAACAAGATCCTACAAGATCCTACAAGATTCTACGGAATACTAGACGAAAATGCTATGGAATCCATATCATTAGCAAAGAAGATCCTACAAGATCCTACAAGATCCTACAAGATCCTACAAGATTCTACGGGATACTAGACAAAAATGATTTGGAATTAAAATCAATAGCAAACAAGATCCTACAAGATTCTACGGGATACTAGACAAAAATGCTATGGAATCCATATGAATAGCAAACAAGATCCTACAAGATCCTACATGATTCTACGGGATACTAGACAAAAATGCTGTGGGATCCATATCATTAGCAAACAAGATTCTACAAGATCCTACAAGATCCTATAAGATCCTACAAGATTCTACGGGATACTAGACAAAAATATTTTGGAATCCATATCAATAGCAAACAAGCTCCTCAAAGATTCTACGGGATACTTGAAAAAAATGCTATGGAATCCATATCAATAGCAAACGAGATCCTACAAGATCCTTCAAGATTCTACGGGATACTAGACAAAAATGGTTTGGAATCCATATCAATAAGAAACAAGATCCTAAAGGATTCTACGGGATACTAGGCAAAAATGCTATGGAATCCATATCAATAGCAAACAAGATCCTACAAGATTCTACGGGATACTAGACAAAAATGCTATCGAATCAATATCAATAGCAAACAAGATCCTACAAGATCCTACAAGATTCTACGGAATACTAGAAAAAAATGGTATGGAATCCATATCAATAGCAAACAAGATCCTTGAAGATCCTGGAAGATCCTACCAGATGCTACTAGATCCTACAAGATTCTACGGGATACTAGACAAAAATGCTATGGAATCCATATCAATAGCAAACAAGATCCTACAAGATCCTACAAGATCCTACAAGATTCTACGGGATACTAGACAAAAATGCTATGGAATCCATATCAATAGCAAACAAGATCCTACAAGATTCTACGGTATACTAGACAAAAATGCTATGGAATCCATATCAATAGCAAACAAGATCCTACAAGATCCTACGAGATCCTACAAGATTCTACGGGATACTAGACAAAAATGCTTTGGAATCCATATCAATAGCAAACAAGATCCTTGAAGATCCTGAAAGATCCTAACAGATCCTACAAGATCCCACAAGATTTTACGGGATACTAGAAAAAAATGCTATGGAATCCATATCAATACCAAACAAGATCCTACAAGATCCTACAAGATTCTACGGAATACTAGACAAAAATGCTATGGAATCCATATCATTAGCAAACAGGATCCTACAAGATTTTACAAGATCCTACAAGATCCTACAAGATTCTACGGGATACTAGACAAAAATGATTTGGAATTAAAATCAATAGCAAACAAGATCCTAAAAGATTCTACGGGATACTTGACAAAAATGCTATGGAATCTATATCAATAGCAAACAAGATCCTACAAGATCCTGCAAGATCCTACAAGATCCTACAAGATTCTACGGGATGCTAGAGAAAAATGCTTTGAAATTAATATCAATAGCAAACAAGATCCTACAAGATCCTACAAGATTCTACGGGATACTAGAAAAAAATGGTATGGTATCCATATCAATAGCAAACAAGATCCTACAAGATCCTGCAAGATCCTAAAAGATCCTACAAGATCCGTCAAGATTCTACGGGATACTAGACAAAATGCTCGGAATATATATCAATAGCAAACAAGATCCTACAAGATCCTAAAAGATTCTACGGGATACTAGACAAAAATGCTATGGAATCCATATCAATAGCATAGAAGATGCTACAAGATTCTACGGGATACTAGTCAAAAACGCTATGGAATCCAATCAATAGCAAACAAGATCCTACAAGATCCTAAAAGATTCTACGGGATACTAGACAAAAATGCTATGGAATCCATATCAATAGCAAACAAGATCCTACAAGATTCTACGGGATACTAGACAAAAATGCTTTGGAATCCATATATATAGCAAACAAGATCCTACAAGATCCTGCAAGATCCTACAAGATCCTACAAGATCCTAAGAGATTCTACGGGATACTAGAGAAAAACGCTCGGAATCCATATAAATAGCAAACAAGATCCTACAAGATCCTACAAGATTCTACGGGATACTAGACAAAAATGCTATGGAATCCATATCAATAGCAAACAAGATCCTTCAAGATTCTACGGGATACTAGACAAAAATGATATGGAATCCATATCAATAGCAAACAAGATCCTACAAGATCCTACAAGATTCTACGGGATACTAGACAAAAATGCTTTGGAATCCATATCAATATCAAACAAGATCCTACAAGATCCTACAAGATTCTCCGGGATACTAGACAAATATGCTATGGAATCCATATCAATAGCAAACAAGATCCTACAAGATTCTACGGGATACTAGACAAAAATGCTATGGAATCCAAATGAATAGCAAACAAGATCCTACAAGATCCTACATGATTCTACGGGATACTAGACAAAAATGCTGTGGGATCCATATCATTAGCAAAGAAGATTCTACAAGATCCTATAAGATCCTACAAGATTCTACGGGATACTAGACAAAAATATTTTGGAATCCATATCAATAGCAAACAAGCTCCTCAAAGATTCTACGGGATACTTGACAAAAATGATATGGAATCCATCTCAATAGAAAACAAGATCCTACAAGATCCTGCAAGATCCTACAAGATCCTACAAGATCCTACAAGCTTCTACGGGATACTAGACAAAAATGCTATGGAATCCATATCAATAGCAAACGAGATCCTACAAGATCCTATAAGATTCTACGGGATACTAGACAAAAATGCTATGGAATCCATATCATTAGCAAACAAGATCCTACAAGATCCTACAAGATCCTACAAGATTCTACGGGATACTAGACAAAAATGGTTTGGAATCCATATCAATAAGAAACAAGATCCTAAAGGATTCTACGGGATACTAGGCAAAAATGCTATGGAATCCATATCAATAGCAAACAAGATCCTACAAGATTCTACGGGATACTAGACAAAAATGCTATCGAATCAATATCAATAGCAAACAAGATCCTACAAGATCCTACAAGATTCTACGGAATACTAGAAAAAAATGGTATGGAATCCATATCAATAGCAAACAAGATCCTTGAAGATCCTGGAAGATCCTACCAGATGCTACAAGATCCTACAAGATTCTACGGGATACTAGACAAAAATGCTATGGAATCCATATCAATAGCAAACAAGATCCTACAAGATCCTACAAGATTCTACGGTATACTAGACAAAAATGCTATGGAATCCATATCAATAGCAAACAAGATCCTAGAAGATCCTACGAGATCCTACAAGATTCTACGGGATACTAGACAAAAATGCTTTGGAATCCATATCAATAGCAAACAAGATCCTTGAAGATCCTGCAAGATCCTAACAGATCCTACAAGATCCCACAAGATTTTACGGGATACTAGAAAAAAATGCTATGGAATCCATATCAATACCAAACAAGATCCTACAAGATCCTACAAGATTCTACGGAATACTAGACAAAAATGCTATGGAATCCATATCATTAGCAAACAGGATCCTACAAGATTTTACAAGATCCTACAAGATCCTACAAGATTCTACGGGATACTAGACAAAAATGATTTGGAATTAAAATCAATAGCAAACAAGATCCTAAAAGATTCTACGGGATACTTGACAAAAATGCTATGGAATCTATATCAATAGCAAACAAGATCCTACAAGATCCTGCAAGATCCTACAAGATCCTACAAGATTCTACGGGATGCTAGAGAAAAATGCTTTGAAATTAATATCAATAGCAAACAAGATCCTACAAGATCCTACAAGATTCTACGGGATACTAGAAAAAAATGGTATGGTATCCATATCAAAAGCAAACAAGATCCTACAAGATCCTTCAAGATTCTACGGGATACTAGACAAAATGCTCGGAATCCATATCAATAGCAAACAAGATCCTACAAGATCCTAAAAGATTCTACGGGATACTAGACAAAAATGCTATGGAATCCATATCAATAGCATAGAAGATGCTACAAGATTCTACGGGATACTAGTCAAAAACGCTATGGAATCCAATCAATAGCAAACAAGATCCTACAAGATCCTACAAGATTCTACGGGATACTAGACAAAAATGCTATGGAATCCATATCAATAGCAAACAAGATCCTACAAAATTCTACGGGATACTAGACAAAAATGCTTTGGAATCCATATATATAGCAAACAAGATCCTACAAGATCCTGCAAGATCCTACAAGATCCTACAAGATCCTAAGAGATTCTACGGGATACTAGAGAAAAACGCTCGGGATCCATATAAATAGCAAACAAGATCCTACAAGACCCTACAAGATTCTACGGGATACTAGACAAAAATGCTATGGAATCCATATCAATAGCAAACATGATCCTAAGAGATTCTACGGGATACTAGACAAAAATGATATGGAATCCAAATCAATAGCAAACAAGATCCTACAAGATCCTTCAAGATCCTACAAGATCCTACAAGATTCTACGGGATACTAGACAAAAATGCTTTGGAATCCATATCAATAGCAAACAAGATCCTACAAGATCCTACAAGATTTTCCGGGATACTAGACAAATATGCTATGGAATCCATATCAATAGCAAACAAGATCCTACAAGATTCTACGGGATACTAGACAAAAATGCTATGGAATCCATATGAATAGCAAACAAGATCCTACAAGATTCTACGGGATAATAGACAAAAATGCTATGGAATTCATATTAATAGGAAACACGATTCTTCAAGATCCTACATGATTCTACGGGATACTAGACAAAAATGATGTGGGATCCATATCATTAGCAAACAAGATTCTACAAGATCCTACAAGATCCTATAAGATCCTAAAAGATTCTACGGGATACTAGACAAAAATATTTTGGAATCCATATCAATAGCAAACAAGCTCCTAAAAGATTCTACGGGATACTTGACAAAAATGATATGGAATCCATCTCAATAGAAAACAAGATCCTACAAGATCCTGCAAGATCCTACAAGATCCTACAAGATCATACAAGATTCTACGGGATACTACAAAAAAATGCTATGGAATCCATATCAATAGGAAACGAGATCCTACAAGATCCTATAAGATTCTACGGGATACTAGACAAAAATGCTATGGAATCCATATCATTAGCAAACAAGATCCTACAAGATCCTACAAGATTCTACGGGATACTAGACAAAAGAGGTTTGGAATCCATACCAATAAGAAACAAGATCCTAAAAGATTCTACGGGATACTTGACAAAAATGCTATGGAATCCATATCAATAGCAAACAAGATCCTACAAGATCCTGCAAGATCCTACAAGATCCTACAAGATCCTACAAGATTCTACGGGATACTAGACAAAAATGCTATGGAATCAATATCAATAGCAAACAAGATCCTACAAGATCCTACAAGATTCTACGGAATACTAGAAAAAAATGGTATGGAATCCATATCAATAGCAAACAAGATCCTTGAAGATCCTGGAAGGTCCTACCAGATGCTACAAGATCCTACAAGATTCTACGGGATACTAGACGAAAATGCTATGGAATCCATATCAATAGCAAACCAGATCCTACAAGATCCTACAAGATTCTACGGTATACTAGACAAAAATGCTATGGACTCCATATCAATAGCAAACAAGATCCTACAAGATCCTACGAGATCCTACAAGATTCTACGGAATACTAGACAAAAATGCTTTGGAATCCATATCAATAGCAAACAAGATCCTTGAAGATCCTGCAAGATCCTAACAGATCCTACAAGATTGCACAATATTCTACGGGATACTAGACAAAAATGCTATGGAATCCTTATCAATACAAAACAAGATCCTACAAGATCCTACAAGATTCTACGGAATACTAGACGAAAATGCTATGGAATCCATATCATTAGCAAAGAAGATCCTACAAGATCCTACAAGATCCTACAAGATCCTACAAGATTCTACGGGATACTAGACAAAAATGATTTGGAATTAAAATCAATAGCAAACAAGATCCTAAAAGATTCTACGGGATACTTGACAAAAATGCTATGGAATCCATATCAATAGCAAACAAGATCCTACAAGATCCAGCAAGATCCTACAAGATCCTACAATATCCTACAAGATCCTACAAGATTCTACGGGATACTAGACAAAAATATTTTGGAATCCATATCAATAGCAAACAAGCTCCTAAAAGATTCTACGGGATACTTGACAAAAATGATATGGAATCCATCTCAATAGAAAACAAGATCCTACAAGATCCTGCAAGATCCTACAAGATCCTACAAGATCATACAAGATTCTACGGGATACTACAAAAAAATGCTATGGAATCCATATCAATAGGAAACGAGATCCTACAAGATCCTATAAGATTCTACGGGATACTAGACAAAAATGCTATGGAATCCATATCATTAGCAAACAAGATCCTACAAGATCCTACAAGATTCTACGGGATACTAGACAAAAGAGGTTTGGAATCCATACCAATAAGAAACAAGATCCTAAAAGATTCTACGGGATACTTGACAAAAATGCTATGGAATCCATATCAATAGCAAACAAGATCCTACAAGATCCTGCAAGATCCTACAAGATCCTACAAGATCCTACAAGATTCTACGGGATACTAGACAAAAATGCTATGGAATCAATATCAATAGCAAACAAGATCCTACAAGATCCTACAAGATTCTACGGAATACTAGAAAAAAATGGTATGGAATCCATATCAATAGCAAACAAGATCCTTGAAGATCCTGGAAGGTCCTACCAGATGCTACAAGATCCTACAAGATTCTACGGGATACTAGACGAAAATGCTATGGAATCCATATCAATAGCAAACCAGATCCTACAAGATCCTACAAGATTCTACGGGATACTAGACGAAAATGCTATGGAATCCATATCAATAGCAAACAAGATCCTACAAGATCCAGCAAGATCCTACAAGATCCTACAATATCCTACAAGATCCTACAAGATTCTACGGGATACTAGACAAAAATATTTTGGAATCCATATCAATAGCAAACAAGCTCCTAAAAGATTCTACGGGATACTTGACAAAAATGATATGGAATCCATCTCAATAGAAAACAAGATCCTACAAGATCCTGCAAGATCCTACAAGATCCTACAAGATCATACAAGATTCTACGGGATACTACAAAAAAATGCTATGGAATCCATATCAATAGGAAACGAGATCCTACAAGATCCTATAAGATTCTACGGGATACTAGACAAAAATGCTATGGAATCCATATCATTAGCAAACAAGATCCTACAAGATCCTACAAGATTCTACGGGATACTAGACAAAAGAGGTTTGGAATCCATACCAATAAGAAACAAGATCCTAAAAGATTCTACGGGATACTTGACAAAAATGCTATGGAATCCATATCAATAGCAAACAAGATCCTACAAGATCCTGCAAGATCCTACAAGATCCTACAAGATCCTACAAGATTCTACGGGATACTAGACAAAAATGCTATGGAATCAATATCAATAGCAAACAAGATCCTACAAGATCCTACAAGATTCTACGGAATACTAGAAAAAAATGGTATGGAATCCATATCAATAGCAAACAAGATCCTTGAAGATCCTGGAAGGTCCTACCAGATGCTACAAGATCCTACAAGATTCTACGGGATACTAGACGAAAATGCTATGGAATCCATATCAATAGCAAACCAGATCCTACAAGATCCTACAAGATTCTACGGTATACTAGACAAAAATGCTATGGACTCCATATCAATAGCAAACAAGATCCTACAAGATCCTACGAGATCCTACAAGATTCTACGGAATACTAGACAAAAATGCTTTGGAATCCATATCAATAGCAAACAAGATCCTTGAAGATCCTGCAAGATCCTAACAGATCCTACAAGATTGCACAATATTCTACGGGATACTAGACAAAAATGCTATGGAATCCTTATCAATACAAAACAAGATCCTACAAGATCCTACAAGATTCTACGGAATACTAGACGAAAATGCTATGGAATCCATATCATTAGCAAAGAAGATCCTACAAGATCCTACAAGATCCTACAAGATCCTACAAGATTCTACGGGATACTAGACAAAAATGATTTGGAATTAAAATCAATAGCAAACAAGATCCTAAAAGATTCTACGGGATACTTGACAAAAATGCTATGGAATCCATATCAATAGCAAACAAGATCCTACAAGATCCAGCAAGATCCTACAAGATCCTACAATATCCTACAAGATCCTACAAGATTCTACGGGATACTAGACAAAAATGCTATGGAATCCATATCAATAGCAAACAAGATCCTACAAGATCCTACAAGATTCTACGGTATACTAGACAAAAATGCTATGGAATCCATATCAATAGCAAACAAGATCCTACAAGATCCTACGAGATCCTACAAGATTCTACGGGATACTAGACAAAAATGCTTTGGAATCCATATCAATAGCAAACAAGATCCTTGAAGATCCTGCAAGATCCTAACAGATCCTACAAGATCCCACAAGATTCTACGGGATACTAGACAAAAATGCTATGGAATCCATATCAATAGCAAACAAGATCCTATAAGATCCTTCAAGATCCTACAAGATCCTACAAGATTCTACGGAATACTATACAAAAATGCTATGGAATCCACATAAATAGCAAACAAGATCCTACAAAATCCTACAAGATCCTACAAGATCCTACATGATTCTACGGGATACTAGTCAAAAATGCTTTGGAATCCATATCAATAGCAAACAAGATCCTACAAGATATTACAGGATCCTACAAGATCGTACAAGATTCTACGGGATACTAGACAAAAATGCTATGGAATCCATATCAATAGCAAAGAATATCCTAGAACAATGTACGAGATACTAGATAAAAATACTATGGAATCCACATCAATAGAAAACAAGATCCTACAAGAACCTGCAATATCCTAAAAGATCCTACAAGATCCTAAAAGATTCTACGGCATACGAGACAAAAATGCTATGGAATCCATATCAATAGCAAACAAGATCCTACAAGATTCTACGAGATAGTAGACAAAAATGCTATGGAATCCATATCAGGAGCAAACAAGTCCTTACGAGATTTTACAAGATCCCACAAGATCCTACAAGATTCTACGGGATACTAGACAAAACTGCTATGGAATCCATATCAATAGCAAACAAGATCCTACAAGAACCTGCAAGATCCTACAAGATCCTACAAGATCCTAAAAGATTCTACGGCATACGAGACAAAAATGCTATGGAATCCATATCAATAGCAAACAAGATCCTTCAAAATCCTACAAGATTCTACGGGATACTAGACAAAAATGCTTTGGAATCCATATCAATAGCAAAAAAGATCCTACAAGATTCTACAGGATGCTTGACAAAAATGGTATGGAATCCATATCAATAGCAAACAAGATCCTACAGGATCCTGCAAGATTCTACAAGATCGTACAAGATCCTACAAGATTCTACGGGATACTACACAAAAATGCTATAGAATCCATATCAATAGCAAACAAGATTCTTCAAAATCGTATAAGATTCTCCAGGATACTAGAGAAAAATGATACGGAATCCATATCAATAGCAAACAAGATCCTTCAAGATCCTACAAGATTCTTCGGGATACTAGGCAAAAATACTATGGAATCCATATCAATAGGAAACAAGATCTTACAAGATTCTACGGGATACGTTACAAAAATGCTATGGAATCCATATCAGTAGCAAACAAGATCCTACAAGATTTTACAAGATCCTACCAGATCCTACAAGATTCTACGCTATACTAGACAAAAATGGTATGGATTCCATATCAATAGCAAACAAGATCCTACAAGATCCTACAATATCCTTCAAGATTCTACGCTATACTAGACAAAAATGCTATGGAATCCATATCAATAGCAAAGAAGGTCCTACAAGATCCTACAAGATTCTACGGGATACTAGACAAAAATGCTATGGAATCCATATCAATAACAAACAAGATCCTACAAGATCCTACAAGATCCTACAAGATTCTACGGGATACTAGACAAAAATGCTTTGGAATCCATATCAATAGGAAAAAAGATCCTACAAGATTCTACGGGATACTAGACAAAAATGCTTTGGAATCCATATCAATAGCAAACAAGATCCTTGAAGATCCTGCAAGATCCTACAAGATCCTACAAGATCCTACAAGATTCTACGGGATACTAGACAAAAATGCTTTGGAATCCTTATCAATAGAAAACAAGATCCTAAAAGATTCTACTGGATACTTGACAAAAATGCTATGGAATCCATATCATTAGCAAACAATATTCTACAAGATCCTGCAAGATCCTACAAGATCGTACAAGATCCTACGAGATTCTACGGAATACTAGACAAAAATGCTATGGAATCCATATCAATAGCAAACAAGATCCTACAAGATCCTGCAAGATCCTACAAGATCGTACAAGATCCTACGAGATGCTACGGAATACTAGACAAAAATGCTATTCAATCCATATCAATAGCAAACAAGATCCTACAAGATCCTACATGATTCTACGGGATACTAGACAAAAATGCTATGGAATCCATATCATTAGCAAACAAGATTCTACAAGATCCTACAAGATCCTATAAGATCCTACAAGATTCTACGGGATACTAGACAAAAATGCTTTGGAATCCATATCAATAGCAAACAAGATCCTAAAAGATTCTACGGGATACTTGACAAAAATGATATGGAATCCTTCTCAATACAAAACAAGATCCTAAAAGATCCTGTAAGATCCTACAAGATCCTACAAGATCCTACAAGATTCTACGGGATACTAGACAAAAATGCTATGGAATCCCTATCAATAGCAAACAAGATCCTACAACATCCTACAAGATTCTACGGGATACTAGACAAAAATGCTATGGAATCCATATCAATAGCAAAGAAGGTCCTACAAGATCCTACAAGATACTACGGGATACTAGACAAAAATGCTATGGAATCCATATCAATATCAAACAAGATCCTACAAGATTCTACGGGATACTAGACAAAAATGCTTTGGAATCCATATCAATAGCAAACAAGATCCTTGAAGATACTGCAAGATCCTACAAGATCCTACAAGATCCTAAAAGATTCTACTGGATACTTGACAAAAATGCTATGGAATCCATATCAATAGCAAACAAGATCCTACAAGATCCTGCAAGATCCTACAAGATCGTAACAGATCCTACGAGATGCTACGGAATACTAGACAATAATGCTATTCAATCCATATTAATAGCAAACAAGATCCTACAAGTTCCTACATGATTCTACGGGATACTAGACAAAAATGCTATGGAATCCATATCATTAGCAAACAAGATTCTACAAGATCCTATAAGATCCTACAAGATTCTACGGGATACTAGACAAAAATGATTTGGAATCCATATCAATAGAAAACAAGATCCTAAAAGATTCTACGGGATACTTGACAAAAATGACATGGAATCTATCTCAATAGAAAGCAAGATCCTACAAGATCCTGTAAGATCCTACAAGATCCTACAAGATCCTACAAGATTCTACGGGATACTAGACAAAAATGCTATGGAATCCATATCAATAGCAAACAAGATCGTACAAGATCCTACAACATTCTACGGGATACTAGACAAAAATGCTATCGATTCCATACCAATAGCAAACAAGATCCTACAAGATCCTACACGATCCTTCAAGATTCTACGGGATACTAGACAAAAATGCTATGGAATCCATATCAATAACAAACAACATCCTACAAGATCCTACAAGATCCTACAAGATTCTACGGGATACTAGACAAAAATGCTTTGAAATCCATATCAATAACAAACAACATCCTACAAGATCCTACAAGATCCTACAAGATTCTACGGGATACTAGACAAAAATGCTTTGAAATCCATATCAATAGCAAACAAGATCCTTAAAGATCCTGCAAGATCCTACAAGATCCTACAAGATCCTACAAGATTCTACGGGATACTAGACAAAAATGCTATGGAATCCATATCATTAGCAAACAAGATCCTACAAGATTGTACGGGATACTAGACAAAAATGCTTTGGAATCCATATCAATAGCAAACAAGATCCTAAAAGATTCTACTGGATACTTGACAAAAATGCTATGGAATCCATATCAATAGCAAACAAGATCATACAGGATCCTACAAGATCCTACAAGATTCTAGGGGATACTAGACAAAAATGCTTTGGAATCCATATCAATAGCACACAAGGTCCTCCAAGATCCTACAAGATCCTACAAGATCCTACAAGATCCTACAAGATTGTACGGGATACTAGACAAGAATGCTTTGGAATCCATATCAATAGCAAACAAGATCATACAAGATTCTACGGGATACTAGACAAAAATGCTATGGAATCCATATCAATAACAAGCAAGATCCTACAAGATCCTACCAGATCCTAAAAGATTCTACGGGATACTAGACAAAAATGCTTTGGAATCCATATCAATAGCAAACAAGATCCTACAAGATCCTACAAGATCCTTAAAGATCCTACAAGATTGTACGGGATACTAGACAAAAAGGCTTTGGAATCCATATCAATAGCAAACAAGATCGTTGAAGATCCTGCAAGATCCTACAAGATCCTACAAGATCCTACAAGATTCTACGGGATACTAGACAAAAATGCTTTGAAATCCATATCAATAGCAAACAAGATCCTTAAAGATCCTGCAAGATCCTACAAGATCCTACAAGATCCTACAAGATTCTACGGGATACTAGACAAAAATGCTATGGAATCCATATCATTAGCAAACAAGATCCTACAAGATTGTACGGGATACTAGACAAAAATGCTTTGGAATCCATATCAATAGCAAACAAGATCCTAAAAGATTCTACTGGATACTTGACAAAAATGCTATGGAATCCATATCAATAGCAAACAAGATCATACAGGATCCTACAAGATCCTACAAGATTCTAGGGGATACTAGACAAAAATGCTTTGGAATCCATATCAATAGCACACAAGGTCCTCCAAGATCCTACAAGATCCTAAAAGATCCTACAAGATCCTACAAGATTGTACGGGATACTAGACAAGAATGCTTTGCAATCCATATCAATAGCAAACAAGATCATACAAGATTCTACGGGATACTAGACAAAAATGCTATGGAATCCATATCAATAACAAGCAAGATCCTACAAGATCCTACCAGATCCTAAAAGATTCTACGGGATACTAGACAAAAATGCTTTGGAATCCATATCAATAGCAAACAAGATCCTACAAGATCCTACAAGATCCTTAAAGATCCTACAAGATTGTACGGGATACTAGACAAAAAGGCTTTGGAATCCATATCAATAGCAAACAAGATCGTTGAAGATCCTGCAAGATCCTACAAGATCCTACAAGATCCTACAAGATTCTACGGGATACTAGACAAAAATGCTATGGAATCCATATCATTAGCAAACAAGATCCTACAAGATCCTACAAGATTCTACGGGATAGTAGACAAAAATGCTTTGGAATCCATATCAATAGCAAACAAGATCCTAAAAGATTCTACTGGATACTTGACAAAAATGCTATGGAATCCATATCAATAGCAAACAAGATAATACAAGATCCTGCAAGATCCTACAAGATCCTACAAGATCCTACGAGATTCTACGGAATACTAGACAAAAATGCTATGGAATCCATATCAATAGCAAACAAGATCCTACAAGATCCTACATGATTCTACGGGATACTAGACAAAAATGCTATGGAATCCATATCATTAGCAAACAAGATTCTACAAGATCCTACAAGATCCTATAAGATCCTACAAGATTCTACGGGATACTAGACAAAAATGCTTTGGAATCCATATCAATAGCAAACAAGATCCTAAAAGATTCTACGGGATACTTGACAAAAATGATATGGAATCCATCTCAATAGAAAACAAGATCCTACAACATCCTACAAGATCCTACAAGATTCTACGGGATACTAGACAAAAATGCTATGGAATCCATATCAATAGCAAACAAGATCCTACAAGATCCTTCAAGATTCTACGGGATACTAGACAAAAATGCTATGGATTCCATATCAATAGCAAACAAGATCATACAAGATCCTACAAGATCCTACAAGATTCTACGGGATACTAGACAAAAATGCTTTGGAATCCATATCAATAGCAAACAAGATCCTACAAGATCGTGAGAGATCCTACAAGATCCTACAAGAACCTACAAGATTCTATGGAATACTAGACAAAACTGCTATGGAATCCATATCAATAGCAAACAAGATCCTACAAAATCCTTCAAGATCCTACAAGATCCTACAAGATTCTACGGGATACTAGACAAAAATGCTTTGGAATCCATATCAATAGCAAACAAGATCCTACAAGATCCTGCAAGATCCTACAAGATCCTACAAGATCCTACAAGATTCTACGGGATACTAGAGAAAAATGCTCGGATTCCATATCAATAGCAAACAAGATCCTACAAGATCCTAAAAGATTCTACGGGATATTAGACAAAAATGCTATGGAATCCATATCAATAGCAAACAAGATCCTACAAGATTCTACGGGATACTAGACAAAAATGCTATGGAATCCATATCAATAGCAAACAGGATCCTACAAGATTCTACGGGATACTAGACAAAAATGCTATGGATTCCATATCAATAGCAAACAAGATCCTACAAGATCCTACAAGATCCTACAAGATTCTACGGGATACTAGACAAAAATGCTTTGGAATCCATATTAATAGCAAACAAGATCCTTGAAGATCCTGCAAAATCCTACAAGATCCTACAAAATTCTACAAGATTCTACGGGATACTAGGCAAAAATGCCATGGAATCCATATCATTAGCAAACAAGATCCTACAAGATCCTACAAGATCCTACAAGATGCTACAAGATTTTACGGGATACTAGACAAAAATGCTTTGGAATCCATATCAATAGCAAACAACATCCTAAAAGATTCTATGGGATACTTGACAAAAATGCTATGGAATCCATATCAATAGCAAACAAGATCCTACAAGATCCTGCAAGATCCTACAACATCATACAAGATCCTACAAGATTCTACGGAATACTAGACAAAAATGCTATGGAATCCATATCAATAGCAAACAAGATCCTACAAGATCCTAAAAGATTCTACCTGATACTAGAAAAAAATGGTATGGAATCCATATCAATAGTAAACAAGATCCTACAAGATCCTGCAAGATCCTACAACATCCTACAAGATCCTTCAAGATTTTACGGAATAGTAGACAAAAATGCTATGGAATCCATATCAATAGCAAACAAGATCCTACAAAATCCTAAAAGATCCTACAAGATTCTACGGGATACTAGACAAAAATGCTTTGGAATCCATATCAATAGCAAACAAGATCCTAGAAGATCCTGCAAGATCCTACAAGATCCTACAAGATCCTACAAGATTCTACGGGATACTAGACAAAAGTGCTTTGAATCCATATCAATAGCAAACAAGATCCTACAAGATCCTACAAGATTCTACGGGATACTAGACAAAAATGCTATGGAATCCATATCAATAGCAAACAAGATCCTACAAGATTCTACGCGATACTAGACAAAAATGCTATGGAATCCATATCAATAGCAAACAAGATCCTACAAGATTCTACGGGATACTAGAGAAAAATTCCATGGAATCCATATCAATAGCAAACAAGATCCTACAAGATCCTACAAGATTCTACGGGATACTATACAAAAATGCTTTTGAATCCATATCAATAGCAAACAAGATCCTAAAAGATTCTACGGGATACTTTACAAAAATGATATGGAATCTATCTCAATAGAAAACAAGATCCTGCAAGATCCTACAAGATCATACAAGATCCTTCAAGATTCTACGAGATACTAGACAAAAATGCTATGGAATCCATATCAATAGCAAACAAAAACCTACAAGATCCTACAAGATTGTACTGGATACTAGACAAAAATGCTATGGAATCCATATCATTAACAAACAAGATCCTACAAGATCCTACAAGATCCTACAAGATCCTACAAGATTCTACGGGATACTAGACAACAATGCTTTGGAATCCATATCAATAGCAAACAAGATCCTAAAAGATTCTACGGAATACTTGACAAAAATACTATGGAATCCATATGAATAGCAAACAAGATATAACAAGATCCTGCAAGATCCTACAAGTTCCTACAAGATTCTAAGGGATACTAGACAAAAATGCTTTGGAATCCATATCAATAGCAAACAAGATCCTTGAATATCCTGCAAGATCATACAAGATCCTACAAGATTCTACGGGATACTAGACAAAAATGCTATGGAATCCATATCAATAGCAAACAAGATCCTACAAGATCCTACAAGATTCTAAGGCATTCTAGAAAAAAAATGCTATGGAATCCATATCAATAGCAAACAAGATCCTACAAGATCCTGCAAGATCCTACAAGATTCTACGGAATACTAGACAAAAATGCTATGGAATCCATATCAATAGCAAACAAGATCCTACAAAATCCTACAAGATCCTACAAGATCCTACATGATTCTACGGAATACTAGACAAAAATGCTTTGGAATCCATATATATAGCAAACAAGATCCTACAAGATCCCGCAAGATCCTACAAGATCCTACAAGATTCTACGGGGTACTAGACAAAAACGCTCGGAATCCATATCAATAGCAAACAAGATCCTACAAGATCCTACAAGATTCTACGGGATACTAGACAAAAATGCTATGGAATCCATATCAATAGCAAACAAGATCCTACAAGATTCTACGGGATACTAGACAAAAATGCTATGGAACCCATATCAATAGCAAACAAGATCCTACAAGATCCTACAAGATCCTATAAGATTCTACGGGATACTAGACAAAAATGCTTTGGAATCCATAGCAATAGCAAACAAGATCCTACAAGATCCTACAAGATTCTCCGGGATACTAGACTAATATGCTATTGATTCCATATCAATAGCAAACAAGATCCTACAAGATTCTACGGGATACTAGAGAAAAATGCTATGGAATCCATATCAATAGCAAACAAGATCCTACAAGATTCTACGGGATACTAGAGAAAAATGCTATGGAATCCATATCAATAGCAAACAAGATCCTAAAAGATTCTACGGGATACTTGACAAAAATGCTATGGAATCCATATCAATAGCAAACAAGATCCTACAAGATCCTTCAAGATCCTACAAGATCCTACAAGATCCTACAAGATTCTACGGGATACTAGACAAAAATGCTATGGAATCAATATCAATAGCAAACAAGATCCTACAAGATCCTACAAGATTCTACGGAATACTAGACAAAAATGCTATGGATTCCGTATCAACAGCAAACAAGATCCTACAAGATTCTACGGGATACTAGACAAAAATGCTTTGTAATCCATATCAATAGCAAACAAGATCCTTGAAGATCCTGCAAGATCCTCCCAGATCCTACAAGATCGTACAAGATTCTACGGGATACTAGACAAAAATGCTATGGAATCCATATCAATACCAAACAAGATCCTACAAGATCCTACAAGATTCTACGGGATACTAGACAAAAATGCTATGGAATCCATATCATTAGCAAACAAGATCCTACAAGATTCTACGGGATACTAGACAAAAATGATTTGGAATTAAAATCAATAGCAAACAAGATCCTAAAAGATACTACGGGATACTTGACAAAAATGCTATGGAATCCATATCAATAGCAAACAAGATCCTACAAGATACTGCAAGATCCTACAAGATTCTACGGGATGCTAGAGCAAAATGCTATGAAATTAATATCAATAGCAAACAAGATCCTACAAGATCCTTCAAGATTCTACGGGATACTAGACAAAAATGTTCGGAATCCAAATCAATAGCAAACAAGATCCTACAAGATCCTACAAGATTCTACGGGATACTAGACAAAAATGATATGGAATCCTTATCAATAGCAAAGAAGATCCTACAAGATTCTACGGGATACTAGTCAAAAATGCTATGGAATCCATAACAATAGCAAACAAGATCCTACAAGATCCTAAAAGATTCTACGGGATAGTATACAAAAATGCTATGGAATTAACATAAATAGCAAACAAGATCCTACAAGATCCCACAATTTTCTACGGGATACTAGAAAAAAATTGTATGGAATCCATATCAATAGCAAACAAGATCCTACAAGATCCTGCAAGATCCTACAAGATCCTACAAGATCCTACAAGATTCTACGGAATACTAGACAAAAATGCTATGGAATCCATATCAATAGCAAACACGATCCTACAAGATCCTACAACATCCTACAAGATCCTACAAGATCGTACAAGATTCCACGCTATACTAGACAAAAATGCTATGGAATCCATATCAATAGCGAACAAGATCCTACAAGATCCTACAAGATTCTACGGGATACTAGACAAAAATGCTATGGAATCCATATTAATAGCAAACAAGATCCTACAAGATCCTACAAGTTTCTACGGGATACTAGACAAAAATGCTTTGGAATCCATATCAATAGCAAACAAGATCCTTGAATATCCTGCAAGATCATACAAGATCCTACAAGATTCTACGGGATACTAGACTAAAATGCTATGGAATCCATATCAATAGCAAACAAGATCCTACAAGATCCTACAAGATCCTACAAGATCCTACAAGATCCTACAAGATTCTACGGAATACTAGACAAAAATGCTATGGAATCCATATCAATAGCAAACAAGATCATACAAAATCCTACAAGATCCTACAAGATCGTACATGATTCTACAGGATACTAGACAAAAATGCTTTGGAATCCATATATATAGCAAACAAGATCCTACAAGATCCTGCAAGATCCTACAAGATCCTACAAGATTCTACGGGATACTAGACAAAAATGCTATGGAATCCATATCAATAGCAAACAAGATCCTACAAGATTCTACGGGATACTAGACAAAAATGCTATGGAACCCATATCAATAGCAAACAAGATCCTACAAGATCCTACAAGATCCTACAAGATTCTACGGGATACTAGACAAAAATGCTTTGGAATCCATAGCAATAGCAAACAAGATCCTACAAGATCCTACAAGATTCTCCGGGATACTAGACTAATATGCTATGGATTCCATATCAATAGCAAACAAGATCCTACAAGATTCTACGGGATACTAGAGAAAAATGCTATGGAATCCATATCAATAGCAAACAAGATCCTACAAGATTCTACGGGATACTAGACAAAAATGCTATGGAATGCATATCAATAGGAAACAAGATTCTACAAGATCCTACAAGATCCTATAAGATCCTACAAGATCCTACAAGATCCTACAAGATTCTACGGGATACTAGACAAAAAAGGTTTCGAATCCATATCAATAGCGAACAACATCCTAAAAGATTCTACGGGATACTTGACAAAAATGATATGGAATCCATCTCAATAGAAAACAAGATCCTACAAGATCCTGTAAGATCCTACAAGATCCTACAAGATTCTACGGGATACTAGACAAAAATGCTATGGAATCCATATCAATAGCAAACGAGATCCTAAAAGATCCTATAAGATTCTACGGGATACTAGACAAAAATTCTATGGAATCCATATCATTAGCAAACAAGATCCTACAAGATCCTACAAGATCCTACAAGATCCTACAAGATCCTACAAGATTCTACGGGTTACTAGACAAAAAAGGTTTCGAATCCATATCAATAGCAAACAAGATCCTAAAAGATTCTACGGGATACTTGACAAAAATGCTATGGAATCCATATCAATAGCAAACAAGATCCTACAAGATCCTTCAAGATCCTACAAGATCCTACAAGATCCTACAAGATTCTACGGGATACTAGACAAAAATGCTATGGAATCAATATCAATAGCAAACAAGATCCTACAAGATCCTACAAGATTCTACGGAATACTAGACAAAAATGCTATGGATTCCGTATCAACAGCAAACAAGATCCTACAAGATTCTACGGGATACTAGACAAAAATGCTTTGTAATCCATATCAATAGCAAACAAGATCCTTGAAGATCCTGCAAGATCCTACCAGATCCTACAAGATCCTACAAGATTCTACGGGATACTAGACGAAAATGCTATGGAATCCATATCAATACCAAACAAGATCCTACAAGATCCTACAAGATTCTACGGGATAATAGACAAAAATGCTATGGAATCCATATCATTAGCAAACAAGATCCTACAAGATTCTACGGGATACTAGACAAAAATGATTTGGAATTAAAATCAATAGCAAACAAGATCCTAAAAGATTCTACGGGATACTTGACAAAAATGCTATGGAATCCATATCAATAGCAAACAAGATCCTACAAGATACTGCAAGATCCTACAAGATTCTACGGGATGCTAGAGCAAAATGCTATGAAATTAATATCAATAGCAAACAAGATCCTACAAGATCCTACAAGAGTCTACGGGATCCTAGAAAAAAATGGTATGGAATCCATATCAATAGCAAACAAGATCCTACAAGATCCTTCAAGATTCTACGGGATACTAGACAAAAATGTTCGGAATCCAAATCAATAGCAAACAAGATCCTACAAGATCCTACAAGATTCTACTCGATACTAGACAAAAATGATATGGAATCCTTATCAATAGCAAAGAAGATCCTACAAGATTCTACGGGATACTAGTCAAAAATGCTATGGAATCCATAACAATAGCAAACAAGATCCTACAAGATCCTAAAAGATTCTACGGGATAGTATACAAAAATGCTATGGAATTAACATAAATAGCAAACAAGATCCTACAAGATCCCACAATATTCTACGGGATACTAGAAAAAAATTGTATGGAATCCATATCAATAGCAAACAAGATCCTACAAGATCCTGCAAGATCCTACAAGATCCTACAAGATCCTACAAGATTCTACGGAATACTAGACAAAAATGCTATGGAATCCATATCAATAGCAAACACGATCCTACAAGATCCTACAACATCCTACAAGATCCTACAAGATCGTACAAGATTCCACGCTATACTAGACAAAAATGCTATGGAATCCATATCAATAGCGAACAAGATCCTACAAGATCCTACAAGATTCTACGGGATACTAGACAAAAATGCTATGGAATCCATATTAATAGCAAACAAGATCCTACAAGATCCTACAAGATCCTACAAGTTTCTACGGGATACTAGACAAAAATGCTTTGGAATCCATATCAATAGCAAACAAGATCCTTGAATATCCTGCAAGATCATACAAGATCCTACAAGATTCTACGGGATACTAGACAAAAATGCTATGGAATCCATATCAATAGCAAACAAGATCCTACAAGATCCTACAAGATTCTAACGGATACTAGACAAAAATGCTCTGGAATCCATATCAATAGCAAACAAGATCCTACAAGATCCTACAAGATCCTACAAGATTCTACGGAATACTAGACAAAAATGCTATGGAATCCATATCAATAGCAAACAAGATCATACAAAATCCTACAAGATCCTACATGATTCTACGGGATACTAGACAAAAATGCTTTGGAATCCATATATATAGCAAACAAGATCCTACAAGATCCTGCAAGATCCTACAAGATCCTACAAGATCCTACAAGATTCTACGAGATACTAGACAAAAATGTTATGGAATCCATATCAATAGCAAACAAGATCCTACAAAATTCTACGGAATACTAGACAAAAATGCAATGCAATTCATATAAATAGCAAACAAGATCCTACAAGATCCTACAAGATTATACGGGATACTAGACAAAAATGCTATGGAATCCATATCATTAGCAAACAAGATTCTACAAGATCCTATAAGATCCTACTAGATTCTACGGGATACTAGACAAAAATGCTTTGGAATCCATATCAATAGCAAACAACATCCTAAAAGATTCTACGGGATACTTGACAAAAATGCTATGGAATCCATATTAATAGCAAACAAGATCCTACAACATCCTGCAAGATCCTACAAGATCCTACAAGATCCTACAAGATTCTACGGGATACTAGACAAAAATGCTATGGAATCAATATCAATAGCAAACAAGATCCTACAAGATCCTACAAGATTCTACGGGATACTAGAAAAAAATTGGTATGGAATCCATATCAATAGCAAAAAGGATCCTACAAGATCCTGCAAGATCCTACAAGATCCTAGAAGATCCTGGAAGATTCTACGGGATACTAGACAAAAATACTTTTAAATCCATATCAATAGCAAACAAGATCCTTGAAGATCCTGCAAGATCCTACAAGATCCTACAAGATTCTACGGGATACTAGACAAAAATGCTATGGAATCCATATCACTAGCAAACAAGAACCTACAAGATTCTACGGGATACTAGACAAAAATGCTATGGAATCCATATCAATAGCAAACAAGATCCTACAAGATCCTGCAAGATTCTACGGAATGCAAGACAAAAATGCTATAGAATCCATATCAATAGCAAACAAGATCCTACAAGATCCTACTAGATTCTACGGCATACTAGACAAAAATGCTTTGGAATCCATATCAATAGCAAACAAGATCCTTGAATATCCTGCAAGATCATACAAGATCCTACAAGATTCTACGGGATACTAGACTAAAATGCTATGGAATCCATATCAATAGCAAACAAGATCCTACAAGATCCTACAAGATCCTACAAGATCCTACAAGATCCTACAAGATTCTACGGAATACTAGACAAAAATGCTATGGAATCCATATCAATAGCAAACAAGATCATACAAAATCCTACAAGATCCTACAAGATCGTACATGATTCTACAGGATACTAGACAAAAATGCTTTGGAATCCATATATATAGCAAACAAGATCCTACAAGATCCTGCAAGATCCTACAAGATCCTACAAGATTCTACGGGATACTAGACAAAAATGCTATGGAATCCATATCAATAGCAAACAAGATCCTACAAGATTCTACGGGATACTAGACAAAAATGCTATGGAACCCATATCAATAGCAAACAAGATCCTACAAGATCCTACAAGATCCTACAAGATTCTACGGGATACTAGACAAAAATGCTTTGGAATCCATAGCAATAGCAAACAAGATCCTACAAGATCCTACAAGATTCTCCGGGATACTAGACTAATATGCTATGGATTCCATATCAATAGCAAACAAGATCCTACAAGATTCTACGGGATACTAGAGAAAAATGCTATGGAATCCATATCAATAGCAAACAAGATCCTACAAGATTCTACGGGATACTAGACAAAAATGCTATGGAATGCATATCAATAGGAAACAAGATTCTACAAGATCCTACAAGATCCTATAAGATCCTACAAGATCCTACAAGATCCTACAAGATTCTACGGGATACTAGACAAAAAAGGTTTCGAATCCATATCAATAGCGAACAACATCCTAAAAGATTCTACGGGATACTTGACAAAAATGATATGGAATCCATCTCAATAGAAAACAAGATCCTACAAGATCCTGTAAGATCCTACAAGATCCTACAAGATTCTACGGGATACTAGACAAAAATGCTATGGAATCCATATCAATAGCAAACGAGATCCTAAAAGATCCTATAAGATTCTACGGGATACTAGACAAAAATTCTATGGAATCCATATCATTAGCAAACAAGATCCTACAAGATCCTACAAGATCCTACAAGATCCTACAAGATCCTACAAGATTCTACGGGTTACTAGACAAAAAAGGTTTCGAATCCATATCAATAGCAAACAAGATCCTAAAAGATTCTACGGGATACTTGACAAAAATGCTATGGAATCCATATCAATAGCAAACAAGATCCTACAAGATCCTTCAAGATCCTACAAGATCCTACAAGATCCTACAAGATTCTACGGGATACTAGACAAAAATGCTATGGAATCAATATCAATAGCAAACAAGATCCTACAAGATCCTACAAGATTCTACGGAATACTAGACAAAAATGCTATGGATTCCGTATCAACAGCAAACAAGATCCTACAAGATTCTACGGGATACTAGACAAAAATGCTTTGTAATCCATATCAATAGCAAACAAGATCCTTGAAGATCCTGCAAGATCCTACCAGATCCTACAAGATCCTACAAGATTCTACGGGATACTAGACAAAAATGCTATGGAATCCATATCAATACCAAACAAGATCCTACAAGATCCTACAAGATTCTACGGGATAATAGACAAAAATGCTATGGAATCCATATCATTAGCAAACAAGATCCTACAAGATTCTACGGGATACTAGACAAAAATGATTTGGAATTAAAATCAATAGCAAACAAGATCCTAAAAGATTCTACGGGATACTTGACAAAAATGCTATGGAATCCATATCAATAGCAAACAAGATCCTACAAGATACTGCAAGATCCTACAAGATTCTACGGGATGCTAGAGCAAAATGCTATGAAATTAATATCAATAGCAAACAAGATCCTACAAGATCCTACAAGAGTCTACGGGATCCTAGAAAAAAATGGTATGGAATCCATATCAATAGCAAACAAGATCCTACAAGATCCTTCAAGATTCTACGGGATACTAGACAAAAATGTTCGGAATCCAAATCAATAGCAAACAAGATCCTACAAGATCCTACAAGATTCTACGGGATACTAGACAAAAATGATATGGAATCCTTATCAATAGCAAAGAAGATCCTACAAGATTCTACGGGATACTAGTCAAAAATGCTATGGAATCCATAACAATAGCAAACAAGATCCTACAAGATCCTAAAAGATTCTACGGGATAGTATACAAAAATGCTATGGAATTAACATAAATAGCAAACAAGATCCTACAAGATCCCACAATATTCTACGGGATACTAGAAAAAAATTGTATGGAATCCATATCAATAGCAAACAAGATCCTACAAGATCCTGCAAGATCCTACAAGATCCTACAAGATCCTACAAGATTCTACGGAATACTAGACAAAAATGCTATGGAATCCATATCAATAGCAAACACGATCCTACAAGATCCTACAACATCCTACAAGATCCTACAAGATCGTACAAGATTCCACGCTATACTAGACAAAAATGCTATGGAATCCATATCAATAGCGAACAAGATCCTACAAGATCCTACAAGATTCTACGGGATACTAGACAAAAATGCTATGGAATCCATATTAATAGCAAACAAGATCCTACAAGATCCTACAAGATCCTACAAGTTTCTACGGGATACTAGACAAAAATGCTTTGGAATCCATATCAATAGCAAACAAGATCCTTGAATATCCTGCAAGATCATACAAGATCCTACAAGATTCTACGGGATACTAGACAAAAATGCTATGGAATCCATATCAATAGCAAACAAGATCCTACAAGATCCTACAAGATTCTAACGGATACTAGACAAAAATGCTCTGGAATCCATATCAATAGCAAACAAGATCCTACAAGATCCTACAAGATCCTACAAGATTCTACGGAATACTAGACAAAAATGCTATGGAATCCATATCAATAGCAAACAAGATCATACAAAATCCTACAAGATCCTACATGATTCTACGGGATACTAGACAAAAATGCTTTGGAATCCATATATATAGCAAACAAGATCCTACAAGATCCTGCAAGATCCTACAAGATCCTACAAGATCCTACAAGATTCTACGAGATACTAGACAAAAATGTTATGGAATCCATATCAATAGCAAACAAGATCCTACAAAATTCTACGGAATACTAGACAAAAATGCAATGCAATTCATATAAATAGCAAACAAGATCCTACAAGATCCTACAAGATTATACGGGATACTAGACAAAAATGCTATGGAATCCATATCATTAGCAAACAAGATTCTACAAGATCCTATAAGATCCTACTAGATTCTACGGGATACTAGACAAAAATGCTTTGGAATCCATATCAATAGCAAACAACATCCTAAAAGATTCTACGGGATACTTGACAAAAATGCTATGGAATCCATATTAATAGCAAACAAGATCCTACAACATCCTGCAAGATCCTACAAGATCCTACAAGATCCTACAAGATTCTACGGGATACTAGACAAAAATGCTATGGAATCAATATCAATAGCAAACAAGATCCTACAAGATCCTACAAGATTCTACGGGATACTAGAAAAAAATTGGTATGGAATCCATATCAATAGCAAAAAGGATCCTACAAGATCCTGCAAGATCCTACAAGATCCTAGAAGATCCTGGAAGATTCTACGGGATACTAGACAAAAATACTTTTAAATCCATATCAATAGCAAACAAGATCCTACAAGATCCTACAAGATTCTACGGGATACTAGACAAAAATGCTATGGAATCCATATCACTAGCAAACAAGAACCTACAAGATTCTACGGGATACTAGACAAAAATGCTATGGAATCCATATCAATAGCAAACAAGATCCTACAAGATCCTGCAAGATTCTACGGAATGCTAGACAAAAATGCTATAGAATCCATATCAATAGCAAACAAGATCCTACAAGATCCTACTAGATTCTACGGCATACTAGACAAAAATGCTTTGGAATCCATATCAATAGCAAACAAGATCCTTGAAGATCCTGCAAGATCCTACAAGATCCTACAAGATTCTACGGGATACTAGACAAAAATGCTATGGAATCCATATCACTAGCAAACAAGAACCTACAAGATTCTACGGGATACTAGACAAAAATGCTATGGAATCCATATAAATAGCAAACAAGATCCTCCAAGATCCTGCAAGATTCTACGGAATGCTAGACAAAAATGCTATAGAATCCATATCAATAGCAAACAAGATCCTACAAGATCCTACTAGATTCTACGGCATACTAAACAAAAATGCTTTGGAATCCATATCAATAGCAAACAAGATCCTTGAAGATCCTGCAAGATCCTACCAGATCCTACAAGATCCTACAAGATTCTACGGGATACTAGACAAAAATGCTATGTAATCCATATCAATAGCAAACAAGATCCTACAAGATCCTACGAGATCCTACAAGATTCTAAAGGATACTAGACAAAAATGCTTTGGAATCCATATCAATAGCAAACAAGATCCTTGAAGATCCTGCGAGATCCTACCAGATCCTACAAGATCCTACAAGATTGTACGGGATACTAGACAAAAATGCTATGGAATCCATATCAATACCAAACAAGATCCTACAAGATCCTTCAATATTCTACGGGATACTAGACAAAAATGCTATGGAATCCATATCATTAGCAAACAAGATCCCACAAGAACCTACAAGATTCTACGGGATACTAGACAAAAATGATTTGGAATCCATATCAATAGCAAACAAGATCCTAAAAGATTCTACGGGATACTTGACAAACATGCTATGGAATCCATATCAATACGACACAAGATCCTTCAAGATCCTGCAAGATCCTACAAGATCCTACAAGATTCTACGGGATGATAGACAAAAATGCTATGAAATTAATATCAATAGCAAACAAGATCCTACAAGATCCTACAAGATTCTACGGGATACTAGAAAAAAATGGTATGGAATCCATATCAATAGCAAACAAGATCCTAAAAAATCCTACAAGATCCTACAAGGTCCTACAAGATTCTACGGGATACTTGACAAAAATGCTATGGAATCCATATGAATAGCAAACAAGATCCTACAAGATCCTGCTAGATCCTACAAGATCCTACAAGATCCTACAAGATTCTATGGACTACTAGACAAAAATGCTATGGAAACCATATCAATAACAAACAAGATCCTAAAAATCCTACAAGATCCTACAAGATCGTACAAGATTGTACGGGATACTAGACAAAAATTCTTTGGAATCCATATCAATAGCAAACAAGATCCTACAAGATCCTGCAAGATCCTACCACATCCTACAAGATCCTACAAGATTCTACAGGATACTTGACAAAAATGCTCGGAATCCATATCAATAGCAAACAAGATCCTACAAGATCCTACCAGATTCTCCGGGATACTAGACTAATATGCTATGGAATCCATGTCAATAGCAAACAAGATCCTACAAGATTCTACGGGATACTAGAGAAAAATGCTATGGAATCCATATCAAAAGCAAACAAGATCCTACAAGATTCTACAGGATACTAGACAAAAATGCTATGGAATTCATATCAATAGGAAACAAGATCCTAGACAAAAATGCTATGGGATCCATATCATTAGCAAACAAGATTCTACAAGATCCTACAGGATCCTATAAGATCCTACAAGATTCTACGGGATAGTAGACAAAAATATCTTGGAATCCATATCAATAGCAAACAAGATCCTAAAAGATTCTACGGGATACTTGACAAAAATGATATGGAATCCATCTCAATAGAAAACAAGATCCTACAAGATCCTGCAAGATCCTACAAGATCCTACAAGATCCTACAAGATTCTACGGGATACTAGACAAAAATGCTATGGAATCCATATCAATAGCAAACAAGAACCTACAAGATCCTACAAGATGCTACGGGATACTAGACAAGAATGCTTTGGAATCCATATCAATAGCAAACAAGATCCTACAAAATTCTACGGGATACTAGACAAAAATTCTATGGAATCCATACAATAACAAACAAGATCCTACAAGATCCTACCAGATCCTACAAGATTCTACGGGATACTAGACAAAAATGCTTTGGAATCCATATCAATAGCAAACAAGATCCTACAAGATCCTACAAGATCCTACAAGATTCTACGGGATGCTAGACAAAAATGCTTTGGAATCCATGTCAATAGCAAACAAGATCCTTGAAGATCCTGCAAGATCCTACAAGATCCTACAAGATCCTACAAGATTCTACGGGATACTAGACAAAAGTGCTATGGAATCCATATCATTAGCAAACAAGATCCTACAAGATCCAACAAGATCCTACAAGATTCTACGGGATACTAGACAAAAATGCTTTGGAATCCATATCAATAGCAAACAAGATCCTAAAAGATTCTACGAGATACTTGACAAAAATGATATGGAATCCATCTCAATAGAAAACAAGATCCTACAAGATCCTGTAAGATCCTACAAGATCCTACAAGATCCTGCAAGATTCTACGAAATACTAGACAAAAATGGTATGGAATCCATTTCAATAGCAAACAAGATCCTACAAGATCCTACAAGATTCTACGGGATACTAGACAAAAATGCTATGGATTCCATATCAATAGCACACAAGATCCTACAAGATCCTACAAGATCCTACAAGATTCTACGGGATACTAGACAAAAATGCTTTGGAATCCATATCAATAGCAAACAAGATCCTTGAAGATCCTGCAAGATCCTACAAGATACTACAAGATCCTACAAGATTCTACGGGATACTAGACAGAAACGCTCGGAATCCATATCAATAGCAAACAAGATCCTGCAAGATCCTACAAGATTCTACGGGATACTAGAAAAAAATGGTATGGAATCCATATCAATAGCAAACAAGATCCTACAAGATCGTGAGAGATCCTTCAAGATCCTACAAGAACATACAAGATTCTATGGAATACTAGACAAAACTGCAATGGAATCCATATCAATAGCAAACAAGATCCTACAAAATCCTTCAAGATCCTACAAGATCCTACAACATTCTACGGGATACTAGACAAAAATGCTATGGATTCCATATCAATAGCAAACAAGATCCTACAAGATCCTACAAGATCCTTCAAGATTCTACGGGATACTAGACAAAAATGCTTTGGAATCCATATCAATAGCAAACAAGATCCTTGAAGATCCTGCAAGATCCTACAAGATACTACAAGATCCTACAAGATTCTACGGGATACTAGACAAAAACGCTCTGAATCCATATCAATAGCAAACAAGATCCTACAAGATCCTACAAGATTCTACGGGATACTACAAAAAAATGGTATGGAATCCATATCAATAGCAAACAAGATCCTACAAGATCGTGAGAGATCCTACAAGATCCTACAAGATTCTATGGAATACTAGACAAAACTGCAATGGAATCCATATCAATAGCAAACAAGATCCTACAAAATCTTTCAAGATCCTACAAGATCCTACAAGATTCTACGGGATACTAGACAAAAATGCTTTGGAATCCATATCAATAGCAAACAAGATCCTACAAGATCCTGCAAGATCCTACAAGATCCTACAAGATTCTACGGGATACTAGAGAAAAATGCTCGGATTCCATATCAATATCAAACAAGATCCTACAAGATCCTAAAAGATTCTACGGGATATTAGACAAAAATGCTATGGAATCCATATCAATAGCAAACAAGATCCTACAAGATTCTACGGGATACTAGACAAAAATGCTATGGAATCCATATCAATAGCAAACAAGATCCTACAAGATCCTACAAGATTCCACGGGATACTAGAAAAAAATGCTATGGATTCCATATCAATAGCAAACAAGATCCTTGAAAATCCTGCAAGATCATACAAGATCCTACAAAATTCTACAAGATTCTACGGGATACTACACAAAAATGCTATGGAATCCATATCATTAGCAAACAAGATCCTACAAGATCCTACAAGATTCTACGGGATACTAGACAAAAATGCTTTCGAATCCATATCAATAGCAAACAAGATCCTAAAAGATTCTATCGGATACTTGACAAAAATGCTATGGAATCCATATCAATAGCAAACAAGATCCTGCAAGATCCTACAACATCCTACAAGATCCTACAAGATTCTACGGAATACTAGACAAAAGTGCTATGGAATCCATATCAATAGCAAACAAGATCCTACAAGATCCTAAAAGATTGTACGGGATACTAGAAAAAAATGGTATGGAATCCATATCAATAGTAAACAAGATCCTACAAGATCCTGCAAGATCCTGCAAGATCCTACAAGATCCTACAAGATCCTTCAAGATTTTACGGAATACTAGACAAAAATGGTATGGAATCCATATCAATAGCAAACAAGATCCTACAAGATCCTGCAAGATCCTACAAGATCCTACAAGATCCTACAAGATTCTACGGGATACTAGACAAAAGTGCTCGGAATCCATATCAATAGCAAACAAGATCCTACAAGATTCTACGGGATACTAGACAAAAATTCTATGGAATCCATATCAATAGCAAACAAGATCCTACAAGATCCTACAAGATCCTACAAGATTCTACGGGATACTAGACAAAAATGCTTTGGAATTCATATCAATAGCAAACAAGATCCTACAAGATCCTACAAGATCCTACAAGATTCTACGGGATACTAGACAAAAATGCTTTGGAATCCATATCAATAGCAAACAAGATCCTACAAGATCCTACAAGATCCTACAAGATTCTACGAGATACTTGACAAAAATGATATGGAATCCATCTCAATAGAAAACAAGATCCTACAAGATCCTGTAAGATCCTACAAGATCCTACAAGATCCTACAAGATTCTAAGAAATACTAGAAAAAAATGGTATGGAATCCATATCAATAGCAAACAAGATCCTACAAGATCCTACAAGATTCTACGGGATACTAGACAAAAATGCTATGGATTCCATATCAATAGCACACAAGATCCTACAAGATCCTACAAGATCCTACAAGATTCTACGGGATACTAGACAAAAATGCTTTGGAATCCATATCAATAGCAAACAAGATCCTTGAAGATCCTGCAAGATCCTACAAGATACTACAAGATCCTACAAGATTCTACGGGATACTAGACAAAAACGCTCGAAATCCATATCAATAGCAAACAAGATCCTACAAGATCGTGAGAGATCCTACAAGATCCTACAACAACCTACAAGATTCTATGGAATACTAGACAAAACTGCAATGGAATCCATATCAATAGCAAACAAGATCCTACAAAATCCTTCAACATCCTACAAGATCCTACAAGATTCTACGGGATACTAGACAAAAATGCTATGGATTCCATATCAATAGCAAACAAGATCCTACAAGATCCTACAAGATCCTACAAGATTCTACAGGATACTAGACTAAAATGCTTTGGAATCCATATCAATAGCAAGCAAGATCCTTGAAGATCCTGCAAGATCCTACAAGATACTACAAGATCCTACAAGATTCTACGGGATACTAGACAAAAACGCTCGGAATCCATATCAATAGCAAACAAGATCCTACAAGATCCTACAAGATTCTACGGGATACTAGAAAAAAATGGTATGGAATCCATATCCATAGCAAACAAGATCCTACAAGATCGTGAGAGATCCTACAAGATCCTACAAGAACCTACAAGATTCTATGGAATACTAGACAAAACTGCAGTGGAATCCGTATCAATAGCAAACAAGATCCTACAAAATCTTTCAAGATCCTACAAGATCCTACAGGATTCTACGGGATACTAGACAAAAATGCTTTGGAATCCATATCAATAGCAAACAAGATCCTACAAGATCCTGCAAGATCCTACAAGATCCTTCAAGATTCTACGGGATACTAGAGAAAAATGCTCGGATTCCATATCAATAGCAAACAAGATCCTACAAGATCCTAAAAGATTCTACGGTATATTAGACAAAAATGCTATGGAATCCATATCAATAGCAAACAAGATCCTACAAGATTCTACGGGATACTAGACAAAAATGCTATGGAATCCATATCAATAGCAAACAAGATCCTACAAGATCCTGCAAGATCCTAGAAGAGCCTACAAGATCCTACAAGATTCTACGGGATACTAGACAAAAATGCTATGGAATTAATATCAATAGCAAACAAGATCTTACAAGATTCTACGGGATACTAGAAAAAAATGGTATGGAATCCATATCAATAGGAAAAAAGATCCTACAAGATCCTGCAAGATCCTACAAGATGCTACAAGATCCTACAAGATTCTACGGAATACTAGACAAAAATGCTATGGAATCCATATCAATAGCAATCAAGATGCTACAAAATCCTACAAGATCCTACAAGATTCTACGGGATACTAGACAAAAATGCTTTGGAATCCATATCAATAGCAATCAAGATGCTACAAAATCCTGCAAGATCCTACAAGATCCTACAAGATCGTACCAGATTCCACTGGATACTAGACAAAAATGCTATGGAATCCATATCATTAGCAAAGGAGACCCTACAAGATTCTACGGGATACTAGACAAAAATGCTTTGGTATCCATATCAATAGCAAACACGATCCTACAAGATCCTGCAAGATCCTACAAGATCCTACAAGATTCTACGGGATACTAGACAAAAATGCTATGGAATTAATATCAATAGCAAATAAAATCCTACAAGATCCTACAAGATTCTACGGGACACTAGAAAAAAATTGTATGGAATCCATATCAATAGCAAACAAGATCCTAGAAGATCCTGCAAAATCCTACAAGATCCTACAAGATCCTACAAGATTCTACGGGATACTAGACAAAAATGCTATGGAATCCATATCAATAGGAAACAAGATGCTACAAGATCCTTCAAGATTCTACGGGATACTAGACAACAATTGTTTGGAATCCATATCAACAGCAAACAAGATCCTTGAAGATCCTGCAAGATCCTACAAGATCCTACAAGATTCTACGGGATAATAGACATAAATGCTATGGAATCCATATCAATAGCAAACAAGATCCTACAAGATCCTACAAGATTCTACGGGATACTAGACAAAAATGCTATTTAATCCATATCATTAGCAAATAAGATCCTACAAGATCCTACAAGATCCTACAAGATTCTACGGGATACTAGACATAAATGCTATGGAATCCATATCAATAGCAAACAAGATCCTACAAGATCCTACAAGATTCTCCGGGATACTAGACAAAAATGATATGGAATGCATCTCAATAGAAAACAAGATCCTACAAGATCCTAAAAGATCCTACAAGATTCTACGGGATACTAGACAAAAATGCTATGGAATCCATATCAATAGCAAACAAGATCCTACAAGATACTACAAGATTCTACGGGATACTAGACAAAAATGCTATGGAATCCAAATCATTAGCAAACAAGATCCTACAAGATCCTACAAGATCCTACAAGATTCTACGGGATACTAGACAAAAATGCTATGGGATCCCTATCAATAGCAAACACGATCCTACAAGATCCTACAAGATTCTGCGGGATACTAGACAAAAATTCCTTGGAGTCCATATCAATAGCAAACAAGATCCTTGAAGATCCTGCAAGATCCTACAAGATCCTACAAGATCCTACAAGATTCTACGGGATACTAAAAAAAAATGCTATGGAATCCATATAAATACCAAACAAGATCCTACAAGATCCTACAAGATTCTACGGGATACTAAACAAAAATGCTAGGGAATCCATATTATTAGCAAACAAGATCCTACAAGATCCTACAAGATCCTACAAGATCCTACAAGACTCTACGGGATACTAGACACAAATGCTATGGAATCCATATCAATAGCAAACAAGATCCTACAAGATCCTACAAGATTCTACGGGATAATAGACAAAAATGCTATGGAATCCATATCAGTAGCAAACAAGATCCTACAAGATCCTACAAGATTCTACGGGATAGTAGACAAAAATGCTATGGAATCCATATCATTAGCAAACAAGATCCTACAAGATCCTACAACATCCTACAAGATTCTACGGGATACTAGACAAAAATGGTATGGAATCCATATCAATAGCAAACAAGATCCTACAAGATCCTCCAAAATCCTACAAGATGCTACAAGATCCTACAAGATTCTACGGAATACTAGACAAAAATGCTATGGAATCCATATCAATAGCAATCAAGATGCTACAAAATCCTACAAGATCCTTCAAGATTCTACGGGATACTAGACAAAAATGCTTTGGAATCCATATCAATAGCAAACAAGATCCTACAAGATCCTACAAGATCCTTCACGATTCTACGGGATACTAGACAAAAATGCTCGGAATCCATATCAATAGCAAACAAGATCCTACAATATTCTACGGGATACTAGACAAAAATGCTATGGAATCCATATCAATAGCAAACAAGATCCTACAAGATCCTACAAGATCCTTCCAGATTCTACGGGATTCTAGACAAAAATGCTCGGAATCCATATCAATAGCAGAGAAAATCCTACGAGATTCTACGGGATACCAGACAAAAATGCTATGGAATCCATATCAATAGCAAACAAGATCCTACAAGATCCTACAACATTCCACGGGATACTAGACAAAAATGCTATGGAATCCATATCAATAGCACACAAGATCCTACAATATCCTACAAGATCCTACAAGATTCTACGGGATACTAGACAAAAATGCTTTGGAATCCATATCAATAGCAAACAAGATCCTTGAAGATCCTGCAAGATCCTACAAGATACTACAAGATCCTACAAGATTCTACGGGATACTAGACAAAAACGCTCCGAATCCATATCAATAGCAAACAAGATCCTACAAGATCCTACAAGATTCTACGGGATACTAGAAAAAAATGGTATGGAATCCATATCAATAGCAAACAAGATCCTACAAGATCGTGAGAGATCCTACAAGATCCTACAAGAACCTACAAGATTCTATGGAATACTAGACAAAACTGCAGTGGAATCCATATCAATAGCAAACAAGATCCTACAAAATCTTTCAAGATCCTACAAGATCCTACAAGATTCTACGGTATACTAGACAAAAATGCTTTGGAATCCATATCAATAGCAAACAAGATCCTACAAGATCCTGCAAGATCCTACAAGATCCTACAAGATTCTACGGGATACTCGAGAAAAATGCTCGGATTCCATATCAATAGCAAACAAGATCCTACAAGATCCTAAAAGATTCTACGGGATATTAGACAAAAATGCTATGGAATCCATATCAATAGCAAACAAGATCCTACAAGATTCTTCGGGATACTAGACAAAAATGCTACGGAATCCATATCAATAGCAAACAAGATCCTACAAGATCCTACAAGATTCTACGGGATACTAGAAAAAAATGCTATGGATTCCATATGAATAGCAAACAAGATCCTTGAAAATCCTGCAAGATCATACAAGATCCTACAAAATTCTAAAGGATTCTACGGGATACTACACAAAAATGCTATGGAATCCATATCATTAGGAAACAAGATCCTACAAGATCCTACAAGATCCTACAAGATCCTACAAGATTCTACGGGATACTAGACAAAAATGCTTTGGAATCCATATCAATAGCAAACAAGATCCTAAAAGATTCTATCGGATACTTGACAAAAATGCTATGGAATCCATATCAATAGCAAACAAGATCCTACAAGATCCTGCAAGATCCTACAACATCCTACAAGATCCTACAAGATTCTACGGAATACTAGACAAAAATGCTATGGAATCCATATCAATAGCAAACAAGATCCTACAAGATCCTAAAAGATTCTACGGGATACTAGAAAAAAATGGTATGGAATCCATATCAATAGTAAACAAGATCCTACAAGATCCTGCAAGATCCTAGAAGATCGTACAAGATCCTTCAAGATTTTACGGAATACTAGACAAAAATGGTATGGAATCCATATCAATAGCAAACAAGATCCTACAAGATCCTGCAAGATCCTACAAGATCCTACAAGATCCTACAAGATTCTACGGGATACTAGACAAAAATGCTATGGAATCCATATCAATAGCAAACAAGATCCTACAAGATTCTACGGGATACTAGACAAAAATGCTATGGAATCCATATCAATAGCAAACAAGATCCTTGAATATCCTGCAAGATCATACAAGATCCTACAAGATTTTACGGGATACTAGACAAAAATGCTATGGAATCCATATCAATAGCAAACAAGATCGTACAAGATCCTACAAGATCCTACAAGATTCTACGGAATACTAGACAAAAATGCTATGGAATCCATATCAATAGCAAACAAGATCCTACAAAATCCTACAAGATCCTACAGGATCCTACATCATTCTACGGGATACTAGACAAAAATGCTTTGGAATCCATATATATAACAAACAAGAACCTACAAGATCCTACAAGATTCTACGGGATACTAGACAAAAACGCTCGGAATCCATATCAATAGCAAACAAGATCCTACAAGATCCTACAACATTCTACGGGATACTAGACAAAAATGCTATGGAATCCATATCAATAGCAAACAAGATCCTACAAGATTCTACGGGATACTAGACAAAAATGCTTTGGAATCCATATCAATAGCAAACAAGATCCTACAAGATTCTACGGGATACTAGAGAAAAATGCTATGGAATCCATATCAATATCAAACAAGATCCTACAAGATCCTACAAGATTCTCCGGGATACTAGACTAATATGCTATGTAATCCATATCAATAGCAAACAAGATCCTACAAGATTCTACGGGATACTAGAGAAAAATGCTATGGAATCCATATCAAAAGCAAACAAGATCCTACAAGATTCTACGGGATACTAGACAAAAATGCTATGGAATTCATATCAATAGCAAACAAGATCCTACAAGATCCTACAAGATCCTACAAGATTCTACGGGATACTAGACAAAAATGCTTTGGAATCCATATCACTAGCAAACAAGATCCTACAAGATTCTACGGGATACTAGAGAAAAATGCTATGGAATCCATATCAATAGCAAACAAGATCCTACAAGATCCTACAAGATCCTACCAGATTCTCCGGGATACTAGACTAATATGCTATGGAATCCATATCAATAGCAAACAAGATCCTACAAAATTCTACGGGATACTAGAGAAAAATGCTATGGAATCCATATCAAAAGCAAACAAGATCCTACAAGATTCTACGGGATACTAGACAAAAATGCTATGGAATTCATATCAATAGGAAACAAGATCCTAGACAAAAATGCTATGGGATCCATATCATTAGCAAACAAGATTCTACAAGATCCTACAAGATCCTATAAGATCCTACAAGATTCTACGGGATAGTAGACAAAAATATTTTGCAATCCATATCAATAGCAAACAAGATCCTAAAAGATTCTACGGGATACTTGACAAAAATGATATGGAATCCATCTCAATAGAAAACAAGATCCTACAAGATCCTGCAAGATCCTACAAGATCCTACAAGATCCTACAAGATTCTACGGGATACTAGACAAAAATGCTATGGAATCCATATCAATACCAAACGAGATCCTAAAAGATCCTATAAGATTCTACGGGATACTAGACAAAAATTCTATAGAATCCATATCATTAGCAAACAAGATCCTACAAGATCCTACAAGATCCTACAAGATTCTACGGGATACTAGACAAAAATGCTATGGAATCAATATCAATAGCAAACAAGATCCTACAAGACCCTACAAGATTCTACGGAATACTAGAAAAAAATGGTATGGAATCCATATCAATAGCAAACAAGATACTACAAGATCCTGTAAGATCCTACAAGATCCTACAAGATCCTACAAGATTCTACGGAATACTAGACAAAAATGCTATGGAATCCATATCAATAGCAAACAAGATCCTACAAGATTCTACGGGATACTAGACAAAAATGCTTTGGAATCCATATCAATAGCAAACAAGATCCTTGAAGATCCTGCAAGATCCTACCAGATCCTACAAGATCCTACAAGATTCTACGGGATACTAGACAAAAATGCTATGGAATCCATATCAATACCAAACAAGATCCTACAAGATAGTACGAGATCCTACAAGATTCTACCGGATACTAGACAAAAATGCTTTGGAATCCATATCAATAGCAAATAAGATCCTTGAAGATCCTGCAAGATTCTAACAGATCCTACAAGATCCCACAAGATTCTACAGGATACTAGACAAAAATGCTATGGAATCCATATCAATACCAAACAAGATCCTAGAAGATCATACAAGATTCTACGGGATACTAGACAAAAATGCTATGGAATCCATATCATTAGCAAACAAGATCCTACAAGATTCTACGGGATACTAGACAAAAATGATTTGGAATTAAAATCAGTAGCAAACAAGATCCTAAAAGATTCTACGGGATACTTGACAAAAATGCTATGGAATCCATATCAATAGCAAACAAGATCCTACAAGATCCTACAAGATTCTACGGGATCCTAGAAAAAAATGGTATGGAATCCATATCAATAGCAAACAAGATCCTACAAGATCCTTCAAGATTCTACGGGATACTAGACAAAAATGCTCGGAATCCATATCAATAGCAAACAAGATCCTACAAGATCCTACAAGATTCTACGGGATACTAGACAAAAATGCTATGGAATCCATATCAATAGCAAACAAGATCCTACAAGATCCTACAAGATTCTACGGGATAGTAGACAAAAATGCTATGGAATTAATATCAATAGCAAACAAGATCCTACAAGATTCTACGGGATACTAGTCAAAAATGCTATGGAATCCATATCAATAGCAAACAAGATCCTACAAGATCCTACAAGATTCTACGGGATAGTAGACAAAAATGCTATGGAATTAATATCAATAGCAAACAAGATCCTACAAGATCCCACAAGATTCTACGGGATACTAGAAAAAAATTGTATGGAATCCATATCAATAGCAAACAAGATCCTACAAGATCCTGCAAGATCCTACAAGATCCTTCAAGATCCTACAAGATTCTACGGAATACTAGACAAAAATGCTATGGAATCCATATCAATAGCAAACACGATCCTACAAGATCCTACAAGATCGTACAAGATTCCACGCTATACTAGACAAAAATGCTATGGAATCCATATCAATAGCAAACAAGATCCTAAAAGATCCTACAAGATTCTACGGGATACTAGACAAAAATGCTATGGAATCCATATCAATAGCAAACAAGATCCTACAAGATCCTACAAGATTCTACGGAATACTAGACAAAAATGCTATGGAATCCATATCAATAGCAAACAAGATCCTACAAGATCCTACAAGATTCTACGGAATACAAGACAAAAATGCTATGGAATCCATATCAATAGCAAACAAGATGCTACAAAATCCTGCAAGATCCTACAAGATCCTACATGATTCTACGGGATACTAGACAAAAATGCTTTGGAATCCATATATATAGCAAACAAGATCCTACAAGATTCTACGGGATACTAGACAAAAATGCTATGGAATCCTTGTCAATAGCAAACAAGATCTTACAAGATTCTACGGGATACTAGACAAAAATGCTATGGAATCCATATCAATAGCAAACAAGATCCTACAAGATCCTACAAGATTCTCCGGGATACTAGACTAATATGCTATGGAATCCATATCAATAGCAAACAAGATCCTGCAAGATTCTACGGGATACTAGAGAAAAATGCTATGGAATCCATATCAATAGCAAACAAGATCCTACAAGATTCTACGGGATACTAGACAAAAATGCTATGGAATTCATATCAATAGGAAACAAGATCCTAGACAAAAATGCTATGGGATCCATATCATTAGGAAACAAGATTTTACAAGATCCTATAAGATCCTACAAGATTGTACGGGATACTAGAAAAAAATATTTTGGAATCCATATCAATAGCAAACAAGATCCTAAAAGATTCTACGGGATACTTGACAAAAATGATATGGAATCCATCTCAATAGAAAACAAGATCCTACAAGATCCTGCAAGATCCTACAAGATCCTACAAGATCCTACAAGATTCTACGGCATACTACACAAAAATGCTATGGAATCCATATCAATAGCAAACGAGATCCTAAAAGATCCTATAAGATTCTACGGGATACTATACAAAAATTCTATGGAATCCATATCATTCGGAAACAAGATCCTACAAGATTCTACGGGATACTAGACAAAAACGCTCGGAATCCATATCAATAGCAAACAAGATCCTACAAGATTCTACGGGATACTAGACAAAAATGCTATGGAATCCATGTCAATAGCAAACAAGATATTACAAGATTCTACGGGATACTAGACAAAAATGCTATGGAATTCATATCAATAGGAAACAAGATCCTAGACAAAAATGCTATGGGATCCATATCATTAGCAAACAAGATTCTACAAGATCCTACAAGATCCTATAAGATCCTACAAGATTCTACGGGATAGTAGACAAAAATATTTTGGAATCCATATCAATAGCAAACAAGATCCTAAAAGATTCTACGGGATACTTGACAAAAATGATATGGAATCCATCTCAATAGAAAACAAGATCCTACAAGATCCTGCAAGATCCTACAAGATCCTACAAGATCCTACAAGATTCTACGGGATACTAGACAAAAATGCTATGGAATCCATATCAATACCAAACGAGATCCTAAAAGATCCTATAAGATTCTACGGGATACTAGACAAAAATTCTATAGAATCCATATCATTAGCAAACAAGATCCTACAAGATCCTACAAGATCCTACAAGATTCTACGGGATACTAGACAAAAATGCTATGGAATCAATATCAATAGCAAACAAGATCCTACAAGACCCTACAAGATTCTACGGAATACTAGAAAAAAATGGTATGGAATCCATATCAATAGCAAACAAGATACTACAAGATCCTGTAAGATCCTACAAGATCCTACAAGATCCTACAAGATTCTACGGAATACTAGACAAAAATGCTATGGAATCCATATCAATAGCAAACAAGATCCTACAAGATTCTACGGGATACTAGACAAAAATGCTTTGGAATCCATATCAATAGCAAACAAGATCCTTGAAGATCCTGCAAGATCCTACCAGATCCTACAAGATCCTACAAGATTCTACGGGATACTAGACAAAAATGCTATGGAATCCATATCAATACCAAACAAGATCCTACAAGATAGTACGAGATCCTACAAGATTCTACCGGATACTAGACAAAAATGCTTTGGAATCCATATCAATAGCAAATAAGATCCTTGAAGATCCTGCAAGATTCTAACAGATCCTACAAGATCCCACAAGATTCTACAGGATACTAGACAAAAATGCTATGGAATCCATATCAATACCAAACAAGATCCTAGAAGATCATACAAGATTCTACGGGATACTAGACAAAAATGCTATGGAATCCATATCATTAGCAAACAAGATCCTACAAGATTCTACGGGATACTAGACAAAAATGATTTGGAATTAAAATCAGTAGCAAACAAGATCCTAAAAGATTCTACGGGATACTTGACAAAAATGCTATGGAATCCATATCAATAGCAAACAAGATCCTACAAGATCCTACAAGATTCTACGGGATCCTAGAAAAAAATGGTATGGAATCCATATCAATAGCAAACAAGATCCTACAAGATCCTTCAAGATTCTACGGGATACTAGACAAAAATGCTCGGAATCCATATCAATAGCAAACAAGATCCTACAAGATCCTACAAGATTCTACGGGATACTAGACAAAAATGCTATGGAATCCATATCAATAGCAAACAAGATCCTACAAGATCCTACAAGATTCTACGGGATAGTAGACAAAAATGCTATGGAATTAATATCAATAGCAAACAAGATCCTACAAGATTCTACGGGATACTAGTCAAAAATGCTATGGAATCCATATCAATAGCAAACAAGATCCTACAAGATCCTACAAGATTCTACGGGATAGTAGACAAAAATGCTATGGAATTAATATCAATAGCAAACAAGATCCTACAAGATTCTACGGGATACTAGTCAAAAATGCTATGGAATCCATATCAATAGCAAACACGATCCTACAAGATCCTACAAGATCGTACAAGATTCCACGCTATACTAGACAAAAATGCTATGGAATCCATATCAATAGCAAACAAGATCCTAAAAGATCCTACAAGATTCTACGGGATACTAGACAAAAATGCTATGGAATCCATATCAATAGCAAACAAGATCCTACAAGATCCTACAAGATTCTACGGAATACTAGACAAAAATGCTATGGAATCCATATCAATAGCAAACAAGATCCTACAAGATCCTACAAGATTCTACGGAATACAAGACAAAAATGCTATGGAATCCATATCAATAGCAAACAAGATGCTACAAAATCCTGCAAGATCCTACAAGATCCTACATGATTCTACGGGATACTAGACAAAAATGCTTTGGAATCCATATATATAGCAAACAAGATCCTACAAGATTCTACGGGATACTAGACAAAAATGCTATGGAATCCATGTCAATAGCAAACAAGATCTTACAAGATTGTACATGATACTAGACAAAAATGCTATGGAATCCATATCAATAGCAAACAAGATCCTACAAGATCCTACAAGATTCTCCGGGATACTAGACTAATATGCTATGGAATCCATATCAATAGCAAACAAGATCCTGCAAGATTCTACGGGATACTAGAGAAAAATGCTATGGAATCCATATCAATAGCAAACAAGATCCTACAAGATTCTACGGGATACTAGACAAAAATGCTATGGAATTCATATCAATAGGAAACAAGATCCTAGACAAAAATGCTATGGGATCCATATCATTAGGAAACAAGATTTTACAAGATCCTATAAGATCCTACAAGATTGTACGGGATACTAGAAAAAAATATTTTGGAATCCATATCAATAGCAAACAAGATCCTAAAAGATTCTACGGGATACTTGACAAAAATGATATGGAATCCATCTCAATAGAAAACAAGATCCTACAAGATCCTGCAAGATCCTACAAGATCCTACAAGATCCTACAAGATTCTACGGCATACTACACAAAAATGCTATGGAATCCATATCAATAGCAAACGAGATCCTAAAAGATCCTATAAGATTCTACGGGATACTATACAAAAATTCTATGGAATCCATATCATTCGGAAACAAGATCCTACAAGATTCTACGGGATACTAGACAAAAACGCTCGGAATCCATATCAATAGCAAACAAGATCCTACAAGATTCTACGGGATACTAGACAAAAATGCTATGGAATCCATGTCAATAGCAAACAAGATCCTACAAGATTCTACGGGATACTAGACAAAAATGCTATGGAATCCATATCAATAGCAAACAAGATCCTACAACATCCTACAAGATTCTACGGGATACTAGACAAAAATGCTTTGGAATCCATATCAATAGCAAACAAGATCCTACAAGATCCTACAAGATTCTCCGGGATACTAGATTAAAATGCTATGGAATCCATATCAATAGCAAACAAGATCCTACAAGATTCTACGGGATACTAGAGAAAAATGCTATGGAATCCATATCAATAGCAAACAAGATCCTACAAGATTCTACGGGATACTAGAAAAAAATGCTATGGAATTCATATCAATAGTAAACAAGATCCTAGACAAAAATGCTATGGGATCCATATCATTAGGAAACAAGATTTTACAAGATCCTACAAGATCCTATAAGATCCTACAAGATTCTACGGGATACTAGAAAAAAATATTTTGGAATCCATATCAATAGCAAACAAGATCCTAAAAGATTCTACGGGATACTTGACAAAAATGATATGGAATCCATCTCAATAGAAAACAAGATCCTACAAGATCCTGCAAGATCCTACAAGATCCTACAAGATCCTACAAGATTCTACGGGATACTAGACAAAAATGCTATGGAATCCATATCAATAGCAAACGAGATCCTAAAAGATCCTATAAGATTCTACGGGATACTAGACAAAAATTCTATGAAATCCATATCATTCAGAAACAAGATCCTACAAGATCCTACAAGGCTCTAAGGGATACTAGACAAAAATGGTTTCGAATCCATATCAATAGCAAACAGGATCCTAAAAGATTCTACGGGATACTTCACAAAAATGCTATGGAATCCATATCAATAGGAAACAAGATCCTACAAGATCCTAAAAGATCCTACAAGATTCTACGGGATACTAGACAAAAATGCTATGGAATCAATATCAATAGCAAACAAGATCCTACAAGATCCTACAAGATTCTACGGAATACTAGAAAAAAATGGTATGGAATCCATATCAATAGCAAACAAGATACTGCAAGATCCTGTAAGATCCTACAAGATCCTACAAGATCCTACAAGATTCTACGGAATACTAGACAAAAATGCTATGGAATCCATATCAATAGCAAACAAGATCCTACAAGATTCTACGGGATACTAGACAAAAATGCTTTGGAATCCATATCAATAGCAAACAAGATCCTTGAAGATCCTGCAAGATCCTACCAGATCCTACAAGATCCTACAAGATTCTACGGGATACTAGACAAAAATGCTATGGAATCCATATCAATACCAAACAAGATCCTACAAGATCCTACGAGATCCTACAAGATTCTACCGGATACTAGACAAAAATGCTTTGGAATCCATATCAACAGGAAACAAGATCCTTGAAGATCCTGCAAGATCCTAACAGATCCTACAAGATCCCACAAGATTCTACGGGATACTAGACAAAAATGCTATGGAATCCATATCAATACCAAACAAGATCCTACAAGATCATACAAGATTCTACGGGATACTAGACAAAAATGCTATGGAATCCATATCATTAGCAAACAAGATCCTACAAGATTCTACGGGATACTAGACAAAAATGATTTGGAATTAAAATCAGTAGGAAACAACATCCTAAAAGATTCTACGGGATACTTGACAAAAATGCTATGGAATCCATATCAATAGCAAACAAGATCCTACAAGATACTGCAAGATCCTACAAGATTCTACGGCATGCTAGAGCAAAATGCTCTGAAATTAATTTCAATAGCCAACAAGATCCTACAAGATCCTACAAGATTCTACGGGATCCTAGAAAAAAATGGTATGTAATCCATATCAATAGCAAACAAGATCCTACAACATCCTTCAAGATTCTACGGGATACTAGACAAAAATGCTGGGAATCCATATCAATAGCAAACAAGCTCCTTGAAGATCCTGCAAGATCCTACCAGATCCTACAAGATCCTACAAGATTCTACGGGATACTAGACAAAAATGCTATGGAATCCATATCAGTACCAAACAAGATCCTACAAGATAGTACGAGATCCTACAAGATTCTACCGGATACTAGACAAAAATGCTTTGGAATCCATATCAATAGCAAATAAGATCCTTGAAGATCCTGCAAGATTCTAACAGATCCTACAAGATCCCACAAGATTCTACAGGATACTAGACAAAAATGCTATGGAATCCATATCAATACCAAACAAGATCCTAGAAGATCATACAAGATTCTACGGGATACTAGACAAAAATGCTATGGAATCCATATCATTAGCAAACAAGATCCTACAAGATTCTACGGGATACTAGACAAAAATGATTTGGAATTAAAATCAGTAGCAAACAAGATCCTAAAAGATTCTACGGGATACTTGACAAAAATGCTATGGAATCCATATCAATAGCAAACAAGATCCTACAAGATCCTACAAGATTCTACGGGATCCTAGAAAAAAATGGTATGGAATCCATATCAATAGCAAACAAGATCCTACAAGATCCTTCAAGATTCTACGGGATACTAGACAAAAATGCTCGGAATCCATATCAATAGCAAACAAGATCCTACAAGATCCTACAAGATTCTACGGGATACTAGACAAAAATGCTATGGAATCCATATCAATAGCAAACAAGATCCTACAAGATCCTACAAGATTCTACGGGATAGTAGACAAAAATGCTATGGAATTAATATCAATAGCAAACAAGATCCTACAAGATTCTACGGGATACTAGTCAAAAATGCTATGGAATCCATATCAATAGCAAACAAGATCCTACAAGATCCTACAAGATTCTACGGGATAGTAGACAAAAATGCTATGGAATTAATATCAATAGCAAACAAGATCCTACAAGATCCCACAAGATTCTACGGGATACTAGAAAAAAATTGTATGGAATCCATATCAATAGCAAACAAGATCCTACAAGATCCTGCAAGATCCTACAAGATCCTTCAAGATCCTACAAGATTCTACGGAATACTAGACAAAAATGCTATGGAATCCATATCAATAGCAAACACGATCCTACAAGATCCTACAAGATCGTACAAGATTCCACGCTATACTAGACAAAAATGCTATGGAATCCATATCAATAGCAAACAAGATCCTAAAAGATCCTACAAGATTCCACGGGATACTAGACAAAAATGCTATGGAATCCATATCAATAGCAAACAAGATCCTACAAGATCCTACAAGATTCTACGGAATACTAGACAAAAATGCTATGGAATCCATATCATTAGCAAACAAGATCCTACAAGATTCTACGGGATACTAGACAAAAATGCTTTGGAATCCATATCAATAGCAAACAAGATCCTAAAAGATTCTACGGGATACTTTACAAAAATGCTATGGAATCCATATCAATAGCAAACAAGATCCTACAAGATCCTGCAAGATCCTTCAAGATCCTACAAGATACTACGGGATAGTAGACAAAAATGCTATGGAATTAATATCAATAGGAAAGAAGATCCTACAAGATCCCACAAGATTCTACGGGATACTAGAAAAAAATTGTATGGAATCCATATCAATAGCAAACAAGATCCTACAAGATCCTGCAAGATCTTACAAGATCCTACAAGATCCTACAAGATTCTACGGAATACTAGACAAAAATGCTATAGAATCCATATCAATAGCAAACACGATCCTACAAGATCCTACAAGATCCTAAAAGATCCTACAAGATTCCACGCTATACTAAACAAAAATGCTATGGAATCCATATCAATAGCAAACAAGATCCTACAAGATCCTACAAGATTCTACGGGATACTAGACAAAAATGCTATGGAATCCATATCAATAGGAAACAAGATCCTACAAGATCCTGCAAGATCCTACAAGATCCTACAAGATTTTACGGGATACTAGACAAAAATGCTATGGAATCCATATCAATAGCAAACAAGATCCTACAAGATCCTACAAGATCCTACAAGATCCTACAAGATTCTACAGGATATTAGACAAAAATGCTTTCCATTCCATATCAATAGCAAAGAAGATCCTAGAAGATTCTACGCGATACTTGACAAAAATGCTATGGAATCCATATCAAAAGCAAACAAGATGCTACAAGATTCTACAAGATTCTACGGGATAGTAGACAAAAATGCTATGGAATCCATATCAATAGCAAACAAGATATTACAAGATCCTACAAGATCCTACAAGATCCTACAAGATTCTACAGGATACTAGACAAAAATACTTTCGAATCCATATCAAGAGCAAACAAGATCCTACAAGATTCTACGCGATACATGACAAAAATCCTATAGAATCCATATCAATTGCAAACGAGATCATAGAAGATCCTGCAAGATCCTACAACATCCTACAACATCCTACAAGATTCTACGGGATACTAGACAAAAATGCTATGGAATACATATCGATAGCAAACAAGATCCTACAAGATCCTGCAAGATTCTACGGGATACTAGACAAAAATGCTATGGAATTCATATCAATAGCAAACAAGATCCTACAAGATCCTACAAGATTCTACGGCATAGTAGACAAAAATGCTATGGAATCCATATGAATATCAAACAAGATCCTACAAGATTCTACGGGATACTTGACATAAATGCTATGGAATCCATATCAATAGCAGACAAGATCCTACAAGATCCTAAAAGATCCTACAAGATTCTACGGGATACTAGTCAAAAATGCTTTTCAATTCATATAAATAGCAAACAAGATCCTACAAGATTCTACGCGATACTTGTCAAAAATCCTATGGAATCCATATCAATAGCAAACAAGATCCTAGAAGATCCTGCAAGATCCTACACGATCCTACAACAACCTACAAGATTCTAAGGGATACTAGACAAAAATGCTATGGAATCCATATCGATACCAAACAAGATCCTACAAGATCCTACAAGATTCTACGGGATACTAGAAAAACATGGCATGGAATCCATATCAATAGCAAACAAGATCTTAAAAGATCCTGCAAGATCCTACAAGATCCTCCAAGATTCTACGGGACACTAGACAAAAATTCTATGGAATCCATTCCAATAGCAACCAAGATACTACTAGATCCTACAAGATTCTACGGGATACTAGACAAAAATGGTATTGAAACTATATCAATAGCAAACAAGATCCTACAAGATTCTACGGGATAATAGACAAAAATGCTATGGAATCCATATCAATAGCAAGCAAGATCCTACAAGATCCTACGAGATTCTACGGGATACTAGACAAAAATGCTATGGAACCCATATCAATAGCAAACAATATCCTACAAGATTGTACGGGATACTAGACAAAAATGCTATGGACTACATATCAAGAGGAAACAAGATCCTACAACATCCTGCAAGATCCTACAAGATCCTACAAGATTCTACGGGATACTAGACAAAAATGCTATGGAATTCTTATCAATAGCAAACAAGATCCTACAAGATCCTACAAGATCCTACAAGATTCTACGGGATACTAGAAAAAAATGCTATGGAATCCATATCAATATCAAACAAGATCCTACAAGATTCTACGGCATAGCAGACAAAAATGCTATGGAATCCATATGAATATCAAACAAGATCCTACAAGATTCTACGGGATACTTGACATAAATGCTATGGAATCCATATCAATAGCAAACAAGATCCTACAAGATCCTACAAGATCCTAAAAGATCCTACAAGATTCTACGGGATACTAGTAAAAAATGCTTTTCAATTCATATAAATAGCAAACAAGATCCTACAAGATTCTACGCGATACTTGTCAAAAATCCTATGGAATCCATATCAATAGCAAACAAGATCCTAGAAGATCCTCCAAGATCCTACACGATCCTACAACAACCTACAAGATTCTACGGGATACTAGACAAAAATGCTATGGAATCCATATCGATACCAAACAAGATCCTACAAGATCCTACAAGATTCTACGGGATACTAGAAAAAAATGGTATGGAATCCATATCAATTGCAAACAAGATCTTAAAAGATCCTGCTAGATCCTACAAGATCCTCCAAGATTCTACGGGACACTAGACAAAAATTCTATGGAATCCATTCCAATAGCAAACAAGATACTACAAGATCCTACAAGATTCTACGGGATACTAGACAAAAATGCTATTGAAACTATATCAATAGCAAACAAGATCCTTCAAGATTCTACGGGATACTAGACAAAAATGCTATGGAATCCATATCAATAGCAAGCAATATCCTACAAGATCCTACAAGATTCTACGGGATACTAGACAAAAATGCTATGGAACCCATATCAATAGCAAACAATATCCTACAAGATTGTACGGGACACTAGACAAAAATGCTATGGACTACATATCAAGAGGAAACAAGATCCTACAACATCCTGCAAGATCCTACAAGATCCTACAAGATTCTACGGGATACTAGACAAAAATGCTATGGAATCCATATCAAAAGCAAACAAGATCCTACAAGATCCTACATGATCCTACCAGATTCTTTGGGATACTAGAGAAAAATGCATTGGAATCCATATCAATAGCAAACAAGATCCTACAAGATTCTACGGGATAATAGACAAAAATGCTATGGAATCCATATCAATAGCAAACAAGATCCTACAAGGTCCTACAAGATCCTACAAGATCCTCCAAGATTCTACGGGATACTAGACAAAAATGCTATGGAATCCATATCCATAGCAAACAAGATCCTACAAGATTCTACGGGATACTAGACAAAAATGCTATGGAATCCATATCAATAGCAAACAATATCCTACAAGATTCTACGGGCTACTAGACAAAAATGCTATGGAATCCATATCAATAGGAAACAAGATCCTACAACATCCTCCAAGATCCTACAAGATCCTACAAGATTCTACAAGATTCTACGGGATAGTAGACAAAAATGCTATGGAATCCATATCAACAGCAAACAAGATCCTACAAGATCCTACAAGATCCTACCAGATTTTTCGGGATACTAGAGAAAAATGCTTTGGAATCCATATCAATAGGAAACAAGATCCTACAAGATACTACAAGATTCTACGGGATACTAGACAAAAATGCTTTGGAATCCATATCAATAGCAAACAAGATCCTACAAGATTCTACGGGATACTAGACAAAAATGCTGTGGACTCCATATCGATAGCAACCAAGATCCTACAAGATCCTGCAAGATTCTACGGGATACTAGACAAAAATGCTATGGAATTCATATCAATAGCAAACAAGATCCTACAAGATCCTACAAGATCCTACAAGATCCTACAAGATTCTACGGGATACTAGAAAAAAATGCTATGGAATCCATATCAATATCAAACAAGATCCTACAAGATTCTACGGCATACCAGACAAAAATGCTATGGAATCCATATGAATATCAAACAAGATCCTACAAGATTCTACGGGATACTTGACACAAATGCTATGGAATCCATATCAATAGCAAACCAGATCCTACAAGATCCTACAAGATCCTAAAAGATCCTACAAGATTCTACGGGATACTAGACAAAAATGGCTTCCAATCCATATCAAAAGCAAACAAGATCCTACAAGGTTCTACGCGATACTTGTCAAAAATCCTATGGAATCCATATCAATAGCAAACAAGATCCTACAAGATCCTGCAAGATCCTACAAGATCCTACAAGAACCAACAAGATTCTACGGGATACTAGACAAAAATGATATGGAATCCATATCAATAGCAAACAAGATCCTACAAGATCCTACAAGATTGTACGGGATACTAGGAAAAAATGGTATGGAATCGATATCAATAACAAACAAGATCTTACAAGATCCTGCAAGATCCTACAAGATCCTCCAAGATTCTACGGGATACTAGACAAAAATTCCATGAAATCCATATCAATAGCAAACAAGATACTACAAGATCCTGCAAGATTCTACGGGATACTAGACAAAAATGCTATTGAATCTATATCAATAGCAAACAAGATCCTACAAGATTGTACGGGACACTAGACAAAAATGCTATGGAATCCATATCAAGATGAAACAAGATCCTACAACATCCTGCAAGATCCTTCAACATCCTACAAGATTCTACGAGATACTAGACAAAAATGCTATGGAATCAATATCAACAGCAAACAAGATCCTACAAGATCCTGCCAGATTCTTCGAAAACTAGAGAAAAATGCATTGGAATCCATATCAATAGCAAACAAGATCCTACAAGATTCTACGAGATACTAGACAAAAATGCTTGGAATCCATATCAATAGCAAACAAGATCCTACAAGATCCTACAAGATACTACAAGATTCTACGGGATACTAGACAAAAATGCCTTGGAATCCATATCAATAGCAAACAAGATCCTACAAGATTCTACGGGATACTAGACAAAAATGATATGGAATCCATATCAATAGGAAACAAGATCCTACAAGATCCTACAAGATACTACAAGATTCTACTGGATACTAGACAAAAATGCCTTGGAATCCATATCAATAGCAAACAAGATCCTACAAGATCCTACAAGATACTACAAGATTCTACGGGATACTAGACAAAAATGCCTTGGAATCAATATGAATATCAAACAAGATCCTACAAGATTCTACGGTATACTTGACATAAATGCTATAAAATCCATATCAATAGCAAACAAGATCCTATAAGATCCTGCAAGATCCTACAAGATCCTACAAGATCCTTGAACATTCTTGCGGATACTAGACAAAAATGCTATGCAATCCATATCAATAGCAAACAAGATCCTACAAGATACTACAACATAATACAAGATCCTACAAGATTCTACGGAATACTACACAAAAATGCTATGGAATCCATATCAATAGCAAACAAGATCGTACAAGATTCTAAGGGATACTAGATAAAAATGCTATGGAATCCATATCAATAGCAAACAAGATCCTACAAGATCGTACAATATCATACAAGACTCTACGGGATACTAGACAAAAATGCTTTGGAATCCATATCAACAGCAAACAAGATCCTTCAAGATTCTACGGGATACTAGACAAAAATGCTATGGAATCCAAATCAATAGGAAACAAGATCCAACAAGATTCTTCGGGATACTTGACAAAAATTCTATGGAATCCATATCAATAGCAAAAAAGATCCTACAAGATCCTGCAAGATCCTACAAGATCCTACAAGATCCTACAAGATCCTTGAAGATTCTTGGGGATACTAGACAAAAATGCTATGCAATCCATATCAATAGCAAACAAGATCCTACAAGATACTACAACATAATACAAGATCCTACAAGATTCTACGGGGTACTAGACAAAAATGCTATGGAATACATATCAAGAGCAAACAAGATCCTACAACATCCTGCAAGATCCTTCAAAATCCAACAAGATTCTACGGGATACTAGACATAAATGCTATGGAATCCATATCAACAGCAAACAAGATCCTACAAGATCTTACAAGATCCTGCCAGATTCTTCGGGATACTAGAGAAAAATGCATTGGAATCCATATCAATAGCAAACAAGATCCTACAAGATTCTACGGGATACTAGACAAAAATGCTATGGAATCCATATCAATAGCAAACAAGATCCTACAAGATCCTACAAGATACTACAAGATTCTACGGGATACTAGAAAAAAATGCCTTGGAATCCATATCAATAGCAAACAAGATCCTACAAGATTCTACTGGATACTAGACAAAAATGCTATGGAATTCATATCAATAGCAAACAAGATCTTAAAAGATCCTACAGGATCATACAAGATCTTACAAGATTCTACGGGATACTAGAAAAAAATGCTATGGAATCCATATCAATAGCAAACAAGATCCTACAAGATACTACAAGATTCTACGGCAAAATAGACAAAAATGATATGGAATTCATATCAATAGCAAACAAGATCCTACAAGATCCTTCAAGATCGTAAAAGATTCTACGGGATACAAGAAAAAAATGCTATGGAATCCATATCAATAGCAAACAAGATCCTACAAAATCCTACAAGATTCTACGGCATACTAGACAAAAATGCTATGGAATCAATATGAATATCAAACAAGATCCTACAAGATTCTACGGTATACTTGACATAAATGCTATAAAATCAATATCAATAGAAACAAGATCCTATAAGATCCTGCAAGATCCTACAAGATCCTACAAGATCCTTGAAGATTCTTGGGGATACTAGACAAAAATGCTATGCAATCCATATCAATAGCAAACAAGATCCTACAAGATACTACAACATAATACAAGATCCTACAAGATTCTACGGAATACTACACAAAAATGCTATGGAATCCATATCAATAGCAGACAAGATCGTACAAGATTCTAAGGGATACTAGATAAAAATGCTATGGAATCCATATCAATAGCAAACAAGATCCTACAAGATTCTACGGGATAATAGACAAAAACGCTATGCAATCCATATTAATAGCAAACAAGATCCTACAAGATCCTACAATATTCTACGGGATACAAAACAAAAATGCTATGGAATCCATATCAATAGCAAACAAGATCCTACAAGCTCGTACAATATCATACAAGACTTTACGGGATACTAGACAAAAATGCTTTGGAATCCATATCAACAGCAAACAAGATCCTTCAAGATTCTACGGGATACTAGACAAAAATGCTATGGAATCCATATTAATAGCAAACAAGATCCTACAAGATTCTTCGGGATACTTGACAAAAATTCTATGGAATCCATATCAATAGCAAAAAAGATCCTACAAGATCCTGCAAGATCCTACAAGATCCTACAAGATTCTACGGGATACTTTTCAAAAATGCTATGGAATCCATATTAATAGCAAACAAGATCCTACAAGATCCTGCAAGATTCTACGGGATACTGGACAAAAATGCTATGGAATCCATATCAATAGGAAACAAGATCCTACAAGATTCTACTTGATACTTAAAAAAAAGGCTATGGAATCCATATCAATAGCAAACAAGATCCTACAAGATCCTGCAAGATTCTACGGGATACTGGACAAAAATGCTATGGAATCCATATCAATAGGAAACAAGATACTACAAGATTCTACAGAATACTTTACAAAAATGCTAAGGAATCCATCTCAATACCAAACAAGATCCTACAAGATTCTACCGGATACTAGACAAAAATGCTATGGAAACCAAATCAATAGCAAACAAGATCCTAAAAGATTCTACGGGATACTAGACAAAAATGTTACGGAAACCATATCAATAGCAAACAAGATCCTACAAGATCATGCAAGATTCTACTAGATTCTACGGGATACTAGACAAAAATGCTTTGGAATCCATATCAATAGCAAACAAGATCCTACAAGATTCTACGGGATACTTGACAAAAATGCTATGGAATGCGTATCAATAGCAAACAAGATCCTCCAAGATCCTGCAAGATTCCACAAGATCCTACAAGATCCTACAAGATTCTACGGGATACTAGAAAAAAATGCTATGGAATCCATATCAATAGCCAACAAGATCATTCAAGATCCTACAAGATTCTACGGGAAACTAGACAAAAATGCTATGCAATCCATATCAATAGCAAACAAGATCCTACAAGATTCTACGGGATACTAGACAAAAATGCTATGGAATCCAAATCAATAGCAAACAAGATCCTAAAAGATTCTACGGGATACTAGACAAAAATGCTATGGAATCCATATAAATAGCAAACAAGATCCTACAAGATCCTACAAGATTCTACGGGATACTAGACAAAAATGCTTTGGAATCCATATCAATAGCAAACAAGATCCTACAAGATTCTACGGGATGCTTGACAAAAAATCTATGGAATCCATATCAATAGCAAACAAGATGCTACAAGATCCTAGAAGATTCTACAAGATCCTACAAGATCCTACAAGATTCTACGGGATACTACACAAAAATGCTAAGGAATCCATATTAATAGCAAACAAGATCCTCCAAGATCCTACAAGATTTTACGGGATACTAGGCAAAAATGCTATGGAATCCATATCAATAGGAAACATGATCCTACAAGATTCTACGGGATACGTTACAAAAATGCTATGGAATCCATATCAATAGCAAACAAGATCCTACAAGATCCTACAAGATTCTACGGGATACTAGACAAAAATGCTATGGAATCCATATCAATAGCAAACAAGCTCCTACAAGATATTACAGGATCCTACAAGATCCTACAAGATTGTACGGGATACTAGAAAAAAGGCTATGGAATCCAAATCAATAGCAAAGAATATCCTAAAAGATTCTACGAGATACTAGACAAAAATGCAATGGAATCCATATAAATAGCAAACAACATCGTAGAAGATCCTACAAGATCCTACAAGATCCTAGAAGATCCTACAAGATTCTACGGTATACTAGTCAAAAATGCTATGGAATCCAAATCAATAGCAAACAAGATTCTATAAGATTCTACGGGATACTAGACAAAAATGCTATGGAATCCATATCAATAGCAAACAAGATCCTACAAGATCCTACAAGATTCTACCTGATACCAGACAAAAATGCTATGGAATCCATATCAATAGCAAACAAGATCCTACAAGATCCTACAAGATCCTACAAGATTCTACGGGATACTAGACAAAAATACTATGGAATCCAGATCAATAGCAAACAAGATCCTTCAAGATATTACAAGATTCTACGAGATACTAGACAAAAATGCTATGGATTCCATATCAATAGCAAACAAGATCCTACAACATCCTACAAGCTCCTACAAGATCCGACAAGATTCTACGGGATACTAAACAAAAATGCTATAGAATCCATATCAATAGCAAACAAGATCCTACAAGATTCTACTGGATACTAGACACAAATGCTATGGAATCCATATCAAAAGCAAACAAGATCCTACAAGATTCTGCGGGATACTAGACAAAAATGATATGCAATTTATATTAATAGCAAACAAGATCCCACAAGATCCTACAAGATTCTACGGGATACTAGAGAAAAATGCTTTGGAATCCATATCAATAGCAAACAAGATCTTAGAAGATTCTACGGGATACTTGACAGAAATGTTATGGAATCCATATCAATAGCAAGCAAGATCCTACAAGATCCTGCAAGATTCTACGGGATACTAGACAAAAATGGTATGAAATCGATATCAATAGCAAACAAGATCCTACAAGATCCTACAAGATTCTACGGGATACTAGACAAAAATGTTAGGGAATCCATATCAATAGCAAACAAGATCTTACAAGATCCTGCTAGATCCTACAAGATCCTACAAGATCCTACAAGATTCTGCGGGATACTAGACAAAAATGTTATCGAATCCATATCAATAGCAAACAAGATCCTACAAGATCCTCCAAGATCCTACAGGATCCTACAAGATCCTTCAAGATTCTACGGGATACTAGACAAAAATGCTATGGAATCCATATCAATAGCAAACAAGATCCTAAAAGATTGTACGGGATACTAGACAAAAATGCTGTGGAATCCAAATCAGTAGGAAACAAGTTCCTAAACGATTCTACGGGATACTAGACAAAAATGCTATGGAATCGATATCAATAGTAAACAAGATCCTACAAGATCCTACACAAAAATGATATGGAATTCATATCAATAGGAAACAAGATCCTATAAGATTCTACGGGATACTAGACAAAATGCTATGGAATCGATATCAACAGTAAACAAGATCCTACAAGATCCTACAAGATTCTACGGGATACTACACAAAAATGATATGGAATTCATATCAATAGGAAACAAGATTCTACAAGATTCTACGGGATACTAGAGAAAAATGCTATGGAATCCATATCAAAAGCAAACAAGATCCTAGAAGATCCTACAAGATCCTATGAGATCCTACAACATCCTACAAGATTATACGGGACACTAGACAAAAATGCTATGGAATCCATATCAATAGCAAACAAGATCCTAGAAGATCCTACAAGATCCTACGAGATCCTACAAGATCCTACAAGATTATACGGGATACTAGACAAAAATGCTATGGAATCCATATCAATAGCAAACAAGATCCTACAAGATCCTACAACAATCTACGGGATACTACACAAAAATGCTATGGAATCCATATCAATAGCAAACAATATCCTACAAGATCCTAAAAGATTCTACGGGATACTACACAAAAATGCTATGGAATCCATATCAATAGCAAACAATATCCTTCAAGATCCTACAATATTCCACGGGATACTAGACCAAAATGCTATGGAATCCATATCAATAGCAAACAAGATCCTACAAGATTCTACGGGATAGTAGACAAAAATGCTATGGAATCCATATCAATAGCAAACAAGATCCTACAATATCCTACAAGATCCTACGAGATCCTACAAGATCCTACAAGATTCTACGGGATACTAGACAAAAATGCTATGGAATCCATATCAAAAGCAAACAACATCCTACAAGATTCTACAGGATACTAGACAAAATCGATATGGAATTCATATCAATAGAAAACAAGATTCTACGGGATACTAGAGAAAAATGCTACGGAATCTATCTCAATAGCAAACAAGATCCTACGAGATCCTACGAGATCCTACAAGATCCTACAAGATTCTACTGGATACTAGACAAAAATGCTATGGAATTCATATCAATAGCAAACAAGATCTTAAAAGATCCTACAGGATCATACAAGATCTTACAAGATTCTACGGGATACTAGAAAAAAATGCTATGGAATCCATATCAATAGCAAACAAGATCCTACAAGATACTACAAGATTCTACGGCAAAATAGAGAAAAATGATATGGAATTCATATCAATAGCAAACAAGATCCTACAAGATCCTTCAAGATCGTAAAAGATTCTACGGGATACTAGAAAAAAATGCTATGGAATCCATATCAATAGCAAACAAGATCCTACAAAATCCTACAAGATTCTACGGCATACTAGACAAAAATGCTATGGAATCAATATGAATATCAAACAAGATCCTACAAGATTCTACGGTATACTTGACATAAATGCTATAAAATCAATATCAATAGAAACAAGATCCTATAAGATCCTGCAAGATCCTACAAGATCCTACAAGATCCTTGAAGATTCTTGGGGATACTAGACAAAAATGCTATGCAATCCATATCAATAGCAAACAAGATCCTACAAGATACTACAACATAATACAAGATCCTACAAGATTCTACGGAATACTACACAAAAATGCTATGGAATCCATATCAATAGCAGACAAGATCGTACAAGATTCTAAGGGATACTAGATAAAAATGCTATGGAATCCATATCAATAGCAAACAAGATCCTACAAGATTCTACGGGATAATAGACAAAAACGCTATGCAATCCATATTAATAGCAAACAAGATCCTACAAGATCCTACAATATTCTACGGGATACAAAACAAAAATGCTATGGAATCCATATCAATAGCAAACAAGATCCTACAAGCTCGTACAATATCATACAAGACTTTACGGGATACTAGACAAAAATGCTTTGGAATCCATATCAACAGCAAACAAGATCCTTCAAGATTCTACGGGATACTAGACAAAAATGCTATGGAATCCATATTAATAGCAAACAAGATCCTACAAGATTCTTCGGGATACTTGACAAAAATTCTATGGAATCCATATCAATAGCAAAAAAGATCCTACAAGATCCTGCAAGATCCTACAAGATCCTACAAGATTCTACGGGATACTTTTCAAAAATGCTATGGAATCCATATCAATAGCAAACAAGATCCTACAAGATCCTGCAAGATTCTACGCGATACTGGACAAAAATGCTATGGAATCCATATCAATAGGAAACAAGATCCTACAAGATTCTACTTGATACTTAAAAAAAAGGCTATGGAATCCATATCAATAGCAAACAAGATCCTACAAGATCCTGCAAGATTCTACGGGATACTGGACAAAAATGCTATGGAATCCATATCAATAGGAAACAAGATACTACAAGATTCTACAGAATACTTTACAAAAATGCTAAGGAATCCATCTCAATACCAAACAAGATCCTACAAGATTCTACCGGATACTAGACAAAAATGCTATGGAAACCAAATCAATAGCAAACAAGATCCTAAAAGATTCTACGGGATACTAGACAAAAATGTTACGGAAACCATATCAATAGCAAACAAGATCCTACAAGATCATGCAAGATTCTACTAGATTCTACGGGATACTAGACAAAAATGCTTTGGAATCCATATCAATAGCAAACAAGATCCTACAAGATTCTACGGGATACTTGACAAAAATGCTATGGAATGCGTATCAATAGCAAACAAGATCCTCCAAGATCCTGCAAGATTCCACAAGATCCTACAAGATCCTACAAGATTCTACGGGATACTAGAAAAAAATGCTATGGAATCCATATCAATAGCCAACAAGATCATTCAAGATCCTACAAGATTCTACGGGAAACTAGACAAAAATGCTATGCAATCCATATCAATAGCAAACAAGATCCTACAAGATTCTACGGGATACTAGACAAAAATGCTATGGAATCCAAATCAATAGCAAACAAGATCCTAAAAGATTCTACGGGATACTAGACAAAAATGCTATGGAATCCATATAAATAGCAAACAAGATCCTACAAGATCCTACAAGATTCTACGGGATACTAGACAAAAATGCTTTGGAATCCATATCAATAGCAAACAAGATCCTACAAGATTCTACGGGATGCTTGACAAAAAATCTATGGAATCCATATCAATAGCAAACAAGATGCTACAAGATCCTAGAAGATTCTACAAGATCCTACAAGATCCTACAAGATTCTACGGGATACTACACAAAAATGCTAAGGAATCCATATTAATAGCAAACAAGATCCTCCAAGATCCTACAAGATTTTACGGGATACTAGGCAAAAATGCTATGGAATCCATATCAATAGGAAACATGATCCTACAAGATTCTACGGGATACGTTACAAAAATGCTATGGAATCCATATCAATAGCAAACAAGATCCTACAAGATCCTACAAGATTCTACGGGATACTAGACAAAAATGCTATGGAATCCATATCAATAGCAAACAAGCTCCTACAAGATATTACAGGATCCTACAAGATCCTACAAGATTGTACGGGATACTAGAAAAAAGGCTATGGAATCCAAATCAATAGCAAAGAATATCCTAAAAGATTCTACGAGATACTAGACAAAAATGCAATGGAATCCATATCAATAGCAAACAACATCGTAGAAGATCCTACAAGATCCTACAAGATCCTAGAAGATCCTACAAGATTCTACGGTATACTAGTCAAAAATGCTATGGAATCCAAATCAATAGCAAACAAGATTCTATAAGATTCTACGGGATACTAGACAAAAATGCTATGGAATCCATATCAATAGCAAACAAGATCCTACAAGATCCTACAAGATTCTACCTGATACCAGACAAAAATGCTATGGAATCCATATCAATAGCAAACAAGATCCTACAAGATCCTACAAGATCCTACAAGATTCTACGGGATACTAGACAAAAATACTATGGAATCCAGATCAATAGCAAACAAGATCCTTCAAGATATTACAAGATTCTACGGGATACTAGACAAAAATGCTATGGATTCCATATCAATAGCAAACAAGATCCTACAACATCCTACAAGCTCCTACAAGATCCGACAAGATTCTACGGGATACTAAACAAAAATGCTATAGAATCCATATCAATAGCAAACAAGATCCTACAAGATTCTACTGGATACTAGACACAAATGCTATGGAATCCATATCAAAAGCAAACAAGATCCTACAAGATTCTGCGGGATACTAGACAAAAATGATATGCAATTTATATTAATAGCAAACAAGATCCCACAAGATCCTACAAGATTCTACGGGATACTAGAGAAAAATGCTTTGGAATCCATATCAATAGCAAACAAGATCTTAGAAGATTCTACGGGATACTTGACAGAAATGTTATGGAATCCATATCAATAGCAAGCAAGATCCTACAAGATCCTGCAAGATTCTACGGGATACTAGACAAAAATGGTATGAAATCGATATCAATAGCAAACAAGATCCTACAAGATCCTACAAGATTCTACGGGATACTAGACAAAAATGTTAGGGAATCCATATCAATAGCAAACAAGATCTTACAAGATCCTGCAAGATCCTACAAGATCCTACAAGATCCTACAAGATTCTGCGGGATACTAGACAAAAATGTTATCGAATCCATATCAATAGCAAACAAGATCCTACAAGATCCTCCAAGATCCTACAGGATCCTACAAGATCCTTCAAGATTCTACGGGATACTAGACAAAAATGCTATGGAATCCATATCAATAGCAAACAAGATCCTAAAAGATTGTACGGGATACTAGACAAAAATGCTGTGGAATCCAAATCAGTAGGAAACAAGTTCCTAAACGATTCTACGGGATACTAGACAAAAATGCTATGGAATCGATATCAATAGTAAACAAGATCCTACAAGATCCTACACAAAAATGATATGGAATTCATATCAATAGGAAACAAGATCCTATAAGATTCTACGGGATACTAGACAAAATGCTATGGAATCGATATCAACAGTAAACAAGATCCTACAAGATCCTACAAGATTCTACGGGATACTACACAAAAATGATATGGAATTCATATCAATAGGAAACAAGATCCTATAAGATTCTACGGGACACTAGACAAAAGTGATATGGAATTCATATCAATAGAAAACAAGATTCTACAAGATTCTACGGGATACTAGAGAAAAATGCTATGGAATCCATATCAAAAGCAAACAAGATCCTAGAAGATCCTACAAGATCCTATGAGATCCTACAACATCCTACAAGATTATACGGGACACTAGACAAAAATGCTATGGAATCCATATCAATAGCAAACAAGATCCTACAAGATCCTACAAGATCCTACGAGATCCTACAAGATCCTACAAGATTATACGGGATACTAGACAAAAATGCTATGGAATCCATATCAATAGCAAACAAGATCCTACAAGATCCTACAACAATCTACGGGATACTACACAAAAATGCTATGGAATCCATATCAATAGCAAACAATATCCTACAAGATCCTAAAAGATTCTACGGGATACTACACAAAAATGCTATGGAATCCATATCAATAGCAAACAATATCCTTCAAGATCCTACAATATTCCACGGGATACTAGACCAAAATGCTATGGAATCCATATCAATAGCAAACAAGATCCTACAAGATTCTACGGGATAGTAGACAAAAATGCTATGGAATCCATATCAATAGCAAACAAGATCCTACAATATCCTACAAGATCCTACGAGATCCTACAAGATCCTACAAGATTCTACGGGATACTAGACAAAAATGCTATGGAATCCATATCAAAAGCAAACAACATCCTACAAGATTCTACAGGATACTAGACAAAATCGATATGGAATTCATATCAATAGAAAACAAGATTCTACGGGATACTAGAGAAAAATGCTACGGAATCTATCTCAATAGCAAACAAGATCCTACGAGATCCTACGAGATCCTACAAGATCCTACAAGATTATACGGGATACTAGACAAAAATGCTATGGAATCCATATCAATAGCAAACAACATCTTACAAGATTCTACTGGATACTAGACAAAAATGCTATGGAATCCATTTCAATAGCAAACAAGTTCCTACAAGATCCTACAAGATTCTACCGGATACTAGACAGAAATGCTATGGAATCCATATCAATAGCAAACAAGATCCTAAAAGATTCTACGGGATACTAGAGAAAACTTCTATGGAATCCATATCAATAGCAAACAAGATCCTAGAAGATCCTACAAGATCCTACGAGATCCTACAAGATCCTACAAGATTATACGGGATACTAGACAAAAATGCTGTGGAATCCATATCAATAGCAAACAAGATCCTACAAGATCCTACAACAATCTACGGGATACTACACAAAAATGCTATGGAATCCATATCAATAGCAAACAATATCCTACAAGATCCTACAAGATTCTACGGGATACTCCACAAAAATGCTATGGAATCCATATTAATAGCCAACAAGATTCTATAAGATTTTACGAGATACTAGACAAAAATGCTATGGAATCCATATTAATAGCAAGCAAGATCCTACAAGATTCTACGGGATAGTAGACAAAAATGGTATGAAATCCATATCAATAGCAAACAAGATCCTACAAGATTCTACGGGATACTAGACCAAAATGCTATGGAATCCATATCAATAGCAAACAAGATCCTACAAGATTGTAAGGGACACTAGACAAAAATGATATGGAATCCATATCAATAGCAAACAAGATCCTATAAGATCCTACAAGATTCTACGGGATACTACACAAAAATGCTATGGAATCCATAACAATAGAAAACAAGATTCTATAAGATTCTACGGGATACTAGACAAAAATGCTATGGAATCCATATCAAAAGCAAACAACATCCTACAAGATTCTACGGGATACTAGACAAAAATGCTATGGAATCCATATCAATAGCAAACAAGTTACTAGAAGATCCTACAAGATTCTACCGGATACTAGACAGAAATGCTGTGGAATCGATATTAATAGCAAACAAGATCCTACAAGATTCTACGGGATAATAGAGAAAAATGCTATGGAATCCATATCAATAGCAAACAAGATCCTAGAAGATCCTACAAGATCCTACGAGATCCTACAAGATCCTAAAAGATTATACGGGATACTAGACAAAAATGCTATGGAATCCATATGAATAGCAAACAAGATCCTACAAGATCCTACAACAATCTACGGGATACTACACAAAAATGCTATGGAATCCATATCAATAGCAAACAAGATCCTACAAGATCCTACAAGATCCTACGAGATCCTACAAGATCCTACAACATTATACGAGATACTAGACAAAAATGCTGTGGAATCCATATCAATAGCAAACAAGATCCTACAAGATCCTACAACAATCTACGGGATACTACACAAAAATGCTATGGAATCCATATCAATAGCAAACAATATCCTACAAGATCCTACAAGATTCTACGGGATACTCCACAAAAATGCTATGGAATCCATATCAATAGCCAAAAAGATTCTATAAGATTTTACGGGATACTAGACAAAAATGCTATGGAATCCATATTAATAGCAAACAAGATCCTACAAGATTCTACGGGATACTAGACAAAAATGGTATGAAATCCATATCAATAGCAAACAAGATCCTACAAGATTCTACGGGATACTAGACCAAAATGCTATGGAATCCATATCAATAGCAAACAAGATCCTACAAGATTGTAAGGGATACTAGACAAAAATGATATGGAATACATATCAATAGCAAACAAGAACCTAAACGATTCTTCGGGATACTAGACAAAAATGCTATAGAATCCATATCAATAGCAAACAAGATCCTATAAGATCCTACAAGATTCTACGGGATACTACACAAAAATGCTATGGAATCCATAACAATAGGAAACAAGATTCTATAAGATTCTACGGGATACTAGACAAAAATGCTATGGAATCCATATCAATAGCAAACAAGATCCTACAAGATGCTACAAGATTCTACGGGATAGTAGACAAAAATGCTATGGAATCCATATCAATAGCAAACAAGATCCTACCAGATTGTACGGGATAGTAGACAAAAATGCTATGGAATCCATATCAATAGCAAACAACATCTTACAAGATTCTACGGGATACTAGACAAAAATGCTATGGAATCCATTTCAATAGCAAACAAGTTCCTACAAGATCCTACAAGATTCTACCGGATACTAGACAGAAATGCTATGGAATCCATATCAATAGCAAACAAGATCCTAAAAGATTCTACGGGATACTAGAGAAAAATTCTATGGAATCCATATCAATAGCAAACAAGATCCTAGAAGATCCTACAAGATCCTACGAGATCCTACAAGATCCTACAAGATTATACGGGATACTAGACAAAAATGCTGTGGAATCCATATCAATAGCAAACAAGATCCTACAAGATCCTACAACAATCTACGGGATACTACACAAAAATGCTATGGAATCCATATCAATAGCAAACAATATCCTTCAAGATCCTACAAGATTCTACGGGATACTACACAAAAATGCTATGGAATCCATATCAATAGCAAACAATATCCTACAAGATCCTACAAGATTCTACGGGATACTAGACCAACATGCTATGGAATCCATATCAATAGCAAACAAGATCCTACAAGATTCTACAAGATCCTACGAGATCCTACAAGATCCTACAAGATTCTACGGGATACTAGACAAAAATGCTATGGAATCCATATCAAAAGCAAACAACATCCTACAAGATTCTACGGGATACTAGACAAAAATGCTATGGACTCCATATCAATAGCAAACAAGTTCCTACAAGATCCTACAAGATTCTACCGGATACTAGACAGAAATGCTGTTGAATCCATATTAATAGCCAACAAGATCCTACAAGATTCTACGGGATAATAGAGAAAAATGCTATGGAATCCATATCAATAGCAAACAAGATCCTAGAAGATCCTACAAGATCCTACGAGATCCTACAAGATCCTAAAAGATTATACGGGATACTAGACAAAAATGCTATGGAATCCATATCAATAGCAAACAAGATCCTACAAGATCCTACAACAATCTACGGGATACTACACAAAAATGCTATGGAATCCATATCAATAGCAAACAAGATCCTACAAGATCCTACAAGATCCTACGAGATCCTACAAGATCCTACAAGATTATACGAGATACTAGACAAAAATGCTGTGGAATCCATATCAATAGCAAACAAGATCCTACAAGATCCTACAACAATCTACGGGATACTACACAAAAATGCTATGGAATCCATATCAATAGCAAACAATATCCTACAAGATCCTACAAGATTCTACGGGATACTCCACAAAAATGCTATGGAATCCATATCAATAGCCAACAAGATTCTATAAGATTTTACGGGATACTAGACAAAAATGCTATGGAATCCATATTAATAGCAAACAAGATCCTACAAGATTCTACGGGATACTAGACAAAAATGGTATGAAATCCATATCAATAGCAAACAAGATCCTACAAGATTCTACGGGATACTAGACCAAAATGCTATGGAATCCATATCAATAGCAAACAAGATCCTACAAGATTGTAGGGGATACTAGACAAAAATGATATGGAATCCATATCAATAGCAAACAAGAACCTAAACGATTCTTCGGGATACTAGACAAAAATGCTATAGAATCCATATCAATAGCAAACAAGATCCTATAAGATCCTACAAGATTCTACGGGATACTACACAAAAATGCTATGGAATCCATAACAATAGGAAACAAGATTCTATAAGATTCTACGGGATACTAGACAAAAATGCTATGGAATCCATATTAATAGCAAACAAGATCCTACAAGATTTTACGGTATACTAGACAAAAATGGTATGAAATCCATATCAATAGCAAACAAGATCCTACAAGATTGTACGGGATAGTAGACAAAAATGCTATGGAATCCATATCAATAGCAAACAAGATCCTACAAGATCCTACAAGATTCTATGGGATACTAGAAAAAAATGCTATGGAATCCATATCAATAGCAAACAAGATCCTACAAGATCCTACAAGATTCTACGGGATACTCCACAAAAATGCTATGGAATCCATATCAATAGCAAACAAGATTCTATAAGATTTTACGGGATACTAGACAAAAATGCTATGGAATCCATATTAATAGCAAACAAGATCCTACAAGATTTTACGGTATACTAGAAAAAAATGGTATGAAATCCATATCAATAGCAAACAAGATCCTACAAGATTCTACGGGATACTAGACCAAAATGCTATGGAATCCATATCAATAGCAAACAAGATCCTACAAGATTCTACGGGATACTAGACAAAAATGCTATGGAATCCATATCAATAGGAAACAAGTTCCTACAAGATCCTACAAGATCCTACAAGATTCTACGGGATACTAGACAAAAATGCTATGGAATCCATATCAATAGCAAACAACATCCTACAAGATTCTACGGGATACTAGACAAAAATGCTATGGAATCCATATCAATAGGAAACAAGTTCCTACAAGATCCTACAATATTCTACCGGATACTAGACAGAAATGCTATGTAATACATATCAATAGGAAACAAGAACCTAAACGAGTCTACGGGATACTAGACAAAAATGCTATGGAATCCATATCAATAGGAAACAAGATCCTAGAAGATTGTACGGGATACTAGACAAAAATGGTATGGAATCCAAATCAATAGCAAACAAGAACCTAAACGATTCTACGGGATACTAGACAAAAATGCTATGGAATCCATATCAATAGCAAACAAGATCCTACAAGATCCTACAAGATCCTACAAGATTCTACGGGATACTACACAAAAATGCTATGGAATCCATATCAATATCAAACAAGATGCTACAAGATTGTACGGGATACTAGACAAAATTGCTATGGAATGCAAATTAATAGCAAACAAGAACCTAAACGATTCTACGGGATACTAGAGAAAAATGCTATGGAATCCATATCAATAGCAAACAAGATCCTATAAGATCCTACAAGATTCTACGGGATACTACACAAAAATGCTATGGAATCCATATCAATAGCAAACAAGATCCTACAAGATTCTACGGGATAGTAGACAAAAATGCTATGGAATCCATATCAATTGTACAGAAGATGCTACAAGATCTTCGAAAATAATTAGGAAGCCCTCAATAGCATTCTATAAAATAAACAAAGCTACTAGATCTTACAGGATCCTTCACAATTCTTTACAAGATCCTACAGGATCATAGACAATCCTACAAGATCGTACAGGATCCTAGACTAAAGCATATGGGATCCGTTTCAATTCTACATTCTACGGTGTAAAATGATCCTGTGAAATATTGAAAAGAATTCTAAAATCATTATCCTAAGAACTTACTTGGCAAACAGAGAAGCGCTTTTTAGGGCATTGAAAATGGAAAGAGAAGCTTTACGACAAATCTTTTAAAAGTCTATTCGATTGTGGAAAAGATCCTAACAAGTCATAAAAGATCCTACAGGATCCTAGACAAAAATGCTATGGAATCCAAATCAATTCTAAAGAAGATGCTCCAAGATCTTAGAAAAAATCAGGAAGCAATGAATAGCATTCTATAAAATAAACAAAGCTACAAGATCCTACAGGATCCTTCACAATTCTTGAGAAAATCCTATACGATCATAAACAATCCTACAAAAATGCAAGGAAAATCTTTACGACAGATCTTTTAAAAGTCTATTCGATTGTGGAAAAGATCCTAACAAATCATAAAAGATGCTACATGATCCTAGACCATTCTATAAGATTCTACGGGATACTAGACAAAAATGCTATGGAATCCATATCAATTGTACAGAAGATGGTACAAGATCTTCGAAAAAATTAGGAAGCTCTCAATAGCATCCAATAAAATAAACACAGCTACTAGATCTTACAGGATCCTTCACAATTCTTGACAAGATCTTACAGGATCATAGACAATCCTACAAGATCGTACAGGATCCTAGACTAAAGCATATGGCATCCGTTTCAATTCTAAATTCTACGGGGTAAAATGATCCTGTAAAATATTCAAAAGAATTATAAAATCAATATCCTAGGAATTTACTTGGCAAATAGAGAAGCGCCTTTTAGGGCCGGTAAAATGCAAAGCCAAGCTTTACGACAGGTCTTTTAAAAGGCTATTCGATTGTGGAAGAGATCCTAACAAATCATAAAAGATCCTACAGGACCCTAGACAATTCTATAAGATTCTACAGGATACTAGACAAAAATGCTATGAAATCTATATCAATTCTAAAAAAGATGCTACAAGATCTTACCAAAAATTAGAAAGCACTGAATAGCATTCTCTAAAATAAACAAAGCTACTAGATCCTACAGGATACTTCACAATTCTTGACAAATTTTTATACGATCATAAACAATCCTACAATATCGTACAGAATCTTAGACTGAACCATATGGGATCCTTATCAATTCTACATGCTACCAAGTGGAATGATCGTGTGATATATTCAAAAGAATTATAAAATTAATATCCTTAGAATTTAGGAGACAAATAGAGAAGCGCTTTTTAGGGCCGCTAAAATGCAAAGAAAAGCTGTACGACAGATCTTTCAAAAGTCTATTCGATTGTGGAAAAGATCTTAACAAATCATAAAAGATCCTACATGATCCTAGACAATTCTATAAGATTCTACAGGATACTAGACAAAAATACTATGAAATCTATATCAAGTCTTAAAAAGATGCTACAAGATCTTAGAAAAAATTAGAAAGCAATGTATAGCATTCTATAAAATAAACAAAGCTAATATATCTTACAGGATCCTTCACAATTTTTGACAAGGTCCTACAGGATCCTAGACAATTCTATAAGATTCTACAGGATACTAGACAAACATGCTATGAAATCTATATCAATTCTAAAAAAGATGCTACAAGATCTTAAAAAAAATTAGAAAGCACTGTATAACATCCTATAAAATAAACAAAGCTACTAGATCTTGCAGGATCCTTCACAATTTTTGACAAGATCCCACAGGATCATAGACAATCCTACTATATCTTACAGGATCCTTCACAATTCTTGACAAGATCCTACAGGATCATAGACAATCCTACAAGATCGTACAGGATCCTAGACTAAATCATATGGCATCCGTTTCAATTCTAAATTCTACGGGGTAAAATGATCCTGTGAAATATTCAAAAGAATTATAAAATCAATATCCTAGGAATTTACTTGGCAAATAGAGAAGCGCCTTTTAGGGCCGGTAAAATGCAAAGCCAAGCTTTACGACAGGTCTTTTAAAAGTCTATTCGATCGTGGAAAAGATCCTAACAAATCATAAAAGATCCTACATGATCCTAGACCATTCTATAAGATTCTACGAGGTACTAGACAAAAATGATATGGAATCCATATCAATAGTACAGAAGATGCTACAAGATCTTCGAAAAAATTAGGAAGCACTGAATAGCATTCTATAAAATAAACTAAGCTACTAGATCTTACAGGATCCTTCACAATTTTACACAAGATCCTACAGGATTATAGACAATCCTACAAGATCGTACAGGATCCTAGACTAAAGCATATTGCATCCGTTTCAATTGTACATTCTACGGGGTAGAATGATCCTGTGAAATATTCAAAAGAATTATAAAATCAATATCCTAAGAACATACTTGGGTAATAGAGAAGCGCTTTTTAGGGCATTTAAAATGGAAAGACAGGCTTTACGACAGATCTTTTAAAAGTCTATTCGATTGTGGAAACGATCCTAACAAATCGTAAAATATCCTAAAGGATCCTAGACAATTCTATAAGATTTTACGGGATACTAGACAAAAATGCTATGGAATACATAACAATTGAAAAAATGATCCTACAAGATCCTACAAGATCGTACAGGATAATAGACTAAAGACAAGCTTTACGACAGAACTTTTAAAAGCTATGGAATCCATATCAATTTTAAAGAAGATCCTACAAGATCTTCGAAAAAATTAGGAAGCCCTCAATAGCATCCTATAAAATAAACAAAGCTACTAGATCTTACAGGATCCTTCACAATTTTTCACAAGATCCTACAGGATCATAGACAATCCTACAAGATCGTACAGGATCCTAGACTAAGGTATATTGCATCCGTTTCAATTCTACATTCTACGGGGTAGAGTGATCATGTGAAATATTCAAAAGAATTCAAAAATCAATATCCTAAGAACTTACTTGGCAAACAGAGAAGCCCTTTTTAGGGCATTAAAAATGGAAAGACAGGCTTTACGACAGATCTTTTAAAAGTCTATTCGATTGTGGAAAAGATCCTAACAAATCGTAAAATATCCTAAAGGATCCTAGACAATTCTATAAGATTTTACGGGATACTAGACAAAAATGCTATGTAATCCATATCAATTATAAAAAGATCCTACAAGATCCTACAAGATTCTACGGGATACTAGACAAAAATGCTATGGAATCCATATCAATTGTACAGAAAATGGTACAAGATCTTCGAAAAAATTAGGAAGCTCTCAATAGCATCCTATAAAATAAACAAAGCTACTAGTTCTTACAGGATCCTTCCCAATTCTTGACAAGATCCTACAGGATCATAGACAATCCTACAAGATCGTACAGGATCCTAGACTAAAGCATATGGCATCCGTTTCAATTCTACATTCTACGGGGTAAAATGATCCTGTGAAATATTCAAAAGAATTATAAAATCAATATCCTAGGAATTTACTTGGGAAATAGAGAAGCGCCTTTTAGGACCGGTAAAATACAAAGACAAGCTTTACGACAGATCTTTTAAAAGTCTATTCGATTGTGGAAAGGATCCTAAAAAATCATAAAAGATCCTAAAGGATCCTAAACAATTCTATAAGATTTTACGGAATACTAGACAAAAATGCTATGTAATCCATATCAATTATAAAAAAGATTCTACAAGATCCTACAAGATTCTACGGGATACTAGACAAAAATGCTATGGAATCCATATCAATTGTACAGAAGATGCTACAAGATCTTCGAAAAAATTAGGAAGCTCTCAATAGCATCCTATAAAATAAACAAAGCTACTAGTTCTTACAGGATCCTTCACAATTCTTGACAAGATCCTACAGGATCATAGACAATCCTACAAGATCGTACAGGATCCTAGACTAAAGCATGTGGCATCCGTTTCAATTCTACATTCTACGGGGTAAAATGATCCTGTGAAATATTCAAAAGAATTATAAAATCAATATCCTAGGAATTTACTTGGGAAATAGAGAAGCGCCTTTTAGGGCCGGTAAAATACAAAGACAAGCTTTACGACAGATCTTTTAAAAGTCTATTCGATTGTGGAAAAGATCCTAAGAAATCATAAAAGATCCTACAGGATCCTAGACAATTCTATAAGATTCTACAGGATTCTAGACAAAAATGCTATGAAATCTATATCAATTCTAAAAAAGATACTACAAGATCTTCGAAAAAATTAGAAAGCGCTGAATAAGATTCTATAAAATAAACAAAGCTACTAGATGCTACAGGATCCTTCATAATTCTTGACAAGATCCTACAGGATCATAGACAATCCTACAATATCGTACAAAATCCTACACTGAACCATATGGGATCCTTATCAAGTCTACACGCCACGAAGTGGAATGATCGTGTGAAATGTTCAAAAGAATTATAAAATCAATATCCTAAGAATTTAGGAGACAAATAGAGGAGCGCTGTATAGAGCCGCTAAAATGCAAAGAAAACCTTTACGACAGATCTTTTAAAAGTCTATTCCATTGTGGAAAAGATATTAACAAATCATAAAAGATCCTACATGATCCTAGACCATTCTATAAGATTCTACGAGATACTAGACAAACATGATATGGAATCCATATCAATTGTACAGAAGATGCTACAAGATCTTCGAAAAAATTAGGAAGCACTCAATAGCATCCTCTAAAATAAACAAAGCTACTAGATCTTCCAGGATCCTTCACAATTCTTGACAAGATCCTACAGGATCATAGACAATCCTACAAGATCGTACAGGATCCTAGAAATCCTTCACAAATTCCCCTGGAAAAGTTTTCGAGTCTAGAGACGACTCTATATCAAATAGAGAAGAGCTTTCAAGGGCCGGAAAAATGCAAAGACAAGCTTTACGACAGGTCTTATAAAAGTCTATTCGAATGTGGAATAGATCCTAACAAATCTTAAAAGATCCTACAGGATCATAGACATTTCTATAAGATTCTAAAGGATTCTAGACAAAAATGCTATGAAATCTATATCAATTTTAGAAAAGATGCTACAAGATGTTAGAAAAAATTAGGAAGCACTGAATAGCATCCTATAATATAAACAAAGCTACTAGATCTTACTGGTTCCTTCACAAATCTTGTCAAGATCCCACAGGATCTTAAAGAATCCTACAAGATCGTACAGGATAATAGACTAAAGACAAGCTTTACGACAGAACTTTTAAAAGCTATGGAATGCATATCAATTTTAAAGAAGATCCTACAAGATCTTCGAAAAAATAACGAAGCACTCAATAGCATCCTATAAAATAAACAAAGTTACTAGATCTTACAGGATCCTTCACAATTCTTGACAAGATCCTACAGGATCATAGACAATCCTTCAAGATCGTACAGGATCCTAGAAATCCTTCACAAAATCCTCTGGAAAAGTTTTCGAGTCTAGAGACGACGCTATGGCAAATAGAGAAGAGCTTTTAAGGGCCGGTAACTTGCTAAGACAAGCTTTACGACAGATCTTATAAAAGTCTATTCAAATGTGGAAAAGATCCTAACAAATCTTAAAAGATCATACATGATCCTAGAAAATTCTATAAGATTTTACGGGATACTAGACAAAAATGCTATGGAATCCATATCAATTGTAAAAATGATCCTAGGAGATCCTACAAGATTCTACGGAATACTAGAGAAAAATGCTATGGAATCCATATATTGTACAGAAGATGGTACAAGACATTCGAAAAAATTAGGAAGCTCTCAATAGCATCCTATAAAATAAACAAAGCTACTAGATCTTACAGGATCCTTCACAATTCTTGACAAGATCCTACAGGATCATAGACAGTCCTACAAGATCGTACAGGATCCTAGACTAAAGCATATGGCATCCGTTTCAATTCTACTTTCTACGGGTTAAATGATCCTGTAAAATATTCAAAAGAATTATAAAATTCATATCCTAAGAATTTAGGAGACAAATAGAGAAGCGCTTTTTAGGGCCGCTAAAATGCGAAGAAAAGCTTTACGACAGATCTTTTAAAAGTCTATTCGATTGTGGAAAAGATCCTAAGAAATCATAAAAGATCCTACAGGATCCTAGAGCATACTATAAGATTCTACGGGATGCTAGACAAAAATGATAAGGAATCCATATGAATTGTACTGAAGATGTTATTACATCTTCGAAAAAATTAGGAAGCACTCAAAAGCATCCTATAAAATAAACAAAGCTACTAGATCTTACAGGATCCTTCACAATTTTTGACAAGATCCTACATGATCATAGACAATCCTACAAGATCGTACAGGATCCTAGACTAAAGCATATGTCATCCGTTTCAATTCTACATTCTACGGGGTAGAGTGATCGTGTGAAATGTTCAAAAAAATTATAAAATCAATATCCTAAGAACATACTTGGCAAATAGAGAAGCGCTTTTTAGGGCATTCAAAATGGAAAGACAGGCTTTACGACAGATCTTTTAAAAGTCTATTCGATCGTGGAAAAGATCCTAACAAATCATAAAAGATCCTACATGATCCTAGACCTTTCTATAAGATTCTACGAGATACTATACAAAAATGATATTTAATCCATATCAATTGTACAGAAGATGCTACAAGATCTTAGAAAAAATTAAAAAGCACTGAATAGGATTCTATAAAATAAACAAAACTACTAGATCCTACATGATCCTTCAGAATGCTTGACAGGATCCTACAGGATGATAAACAATCCTACAAAATCGTACAGGATCCTAGACTGAACCATATTGCATCTGTTTCAATTCTACATGCTACGGGGTAGAATGATCCTTTGAAATATTCAAAAGAATTATAAAATCAATATCCTAGGAATTTACTTGGCAAATAGAGAAGCGCCTTTTAGGGCCGGTAAAATGCAAAGACAAGCTTTACGACAGATCTTTTAAAAGTCTATTTGATTTTGGAAAAGATCCTAACAAATCATAAAAGATCCTACAGGATCCTAGACAATTCTATAAGATTCTACAGGATTCTAGACAAAAATGCTATCAAATCTATATCAATTCTAAAAAAGATGCTACAAGATCTTAGAAAAAATTAGAAAGCACTAAATAGCATTCTATAAAATAAACAAAGCTACTAGATGCTACAGGATCATTCACAATTCTTGACAAGATCCTACAGTATTATAAACAATCCTACAATATCGTACAGAATCCTAGACTGAACCATATGGGATCCTTATCAATTCTGCATGCCACGAAGTGGTATGATCGTGTGAAATGTTCAAAAGAATTATAAAATTAATATCCTAAGAATTAAGGAGACAAATAGAGAAGCTCTTTTTAGGGCCGCTAAAATGCAAAGAAAAGCTTTACGACAGATCTTTTAAAAGTCTATTCGATCGTGGAAAAGATCCTAGCAAATCATAAAAGATCCTACACGATCCTAGACCATTCTATAAGATTCTACGAGGTACTAGACAAAAATGATATGGAATCCATATCAATAGTACAGAAGATGCTACAAGATCTTCGAAAAAATTAGGAAGCACTGAATAGCATTCTATAAAATAAACTAAGCTACTAGATCTTACAGGATCCTTCACAATTTTACACAAGATCCTACAGGATTATAGACAATCCTACAAGATCGTACAGGATCCTAGACTAAATCATATTGCATCCGTTTCAATTGTACATTCTACGGGGTAGAATGATCCTGTGAAATATTCAAAAGAATTATAAAATCAATATCCTAAGAACATACTTGGGTAATAGAGAAGCGCTTTTTAGGGCATTTAAAATGGAAAGACAGGCTTTACGACAGATCTTTTAAAAGTCTATTCGATTGTGGAAACGATCCTAACAAATCGTAAAATATCCTAAAGGATCCTAGACAATTCTATAAGATTTTACGGGATACTAGACAAAAATGCTATGGAATGCATAACAATTGTAAAAATGATCCTACAAGATCCTACAAGATCGTACAGGATAATAGACTAAAGACAAGCTTTACGACAGAACTTTTAAAAGCTATGGAATCCATATCAATTTTAAAGAAGATCCTACAAGATCTTCGAAAAAATTAGGAAGCCCTCAATAGCTTCCTATAAAATAAACAAAGCTACTAGATCTTACAAGGATCCTTCACAATTTTTGACAAGATCCTACAGGATCATAGACAATCCTACAAGATCGTACAGGATCCTAGACTAAAGCATATGGCATCCGTTTCAATTTTACATTCTACGTTGTAAAATGATCCTGTGAAATATTGAAAAGAATTATAAAATGAATATCCTAAGAATTTATGTGACAAATAGAGAAGCGCTTTTTAGCGCCAGAAAAATGCGAAGACAAGCTTTACGACAGATCTTTTAAAAGGCTATTCGATTGTGGAAGAGATCCTAACAAATCATAAAAGATCCTACAGGATCCTAGACAATTCTATAACATTCTACAGGGTACTAGACAAAAATGCTATGGAATCCATATCAATTCTAAAGAAGATGCTATAAGATGTTAGAAAAAATTAGAAAGCAATGAATAGCATCCTATAAAATCAACAAAGCTACTAGATCTTATAAAATCCTTGGCAAATCCTCTTGAAACGTTTTCTAGTCTAGAGAGGGCGCTGTGGCAAATACAGAAGAGCTTTTAAGGGGCGGTAAAATGCAAAGAGAAGCTTTACGACAGATTTTATAAAAGTCTATTTGAATGTGGAAAAGATCCTAACAAATCTTAAAAGATCCTACAGGATCATAGACATTTCTATAAGATTCTACGGAAAACTAGACAAAAATGCTATGAAATCCATATCAATTTTAGAAAAGATGCTACAAGATCTTAGAAAAAATTAGGAAGCACATCCTATAAAATAAACAAAGCTACTAGATCTTACAGGTTCCTCCACAATTCTTGACAAGATCCCACAGGATCTTAAACAATCCTACAAGGTCGTACAGGATAATAGACTAAAGACAAGCTTTACGAGAGAACTTTTAAAGCTATGGAATCCATATCAATTTTAAAGAAGATCCTACAAGATCTTCGAAAAAATTAGGAAGCCCTCAATAGCATCCTATAAAATAAACAAAGCTACAAGATCCATGTGGAAAATGAATAGCATTTGTCGGAAGTTTGTAGTAGGAAGCTAACCAAAAAGGGTCACTCCTATCAAAATGATGTAAAGTTTAACTCTTTCAAGAATAAAAGGACAAGTTTTACGGGAACATTCAGAAAAAACACTGTTGCTTCGGGGTCATTGTAATGAATTATCAATATGGAAGCAAGAGCTTAATAAGGTACAAGTTCTGTGGAATGAATTTGTGGATGCATATAAAGGCCTTTTTAGAAACAGTTGAAGACCATGAGTTAGCGAAGGTCAGGAACGCATACGAGCAACTTTGTGGTGAGTGGTCTGACTTCGAAAGGGATGTGAAGAATGAGATAAGGTATTTGGAACAAACAGTTTTTAGTGCCTGTGAAATACAAAGACAAACTTTAAGACAGATCTTCTAAAAGTCTATTCCATTGTGGAAAAGATCCTAACAAACAAATCATAAAAGACCCTACAGGATCCTAGACAATTTTATAAGATACTACAGGATACTAGACAAAAATGCTATGGAACCCATTAATTCTACAAGATGTTAGAAAAAATTAAGAAGCACTGAATAGCATCCTATAAAATAAACAAAGCTACTAGATCTTACAGGATAATTCACAATCATTGACAAGATCCTACAGGATCATAAAAAATGCTAAAATATCGTACAGGATTCTAGACTAAAACACATGGGATCCTTATCAATTCAACATCCTACGAATTAGAATGATCCTGTGAAATATTCAAAAGAATTATAAAACAAATATCCTAAGAACTTACTTGGCAAATAGAGAAGCGCTTTTTAGGGCATTTAAAATGGAAAGACAAGCTTTACGACAGATCTTTTAAAAGTCTATTCGATTGTGGAAAAGATCCTAACAAATCATAAAAGATCCTACAGGATCCTAGACAATTCTATAAGATTCTACACGATTCTAGACAAAAATGCTATGAAATCTATATCAATTCTAAAAAAAATGCTACAAGATCTTAGAAAAAATTAGAAAGCACTGAATAGCATTCTATAAAATAAACAAAGCTACTAGATGCTACAGGATCCTTCCCAATTCTTGACAAGATCCTACAGTATCATAAACAATCCTACAATATCGTACAGAATCCTAGACTGAACCATATGGGATCCTTATCAATTCTACATGCCACGAAGTGGAATGATCGTGTGAAATGTTCAAAAGAATTATAAAATATTAATTTAATATCTTAAGAATTAAGGAGACAAATAGAGAAGCGCTTTTTAGGGCCGCAAAAATGCAAAGAAAAGCTTTACGACAGATCTTTAAAAAGTCTATTCGATTTTACAAAAGATCCTAACAAATCATAAAAGATCCTACATGATCCTAGACCATTCTATAAGATTCTACGAGATAATAGACAAAAATACTATGGAATCCATATCAATTGTACAGAAGATGGTACAAGATCTTCGAAAAAATTAGGAAGCACTCAAGAGAATCCTATAAAATAAACAAAGCTACTAGATCTTACAGGATCCTTCAAAATTCTTGACAAGATCCTACAGGATCATAGACAATCCTACAAGATCGTACAGGATCCTAGAAATCCTTCACAAAATCCTCTGGAAAAGTTTTCGAGTCTGGAGACGACTTTACAGCAAATAGAGAAGAGCTTTTATGGGCCGGTAAAATGCAAAGACAAGCTTTACGATAGATCTTATAAAAGTCTATTCGAATGTGGAAAAGATCCTAACAAATCTTAAAAGATCTTACAGTGTCATAGACATTTCCATAACATTCTAGAGGATTCTAGACAAAAATGCTATGAAATCCATATCAATTTTGGAAAGATGCTACAAGATGTTAGAAAAAATTAGGAAACACTGAATAGCATCCTATAAAATACACAAAGCTACTAGATCTTACAGGTTCCTTCACAACTCTTGACAAGATCCCACAGGATCTTAAACAATCCTACAAGATCGTACAGGATAATAGACCAAAGACAAGCTTTACGACAGAACTTTTAAAAGCTATGGAGTCCATATCAATTTTAAAGAAGATCCTACAAGATCTTCAAAAAAATTAGGAAGCCCTCAATAGCATCCTATAAAATAAACAAAGCTTTTAGATCTTACAGGACCCTTTACAATTTTTGACAAGATCTTACAGGATCATAGACAATCCTACAAAATCGTACAGGATCCTAGACTAAAGTATATTGCATCCGTTTCAATTCTTCATTCTACGGGGTAAAATGATCCTGTGAAATATTCAAAAGAATAATAAAATCAATATCCTAAGAACTTACTTGGCAAATAGAGAAGCGCTTTTTAGAGCATTAAAAATGGAAAGACAGGCTTTACGACAGATCTTTTAAAAGTCTATTCGATTGTGGAAAAGATCCTAACAAATCGTAAAATATCCTACAGGATCCTAGACAATTCTATAAGATTGTACGGGATAGTAGACAAAAATGCTATGGAATCCATATCAATTGTAAAAAAGATCCTACAAGATCCTACAAGATTCTACGGGATACTAGACAAAAATGCTATGGAATCCATATCAATTGTACAGAAGATGGTACAAGATCTTCAAACAAATTAGGAAGCTCTCAATAGCATCGTATAAAATAAACAAAGCTACTAGATCTTACAGGATCCTTCACAATTCTCGACAAGATCCTACAGGATCATAGACAATCCTACAAGATCGTACAGGATCCTAGACTAAAGCATATTGCATCCGTTTCAATTCTTTATTCTACGGGGTAAAATGCTCCTTTGAAATATTCAAAAGAATGATAAAATCAATATCCTAGGAATTTACTTGGCAAATAGAGAAGCGCCTTTGAGGGCAGGTAAAATGCAAAGACAAGCTTTACGACAGATCTTTTAAAAGTCTATTCGATAGTGGAAAAGATCCTAACAAATCATAAAAGATCCTACAGGATCCTAGACCATTCTATAAGATTCTACGAGATAATAGACAAAAATACTATGGAATCCATATCAATTGTACAGAAGATGGTACAAGATCTTCGAAAAAATTAGGAAGCACTCAAGAGAATCCTATAAAATAAACAAAGCTACTAGATCTTACAGGATCCTTCACAATTCTTGACAAGATCCTACAGTATCATAAACAATCCTACAATGTCGTACAGAATCCTAGACTGAACCATATGGGATCCTTATCAATTCTACATGCCACGAAGCGGAATGATCGTGTGAAATGTTCAAAAGAATTATAAAATTAATATCCTAAGAATTTAGGAGACAAATAGAGAAGCGCTTTTTAGGGCCGCTAAAATGCAAAGAAAACCTTTACCACAGATCTTTTAAAAGTCTATTCGATTGTGGAAAAAATCCTAACAAATCATAAAAGATCATACATGATCCTAGACAATTCTATAAGATTCTTCGGGATACTAGACAAAAATGATATGGAATCCATATCAATTGTACAGAAGATGCTACAAGATCTTCGAAAAAATTACGAAGCACTCAATAGCATCCTATAAAATAAACAAAGCTACTAGATCTTACAGGATCCTTCACAAATCTTGACAAGATCCTACAGGATCATAGACAATCCTACAAGATCGTACAGGATCCTAGAAATCCTTCACAAAATCCTCTGGAAAAGTTTTCGAACCTAGAGACGACGCTATGGCAAATAGAGAAGAGCTTTTATGGGCCGGTAACATGCAAAGACAAGCTTTACGACAGATCTTATAAAAGTCAATTCGAATGTGGAAAAGATCCTAACAAATCTTAAAAGATCATACAGGATCATAGACATTTCCATAAGATTCTAAAGGATTCTAGACAAAAATGCTATGAAATCCATATCAATTTTAGAAAAGATGCTACAAGATCTTAGAAAAAATTAGGAAGCACTGAATAGCATCCTATAAAATACACAAAGCTACTAGATCTTACAGGTTCCTTCACAATTCTTGACAAGATAACACAGAATCTTAAACAATCCTACAAGATCGTACAGGATAATAGACTAAAGACAAGCTTTACGACAGAACTTTTAAAAGCTATGGAATCCATATCAATTTTAAAGAAGATCTTACAAGATCTTAAAAAAAATTAGGAAGCCCTCAATAGCATCCTATAAAATAAACAAAGCTTTTAGATCTTACAGGACCCTTCACAATTTTTGACAAGATCTTACAGGATCATAGACAATCCTACAAAATCGTACAGGATCCTAGACTAAAGTATATTGCATCCGTTTCAATCCTTCATTCTACGGGGTAGAATGATCCTGTGAAATATTCAAAAGAATAATAAAATCAATATCCTAAGAACTTACTTGGCAAATAGAGAAGCGCTTTTTAGGGCATTGAAAATGGAAAGACAGGCTTTACGACAGATCTTTTAAAAGTCTATTCGATTGTGGAAAAGATCCTAACAAATCGTAAAATATCCTACAGGATCCTAGACAATTCTATAAGATTGTACGGGATACTAGACAAAAATGCTCTGGAATCCATATTAATTGTAAAAAAGATCCTACAAGATCCTACAAGATTCTACGGGATACTAGACAAAAACGCTATGGAATCCATATCAATTGTACAGAAGATGGTAAAAGATCTTCGAAAAAATTAGGAAGCTCTCAATAGCATCCTATAAAATAAACAAAGCTACTAGATCTTACAGGATCCTTCACAATTCTTGACAAGATAACACAGAATCTTAAACAATCCTACAAGATCGTACAGGATAATAGACTAAAGACAAGCTTTACGACAGAACTTTTAAAAGCTATGGAATCCATATCAATTTTAAAGAAGATCTTACAAGATCTTAAAAAAAATTAGGAAGCCCTCAATAGCATCCTATAAAATAAACAAAGCTTTTAGATCTTACAGGACCCTTCACAATTTTTGACAAGATCTTACAGGATCATAGACAATCCTACAAGATCGTACAGGATCCTAGACTAAAGCATATTGCATCCGTTTCAATTCGACATCTTACGGGGTAAAATTATCCTGTGAAATATTCAAAAGAATTATAAAATCAATATAATAGGAATTTACTTGGCAAATAGAGAAGCGCCTTTGAGGGCCGGTAAAATGCAAAGACAAGCTTTACGAGAGATCTTTTAAAAGTCTATTCGATTGTGGAAAAGATCCTAACAAATCATAAAAGATCCTACAGGATCCTAGACAATTCTATAAGATTCTACACGATTCTAGACAAAAATGCTATCAAATCTATATCAATTCTAAAAAAGATGCTACAAGATCTTAGAAAAAATTAGAAAGCACTGAATAGCATTCTATAAAAAAAAACAAAGCTGCTAGATGCTACAGGATCCTTCACAATTCTTGACAAGATCCTACAGTATCATAAACAATCCTACAATGTCGTACAGAATCCTAGACAGAACCATGTGGGATCCTTATCAATTCTACATGCCACGAAGCGGAATGATCGTGTGAAATGTTCAAAAGAATTATAAAATTAATATCCTAAGAATTTAGGAGACAAATAGAGAAGCGCTTTTTAGGGCCGCTAAAATGCAAAGAAAACCTTTACCACAGATCTTTTAAAAGTCTATTCGATTGTGGAAAAAATCCTAACAAATCATAAAAGATCATACATGATCCTAGACCATTCTATAAGATTCTTCGGGATACTAGACAAAAATGATATGGAATCCATATCAATTGTACAGAAGATGCTACAAGATCTTCGAAAAAATTACGAAGCACTCAATAGCATCCTATAAAATAAACAAAGCTACTAGATCTTACAGGATCCTTCACAATTTTTGACAAGATCCTACAGAATCATAGACAATCCTACAAGATCGTACATGATCCTAGACTAAAGCATATTGCATCCGTTTCAATTCTTCATTCTACGGGGTAGAATGATCCTGTGAAATATTCAAAAGAATTAATAAAATCAATATCCTAAGAACTTACTTGGGAAATAGAGAAGCGCTTTTTAGGGCATTAAAAATGGAAAGACACGCTTTACGACAGATCTTTTAAAAACTCTATTCAATTGTCAAAAGATCCTAACAAATCGTAAAATATCCTAAAGGATCCTAGACAATTCTATAAGATTTTACGGGATACTAGACAAAAATGCTATGGAATCCATATCAATTGTAAAAAAGATCCTACAAGATCCTACAAGATTCTAGGGACTACTAGACAAAAATGCTATGGAATCCATATCAATTGTACAGAAGATGGTACAAGATCTTCGAAAAAATTAGGAAGCTCTCAATAGCATCCTATAAAATAAACAAAGCTACTAGATCTTACAGGATCCTTCACAGTTCTTGACAAGATCCTACAGGATCATAGAGAATGCTACAAGATCGTACAGGATCCTAGACTAAAGCATATGGCATCCGTTTCAATTCTACATTCTACGGGGTAAAATGATCCTGTGAAATATTCAAAAAATTTATAAAATCAATATAATAGGAATTTACTTGGGAAATAGAGAAGCGCCTTTTAGGGCCGGTAAAATGCAAAGACAAGCTTTACGACAGATCTTTTAAAAGTCTATTCGATTGTGGAAAAGATCCTAACAAATCATAAATAAATTAGGGCGTTCCAAACTAAATCGTCCTTTTCCAATTAAGCAAATTCCGTTAAAAAAGGGCAAATAAGCCTGTTAGAGCGCAAAATTTCCGACAGAATAGTGGCGATCGAGTGTTTTTTACAGTAACTAAGGAACACACAGTTGAAAACTAGACTAGTTTATTACATTTCTAGCAGAAGGTACAGTTTTTTTTACATCTAAAAGGTTATAATTTTCCGCGGACTGCGTTTAAATGTCATCGTATACAACGAAAACAGTTACGAAACCCTCGGAGCCCTGCACAACATTCAAAGAATACCATACAAAAGCATTATAAAACGTGGAACGCTTTTTTATTCCGTTGACAGAAGCCTGTTGGTCGTTCTTCTCAACAAAACGAATTTTCGGCTTCGTAATAAGTAGAAACATTATTTGGTGTTAAGTAAATTGCGACTAAACAGCAAGGAAATTAAGCGCTGTTATTTTTATTTTTGAGTCCGATCTTCGGACCCCAAATTTTTCTTTCAGTCCACCATTTATGCATGGATTGTGGACGACGATGGATATTTTTTGAGTCCGATTTTCGGAGCCCAAATTTTTCTTTCAGTCCACCATTTCTGGGTTGTGGACGACGATGGATAGTTTTCTGAGTCCGATTTTCGGACCCAAAATTTTTCTTTGAGCCTACCAATTTCTTGATTGTGGCCGACGCGGCGTATTTTTTGTGAGTCCGATCCGTCGACCCCAAATTAAATTTTTCGTTTTCCGCGACTATCTGAGCCCAACGGACCTTTTGATAACTTTTGAGTCTTGCTTTTCTTCTCATATATCTGCTGATCTGACCACCACTTTTGAGTCCAACTTTCGACCCAAGTTAATAGGAGCATTTGCGTCAAATTTCCTAACAATAGTCGTTGGGATCACATACTTTGTAATCACCGAATGTCCAATATTTATTTCTCTAACTTACATACCATCAAATCTTATGTGTTAATGATTTAAAAACGCTTTACCGCGGCCTGTAAGAGGCAGGTTCTAGTCAAAATAAAGACGAGAAAAGCTATAACGCGAAAGGGCTATCGTCAGTCCATTCCCTTGCCTTTGGGCGTTTATTTGTTAGTCAGGATAAGCTCACATTTTTATGTTTTTTGGACCTGCTACAAGTTTTTTTCACATAAATGCTGGAGAGGCTCGACTTAACTCTTTTTCGTTGAACCGACAATTGTTACACGTTTATACTGAAACTTCAAAATATACTTTTTTGATTTGTCCAGAAATCAGCAGACAAAAATGTCTGAATTTGATTAGAAATCTTACTTTTATAATCCCGGCGCCATTGCGAGTTTATACCTAAAAAAATTATCGAGGTTGTTCAGTAGAGTTATTTCAGATCAATCCTGCTTTAGACGTCTCTGAGATAAGTTGCTGTCTCTGGCAGGAGGTACTTATCTCTTTTTAACGTGAAGTTGGAAAACAAAATAACTTCCTTAGGCAAATCTTGTGTCCACGCTACGTTTCTTCTATTCGTTCTAAAATAATTGGGCCTCCAGCTAGACTCATAATTTCCTTTCTAGTGGTGTATTGTAACATCGTCATCATTTATACCGGTGACCTTCCCAATGACTGGTGTTTGGTCCCAGTCGAGAGGATTGACGGCTATAAAGGAACTGACATGCCATTTCCAAGTCCGCTGTATGATCCTCCTGCGTGACAACTCTGTTATCTCCCCTGCGAAGTCGCCTAGTTGTGATCTTATACCTGAAAGAAAAACAAAAAAGGCTGTTTTTTAAATACTGAAGCAACACTGGTTAGCGAGCCCAAAACAGGAATTTGATCATATTTTCATTTACTTCAGTTATTAAAGATTCCTAACAAATTCATTGTTCATTTTCCTTTTATCCTGTTGCATAATAATGGGTGTACATTGTTTTAAATCAAAAGACAATAACGACACTATTAATTAATTAAATGAGCAAAATAAGGAGACAGCAGGAAATTTCTTACAAAAATTCAACGAATTCAGCAGTATGCTGAACAAATGTCAAATAAAATTGGTGAATATTGAAAAGATTGCGCGTCTACTGAATTCTGAATACTGAGTTCAACTTACAAAATAAGGGAGTACGAGAAAACAACAAACTTTTTAAAACCACCCAGCAGAAAGCGCAAAGAATACAAAACCTCAAAATAACAAATTAGAAAGAAACAAAAATTAAACAAACAAGTCACATCCTTATCACCTAAAATCAAACTGGATACTACAATTTCAACCCACAGTTCCTGTTTAAAGTTATCTTAAAACTGGCAGAAATCAAACTGTCAGAGCCAAAAAGCAACCTGTTATCAGAAGAACAAAAAGTACTACATCTACAGTCTTTAATTTAAAAGAAACAAAGATCTTAATGTGCAAAAACAGACAAAGGTGCCTGTGTAGTTCTCATGGAACATTATAGACCCTTAGACAAACGGATGGTTGAGGAAACTTAAACACGAAGTCAAAACTACTACGTGAGAATACACACATTGATGACATGACAAGAAAAATGGCCCTTTCAAAAACCTAGCCTGCCTAGAATTCCAATTTTCTTCACCCTAAAAAAAAAAAAAAAATCACAAGCCTGATTCAGTCGGAAGGCCAATACAGCAAAAACCCACATATAAGAACCTAAGTTTTTCCAAGCTAGGTTAAGAAGGTTTTATAAATATGGTGCTAACTGGAAAATTAGGCTACTCAGGTTCTTAAACAGGTTCTTATTTTTAAAAATAAGTAACTAAGGTCTTTTGTCAATGGTAGATAGGTTTGGCCTATTTTGGGCCCATTTTTGGTAAAAAAATCGAAGCAGGTTAAAGCTATTTATGAAGTTTATACAAAGCTTTGTGAGTTAAACAGAACAAAAACAACATTAAAACATGGTACTGTGTTGCTGCTGGGCCAAACATGGTACTGAATTTCTCAAAATAAGAACCTGCTTCAAAATTTTAGGCTAAAACAGGTCCTTATGTAAAAGGATTCTAGATGGGCAATCTTACCCTAGCAGGTTCTTAAAATCTAGGTTTTTATATGCGGGTTTTCACTGTTTCGGATTGTGACGGACCGACAGAAAGACTCTTATCTCTCCTTGACAGGCTGTTAAAACCAATACAAAAAAGACAGGTGTCTTATCTTGAGACAATGCGGACTTTCATTAAAATAACGCGCAGTCATTGTTTCAATGGACGTGACACGTCTATATACCCCGAGTTTTACTACCACCCGAAGGAAACAATACTATTTGCAAAGCATATAGAGATAGAACTCTAATTCCAACACAGTCACTTATTAAACGCGCGCTCAGACTTATCATAGAATAAAATTCATTGCAATTTAACGGAAAAAATATTTTCAAATAAATGGGACAGCGATGGGAACAAAAGTCGCTGTTGCTTTCGCAAATATCATTTTGGCGAAAGTAGAAACAGAACTGTTAAACAAAAAAAGCTATAAGGCGAAAAGGTGTATAGATGACGGGCACCGGAAGAGAGCACTGAAATAACACACTTCACAATCACCACGAATAATCGCTACACCCTACTTAATTTTTAATAGTGTGAGAAATGTAAATTTAAACAAATTTAGAGAGGAAATCTCTGAAGACAAAATTTCATTCCTGGATACAATTGTGTACAAAGACGAATAGTTTAAAGTGCATATGAACCGAAAATTGTTTTCATTCAGTTAAAATCGTTACCATTTCAAAATCTCGATTCCAAAGTTTGAGATGTTTTGAGTGAAAACTGTCGATTTTATAAGCGATCGAAGTTGGCCTATTTTGTATCAAAAAATGGTCTTCAAATCGCGCGGTCAAAATATCACGTGACTTTTTACTGATGACGTAAATTACGTAATTTTGGTTGCATCTTGAATCATTCAAACAAAACAACTATGGCGGAGAGTTCGAAAACACCGAAAGCGATGCGAAGAGGAGGGCGATATTGCGTCGCTGGAACCCCAAACCAGCAAAGTTGTAAAAATACGTCCTTTACGCCTGGAATACGTATGCATCAGTTTCCATCTGATCCGTCTGTGAGAGCTCAATGGGTGCGTTTTGTGCGTCGCCATAGGCATGACTACAAAGACCCGACCTCGAAGTATGCTTCGTTGTGTTCGGCACATTTTGACGAATCTTGCTATGAAAGGAAGATGTCAGTTGTCAGTTCTGTGTAGAAAGAGTATAAACTTGAAATGAGAGTCTTTTTGAAATCGACTGCCGTGCCAACGAGAGATTCTGTTACCCCTCAATCACCAGAAAAGATAAGCCAGCGAGAAAAGAGGAAGGTAAGAATTTCATATGTTTACACGCTTATTTCCAGCGCTCTGTGCTACCGTAGTAGTCCCACATATTTTTACTTTTGCAGGAATACCAGGTACCCGCTTACTTGTCGTCAGAACTATTTAAAGATATGTACGATTCGCTTAGTTTTCACCACTTGGTGACTATCAAGAGAGTCTAAAAAAAAATTACATATCACATCTTATTAATAGTTAGCTTATATATAATGTTTTTCGGAAGTGGCATTGTAATAACATCATCAATTAGTTTTACCTGTTTTCTTTCTTTCTTGTTTTAGTTAAATCGTGAAGCTATGGCTAAAGTGAATGTGCCTCCTAAAAAGAAAAAACCTTCCTCATCCACTGCCCCTGCTACTTTTGAACCAGCTCCTGATGGTACAACATCTTTAGACCACGGTGCAGAATCAGAAGTTGTTTCCAAAGACATGCACATGCCTACTGCTTTGCCTGGGCCATTAACTTCTGGTGAGGACGTTATGAACATCCCATCAACTTCAGCCTCTGTTATGGTGCCAACAATTCAGGAGCCTGAGGAGCCTGCTTCAGAAAACTTGGCAGCATATAGTACAGCTTCATCCTCCATGCATACTGGTACAATTAGTTGTAAAGGGTGCAACCACAAAGCAGAGTACCAAAAAGCAATGCGCGCAAAGAAACGTCTGAAGAGCAAAGTCAAAGGTCTAAAAAAGGAGGTCTCTTCTTTGAAGGCCACCATTGCTGAACTTCAGAGTGTAAGTTTTACTAAGTTTACTACCATATTTTATTTTTTACAATAACTTGCAGTAATGTTCTAAAGTAATAATATAACCTTTTCTTGGTTTTGACTTAGTGTGTGGCTGAAAAAGAAACAGAGGAGGAAGAAGGAGAATGTGAGAGTACTTCATATCGCCAAAATTATTTTTCATGGTCAGGCACTGGTGAGGAAGAGGAGGATGGTGCTGTTGAAGGTAACGACCAAGAGTGGGGCCCAACAGGAGCGAGTTCAGAGGAAGAACAAACCACAGAAGACGAGGATGAAATACCAGAATTAAATGCAAATGATATTAAGGAAGAATTAATGTCTGTAGCCCAATCTTTAGGTATTGTTGGAAAAGCCACACATGGGGTTATCCTGTTGTGATAAGTTCCTTCCTGCCTTGATCTGAAAATCAGGGTGTTGTTTTTTGTGTTTGTTGTAGTATTTCTATTGGCTTCAGTTCTTCAAGTATTTATTTAATGTTTGCATCATTCAAGATTTAAAATTAATGTGTCATGCTTTGGATCGATTACTTATTGAAACTTTCAAACTTTTGAGGCATGAATGATTGAAAGGGTCTCTTTTCTTTGTTTTAATAGTGGAATATTGAATGTATTAATTTTATATATTATTCTTTTCTTTTCAGGGCAGATGCTGACTCTTCTGACTACCATTACAACCAGCCAAAATTTATAGTTTTTTATGAAATGCTTTTCAAACTTTTTTTGTTATTTTGCTTCAACTGCAAAGAAAATAACCCTCAAGTGTCTATGGTTCAAAATGGCACAATGGTGACCGTTAGGCAGAAGTGTGCCAAATGCATTAAGGGATATGCGTGGACTTCTCAAAGGATGATGCGTCATGGAAAATATCCTGCTGGTAATGTTCTATTGAGTCTTGCTATTTTGATGGCTGGTGCCTCTGTAAGCAAGATTCTCCTTGTGTTTCGTCACATGGGACTGGTTTGTTACTCCGCAAGAACATTTTTTAAGCACCAAAGATCGTTCCTATTTCCAGCTGTCATTCACCATTGGGAATCCTACCAGACAGACCTTCTCAATAAGGTCAAGGACCTGAAGGATGTAGTTTGGGCTGGGGATGGCCGGTATGACTCCATGGGGCACTCAGCAAAGTATGGTGCATACACATTGCTATGTACAACCATCATGAAAATTGTACATTTTGAGCTTGTTCAGGTATGAAGGTTTTATAAGAATGTGAAGCCCTTCCATATAAAAGAGTTAAGTTCACTTGATGACATCAGAAGCTTTCACATGGTGAATAGAAAGCCACCCTTTTTTGACTCACACTGTGTTTAGCACCATAGGTTTACAGGAAAGCCACCATTTATTAAAACCTAGAGAGAGTGTAGTTGTACAAAATAAGATGTTGGTCAACCTTGAAAAATTGTATTCAGTTCCAGTGACATAAATCCCTTACAACACATGTTCTTGTTATCCAATGAAAATTTTCGGTAAAATTACCCATTTGCTTTGGTATGTGAATTGACTAAAGTAAATGGTACAAAAGCAAGATGTCTTGGGCCCGCCAATTATTGAAGATTAATTTTATTAGATCTCTTTCCCCAAAAAAATCGTACAGGCAAATGAGACTGGTGGCAGCTACCAAACAGAGCTTGAAGGAGTAAAACGGTGCTTTGGCTTTCTGCAGCGGGTTGGCATCAAAATCGGCGTGTTTATCTCTGACCGTCATAGAGGTATAGCCAAATGGATTAGAGAAAACTGCTCTGGCACTACTTACTTCTATGACATTTGGCATGTGGCCCGGTCAGTTACCAAAAAGCTTCTAGCTGCAAGTAAAGAGAAGGGTTGTGAGATCATCCAGGATTGGATGAAGGGAATTTGCCGACACCTTTATTGGAGTGCTACATCTACCAAACCCGGCTTTGGCAGCCTCATCCTGGCCAAGTGGAATTCATTCCTACGGCATGTTGCAAATAAACATACTGACCACCCTGACCCACTCTACAAGGTCTGCAATCATGGAAACCTTCCATCGAGAAAGTGGATCAAAATTGGTGAGGATATAATTATTGTATTTATAGTTAAAGGTCACAGCTGTTGTAATATTGTCTTCAATTTTAGCATACCAAAAGTTTATGTACACCCTTTTACTCTTTATTGTAGGTACAGCTGCCTATGACAAACTTAAAAGCCTTCTCACTGGCAAAGCATTGCTCAATGATATAAAGCAGTTGTCTCCAGATGCGCAAACAAGTTGCTTAGAGGGGTTTCATGCTACCTTGAACCACTGGTATCCAAAGATGATTGGTTTCTCTTGGCTGGGCTCCTTTTGCAGGTACTACTAAATTTTTGTTGTCAAATACATAAAGTTATGGTAAAAAACGGTTATTGTCCAACATATATTTTTAAAATATAACCCACTCTATCATAATTACTGAAGAAGAAACAATGATGCATTTGTTTATAAGATGTTGCCTGGCAGTTAACACAGAAGAATAATATAATATTGGTTTTTCGTGACTAGTGACTGCGCAACGGTTAGTACTTAATTGACATCCAGTGGTTTCAAAATGTTTTGAAGTAGGTGGCTGACTCTCGAAGAGTCAGCAGCTGTGACAACTGAGATTGTTTGTGAATATCATTATGACCAGAGTAGCCGGCGGCATACAATCAAATAGCTGGTTTAACTCCAGCAATTGCTGGCTTGTTTTAAAACTCCTGATTGACAACCCATTTCAAGTCATTGCACCCTCCTCCTGCCCCTCTTGTAACAGAAATCTTTTTCTTGGAATTTGTTTTCAGACACATCCTTGCCAGTCTCCACTTCAATGAAAATCTTCATAGGGATACTCAGGTAACCAGGGATGGTGAAAAGTATTTCCGAATCACATACCCAAAATTCAAACTGGGTGAGGAGGTTGTTCGAGAAGTGGCTACACCCCCAACATATGGTAAGTTGACTGTAGAGTGAATCATTGTTATACTATTTTTTACTTTTTGTCCTGTTTAGAACAGTTCTAATATTTTATAAAAAATAGAACAGGATAAGAAAGGATGTCAGGTGAATAAAACTTGCTTTCCAGACTGCAGTGTTATACACAACCTTTACATGTACATTATTTCATGGCAAACTACTTTCCAATGCCTACAATATTGATAACTTTTAGGGAAGTAAATTTGAGTTTATGATTATTTACATTTAATCAGCACATAATATTTAAAGTAAATATTTTGCAATTTTGTTTTGTATAGGGTATGCTGAAGATATAAAAAAGCTGCTCTTTAATTTGTCTAAACAAGAGATGAAAGAGGTTTTTGACAGATATTCTGTCCGGACACCCGAACCCCTCACTGCCCAATTCAGTGGTCCGGTTGATAAGGAAACAGCAGTAAAAAGACACAAAGAGAAACAAGGACAAAGAAACAGCACTCAACTTTTTCCAGCACGTATGTTACATTTCAAGTATTGAATAAATACCTATAAAGTTATTCTGAGGAGGGGAAGAAAAAGTATTTGAACATGTACAGGCAAAATAGGGGTACAACCAAAACTCTGTCAATACAAGAAAGGGGCAGATCATTAATTTATAGTTCATAAAACTTCAAATAAAATTTGCTGGAAAAAATATTTTGTTTCTCCAGGGGCAGAGCAAGAAGTCCTGCAAGAAGCAAGCTGCAGTTTTCAAGAGCCTGCCAGTGGCTCTAGGGCAGTAAGAAAGTGCTCAAAATGCAAAAGACCAGGCCACACTAGAAGAAACTGTCCTGAATAAATAATGTTGAAAAAGAAATCTTATCCAATTAACTCCTATGAAATCTACACTGTATGGGTGCTTTTTTAGTAAACTGCATGAGAAAACCATTTCAATCAAAAATCAATAGTAGAGTGTTACGTGTAACTTGAAGGAAAAAAATGAAAAATATGAGCCCGAAAAACAGCCACCCCTAGATAAGTAGTTGCATTGTGGGGGTTTACCCCCTTTATGATAATTCTCTTGCGCATGAAAATAACATAAGCAAAGTGAGCCAAAAAAATTTTGGTTTAATTAACATGGCTGATTATTATTTTACATTTGGTGGCATTGATGATATACTATGCCAAGCATTAACCACAAAATAAAGTCTACTCTGGCAGTGCGTTTCTGTATCCTCTTGATTGCACAGTCTGGTAACGACACCTGATGTCATGATAAATACAGGCTGGAAGGGGCCTTGTGTTTTCCCAGCCCATATACCCACAAAGCCAGCGTATTATCCACCTATAAGCCACTGCACGAATGAATCTGGAAGAAACGAAAACGGCTAAGCAAGGAAGTGTTCTGAGGACGTATCTATAGATCTTGTCACGAACCGTGTTTTGGAAAGGATCGTGACGAGTTGGTAAACGCGAGAGAAGTTACAGCGTGTGTATGAGCATTTAGTGTCGAATAATTTTTTGTAAAACAACCGTTTTCAAAAAAGAAAATAACAACAGAGCACTCAAGCTACGCAGTACAGTAGTCTACTGACAAATTTTCGGAGCCGTGCCTGCGCGCCTGAATTTTCCCGGTTGTTTGTAATTTTTCCAGGGAAATTTTGGTCGGCGAAAGCGGTTCTAGCCCAGATCAGGCCATCAAATTTTGTTGTAAAAGTCCATTACCTTGCAACTTAGATTCGCAATTCATATATTTTTGAAAACGGCCATTTAACGAAAATTATTGGACATTGGATTCTCACACAAACGCTGTAATTTCTTACCCGTCAAGATGGCTTTCAAAACCGTGGCAAGCTCTAAACAATGAACGCTTACACTTGTTGTCCTTCTAATTCAAAGTTACCCATGCAAACAGCGCAAACATTACAGCAAAAATTTTCTAGTCTGCAAAAATAATAAAGCTTGCAAGGGAGAGAATAATAATATTTCCAGAATTAAATTTATTTATTACTCGTTCTCTGGAACTCCAGATCGTCGGCGGTAGCTTCGGCCATCTTTGTTTCTCAACATTGGAGCCACTTGAAGCAGAACCGTCCTGTTGCTGAGAGCTGCGTAGTCTTCATGCTGTGTTATACAGCTGATGCGTTCGATGGATCCATCGAAGACAAGCTTCCCCGATGAATGGACCACCTCTCTTCAACAACGAAACTCCAGCGCCCCCACTAAATTCATGTCGTTGCATTGCTCACATTGGCACCTGAGAAGGCAGGGGAAAGAACGTCAACATAAAAGACGAGCTTCTCCAAAACATAAATTGACAGGAAAGAAAAGTGCAATACAACTTATTTTGAAATGGCCATACAACCAGGAAGTAACTGGAACCGTTCTTTCATATCTGGCCTCTAAAACAGTTGATGTAAGACCATCCGCATCGGCATCTTCGTTCTCTTCCATATCTGGTTCGGCCGAGGCGTCTGCGAGAGGTTCGTCCTCATAAGGTTGAACGAGACTAAGAACAACCTCTACATCCACATCATCATTTTCTATTTTCTCTTCTGGATCTGTTTCTTCGGAGTCGCTTTGTTCAACGCTGCTTCTTTCCGAATCGCTTGACATCACTCGACTAAGCTCTTATGCGATCACGTAAACAAAAACTCGCGGTGCAACCAAAATGACGTCACTCGACCCAGTCTCCTGTAATCTCTTGAACATTTTTTGGTGCAAAATAGGTGAACTTCAATCGCTTATAAAATCGGCAGTTTTCACTCAAAACATCTCAAACTTTGGAACCGAGAATTTTAAATGATAAAGATTTTAACTGAATAAAAACATTTTTCGGTTCATATGCACTTTAAAAGCATGTCAATTCTTGATGTAGGAACACATTTTAAGCCCACTGAAACATTTCAATAAACTGGCACTTCTCATCTTGCTATTTGGGGTTAATAAAGGCTTTATCAAAGGCGACCAGATTCTCAGAACAAGTAATAGAATTCAAAAGCACTTTAGACAGAGAGTATGACTACAGAATTTAATGACTCTAACTCTCTCTGAAATACACCTTGAAAACAGGAAAAAGACACTTCAACTAAAGGGAAAAAAAATTTGCCTTTGTCACGCAATATCACGCCATCGGGTCGGTCTCTGAAGAAAATACTCCTAAAAGCTTCGCTTTGAAAAAAGGCTCAAAACACGTGCGTGGAAGGCGTGAGTTAGGCTTATCAACCCTTATAATATGATATTTCAGACTTGAAAACATTTCTTTTAAGTGAAAACTTAAAGACTAAAAACTATAGATTAAAAACGTTTAAAACATAAAAAGAAATGTATTGAAAAATGGCGGCCGGGGAACTGAACATTCTCGTGCACTGGATTATGATGATATTCAGTGCTTTTTCATCTCGGCGTTATTGCGCTGTTACTTATACGAGTCTTAAATCTTTATCAGAATTACAGCAAGGTTTGGCTCCCTGCGATTGTATGAAATTTATATATCAGTAAAGGTAATTACAGCTTACCGTCCGATCACGTCGTTCTTATGATCTCTTATAGGTCCAGTTCATCGGTCGAACAGTCTGAATCATTCACACGGCGTGGCCGACTGTTTCCTCCATCTCCTCCTCGTCAGAATCTTTGAGTAAGGTTACATTTAGAGGTCGTTGTTCCGGCTGGACTCTGCATGACGTTGTTTTTCCTGTGCTTGACGGAGATGAGAATGAGTCAAGGCTGTCATCTGAGAGGCCGATCAAAACAAATGACCTCTTCGTTTCATGAAGGAGTTTCTTCGATGCTTGACTTTGGATAGACCACGTTTCGCTGGACTCATCACTCGAAAACCTTCCATTTTTCTTGAGGCTTAGCTAGTAATTGCCCAACTCGATAATTTTTTCTGAATTTTATAAGATACTTCACTTAACGTGATTGGCGGATTCTTCAACTAAGAGCCGAACGCACGCAAAGTCTCTATTAATCTCTGTTATCACAAGTGAAATCAAAGCATAGTTCCCGAAAAGAATCATAAACATGTTTAGCACATGTTTAGCAAAAAATGCAAACAGCGCACTCTGACTTGTAAATACACAGGATGGAAGACGTAGTGTAACGCAGAAATGAAAGTCATTACTTGGACGAAAGCATTCTGGAAAAATACAAACCAATCGTGACCTGGAGACAGCGCGGACTAAATCATGCAGTCCGGCGAGGTCTAACTGAACTTACGATTTTGAATTTGGCATGGTCTCGTGACCTCTGTCGCGTCATCGAATCGACAGATGTCTACACTAGGTGGTGATTCTGCCTGCGGCATAAAATTTGGTCATGACATCGAAAGAAACAGAAATTATTGTTAAATATATGATGTGAAGTGACTTAAATGCTAAGAAAGTGGGAGACGTTCGACAATGTAGCGATCGGAAAAAGCGCACAGCTTGATCCTTGTATAACCACACCTGACTAGTGACAAAATCAAGACACGACCCGTCAGATAGTTGTTCGTGACCTATGCTCAGTGCGAGTGTCATCATCGCGCACGCACATTAATTTACTAAATAAGTTTTCACTCTTCGTGGAGTAACTGCAGAGTCTTATAGTCTACAGAGCATTATAAGCTGCAGAGCATCTTAAAACTAGCACGGCAAGTGAAGAGAGGAAAAAAAGCAACCGAACAAGTCACCATCTAAAGCAAATACAACAGTTATGAAAGGTCAAGATTCAACACGACGAGGCCTACACTTTTCAGGACAACGGTTCGAATTGCATATTACGGAAAGACATATTTGACATATACGGCGGGGAGAAACGTTTCAGTCTTTGAACACGTTAACATTTACAACCAAATTCAAGCAGTGGAGGTATGTTTTTCCATTTATTGTTAATTTTTATTTAGATTCGGGTGCAATTTCTTACATTTAGGCCTGTTTCCAACGTTGTGCTATTGCCAAGCTGGCTCGACTTCAGCACGACTGTAGCATGACTTGGTTTTAGACGTTGAATTTAATTCAGTCGAATAAAATAGCTGTTGCGGAAAACAAATCTTAAAAAAAAAAGCGGTTTAGTGAACTTTTAAAATATATTCTAATGTATTTATAATTCATGAATTGAGTTCGGCATGGCAAAGTAACGCGACGTTTGAAACCAAGTCGAGCTACTGCCGTGCAGCGTAGCACGGCAAAGCTTGCCGTGCGGAGATTTGATAAATGCAAATTTTGCACTTAAGTATCTCTACAGATAGACGACAAAATTTCGCAATTACTTATCTCAGTGAAAAGTAAAATAAGTAAACAAAATACTGTGCATATATATATATACTGATACAAATCTCTCTCTGTATATATACAGTCAAACTTCGCAATTAAGTATTTTTCCTTAACTGCGAAATTTCTGTCTGTTTATAGTAAACGACTGAAATCTCGCACTTAACCATTTTTCCTTAAGTGCGAAATTTCTCTCTGTTAATAGTAAAAAACACAAATCTCGCACTTAACTATTTTTCCTTAACTGCGAAATTTCTGTCTATTTATAGTAAACGACTGAAATCTTGCACTTAACCATTTTTGGTTAACTGCGAAATTTCTCTCTGTTAATAGTAAAAAACACAAATCTCGCACTTAAGTATTTTTCCGTAACTGCGAAATTTCTGTCTGTTTATTAATATAGTAAACGACTGAAATCTCGCACTTAACCATTTTTCCTTAACTGCGAAATTTCTCTCTGTTAATAGTAAGAAGCACAAATCTCGCACTTAACTATTTTTCCTTAACTGCGAAGTTTCTCTTTGTTTATAGTAAGAAAGACAAATATTGCAGTAAAACATTTTTGGTTAACTGCGAAATTTCTATCTGTTTAGAGTAAAAAACACAAACATCGCAGGTAACCATTTTCGTTAACTGCGAAATGTCTCTCTAAACACGAATCTCGTAGTTAACCATTTTTCGTTGACTGCAGAATTTGTGGATAACACCCTCCTCGATCTGCAGAATTCCATAGAATTCTTCATATCCTACTCAGCGTCATTCAATAATCGCTAAGTATCAAAACTAGATCTTTAAAACAAAAAAGCACATCTCCTGGTTACGTTAGTAGTTTTAGAAAATATATTTTACACAGAATGAATTATAGAATGTACTTCTACTTCACGAAAATATGGCATCACTACTGTAGAACCACTTTTTTTCATTACAAGAAATATTTTATTATTGACAGATATCAAGGTACCTGTAAATAATTCTTGCTAATGTTGTTGGCCAATTTCTTTTTATTTGTGAATGGTTAATACGTCAATTGTTCGTGTAAATTAAATTAAAGAATACTATGGATCATCAGAATTTCCAATTTATGATTAGGAAGTGTTTATCAGATATTTCTCTGTGAAAGGTTTGAACCCAGGAGTCATTTCAAAAGTAGGTTGAGTTTGATCGTCCGGGTGAACGTAGTCCTGAATAGGACTGTTGTTGTTGACAGTCACTGTCAACAACAACAGTCCTGTTCAGGACTACGTTCACCCGGACGATCAAACTAAACCTACTTTTGAGATATTTCTCTGTGAGTTTGAAGTTGCTGACCTTTTTTTGTAGTTAAATCATCAAGTTGTTCATGTACATTGAAATGAAAAATATCGTACATCCAATGCAAAAATGGCCACTAGTTTAATATTCTTTTGTTTATATTAAAAATCGCCCTGAGTAAGCTCTTTTTAAAAAATACATTCTTTTGAATTTTTATCCTGAGAACATGGTTACCCAGGCTCATTTTAATGTAAACAAAGAACATTTAAGTTGATGGCCATTTTTGTATTGGGTGTAAGGCAGGCCGTTGAGAGGATCATTTCATTTAGGACTTTTCCACCAGATTTTTTGGTATGATATCAGTAATCAGATTTGCTTGAAGAAAGGATGAGTAGACCCCCCTCTCATCAACCTTAAAGATTTAAGAAACAACATCATCAATTCCAGAGCAGTAAAGACCTTTTTGTTCAATTTTATTCTCGCGTTAATTTTTTATTTTCAATTGTGTGTAGTGAATATATGCATTGGTGGTATCATAATGGTAATGTAGTTGGAAACAATGAGAAAGTGCATGCAAGTTCGTCGATCAGACATTTAAGGTTTCAAATTGCAGCTGCATTTAAAAAAAGAGTCGTTAAGGTCACTTTCATTTTCAGTAGGTTTATTATTGATAAATTATATAGCCTCACCTCATTAACTCCCATAAATATCAAAACCTTGACTCCCATGTGTTTTTTTCTTTATTTATTCTCTACTTATTTTTCAAGAAGTTCTTGAGGTGTGTGGTGCCAGAAAATATTCATCAACCTACCAAGGAAGATTTTTGGAAATTCCAAGGGGGTCACAAGGGAAAAGTTTTCAAAGGAAAATATGGAGCTAAACTGGAATTTCCGGAGGGGAGATTTTTATTCCTTTATATAAATCGAGGAAAAGTTCGCATTTATTGAGAAATGGTTAACTGCGAGATTTGCGTTTCTTCATATTAACAGAGAAAATTTTTGCAGTTAACGAAAAATGGTTAAGTGCGAATTTTGTGTTTCTTTATATAAACTGAGAAAAAATTCGCATTTAATGAGAAATGGTTAACTGCGAGATTTCTGTTTCTTCATATTAACAGAGAGAATTTTTGCAGTTAACGAAAAACGGGTAAGTGCGATTTTTGTGTTTCTTTATATAAACCGAGAAAAAATTCGCATTTAATGAGAAATGGTTAACTGCGAGATTTGTGTTCCTTTCTACAAATAGAGAAATTTCGGAGTTAATGAAAAATGGTTAACTGCGAGATTTGTGTTTCTTCATATTAACAGAGAAATTTTTGCAGTTAACGAAAAATGGTTAAGTGCGAATTTTGTGTTTCTTTATATAAACTGAGAAAAAATTCGCATTTAATGAGAAATGGTTAACTGCGAGATTTCTGTTTCTTCATATTAACAGAGAGAATTTTTGCAGTTAACGAAAAACGGGTAAGTGCGAATTTTGTGTTTCTTTATATAAACTGAGAAAAAATTCGCATTTAATGAGAAATGGTTAACTGCGAGATTTGTGTTTCTTCATATTAACAGAGAGAATTTTTGCAGTTAACGAAAAACGGGTAAGTGCGAATTTTGTGTTTCTTTATATAAACCGAGAAAAAATTCGCATTTAATGAGAAATGGTTAACTGCGAGATTTGTGTTCCTTTCTACAAATAGAGAAATTTCGGAGTTAATGAAAAATGGTTAACTGCGAGATTTGTGTTTCTTCATATTAACAGAGAAATTTTTGCAGTTAACGAAAAATGGTTAAGTGCGAATTTTGTGTTTCTTTATATAAACCGAGATAAAATTCGCATTTAATGAGAAACGGTTAACTGCGAGATTTGTGTTTCTTCATATTAACAGAGAAATTTTTGCAGTTAACGAAAAATGGTTAAGTGCGAGTTTTGTGTTTCTTTATATAAACCGAGATAAAATTCGCAGTTAATGAGAATGGTTAACTGCGAGATTTGTATCAGTATAGATATATATGCACAGTATTTTTTTTACTTATTTTACTTTTCACTGAGATAAGTAATTGCGAAATTTTGTCGTCTATCTGTAGAGATACTGAAATGCAAAATTTGCATTTATATATACTCGCCTTGCCGTGCTACAGGCAGTAGCACGACTTGGTTTCAAACGTTGCGCTTCTGCCCTGCTAGAGTCGAATAATTCAATCAATTTAGGTGGGTAATGTAGGTCGGTTATTTACTGAGTTCGGTAATTTACTTTCAATTTGGCAAGCGCCAAAAACCATCTCTCAGCTCGCGTAAAATAAAATCCACAAACGTAATAGTTTTTGCTTTCTACCAGCGTTAGCTAGCGTTTACCGGAGGAGAACTAAGTATTCTGCCTATATCACTAAAAAGCGTCAGTTAGTGTTGTATTCTTTCTTTCTTTAACTGTAAACTTCGGATATAAATACCGATAAATATGATGTAATTAGACCGCGAAAAACCTGAAGTTTGGTGTCAATCAGGCCAATATTGAACAAGATACTTGAGATACATGGGTTACCGGGACACACTGTCCGAACGTCTGTATATTTCTATGCTAAATTTTGGAGCTTCTCGTTCAATATAGCCCCGATAAACACCAAACTTGAGAATACATACGTACATCATACCTCACCTTTATTTATCCTCAGATTTACAGTGTGGCTGGCTCTTAAATAATATAAATGAAACGAAATATAGCACTATACGAAATGAATTTAACTACCTATTACTTGTATTATCATATTTGTTACTAGTATTTACCAAATCAGTGAATAGCAATTTTCGCGCGTTTTGATTGGCTCGGCCGTAACTCGAAATACCTTTGGCTATGCACTCTTTTGCGGAGCCAAGATGACATTTATTTGAGCGATAAATGAAGCACTCGTACAAACAAATACCAAGAAAGAGACGAACTTTGGCTTGTAGGTGTTTACTGGTAGGTAGAAAATTATTTTCTTGCCGAATTTGCAACAAAATCATAAAAAATGATTAAGTGATGTCTTTTATTTACAAAAAGTTACTTTTTCTTCATTTTTATCCAACTGATTTGGTAAATGCTAAAACAACTATTCCCCTCAGGGTCGGTTCATAACGCTAGATATAATATATACCTCCACGCTTCGCGTCTCGGTATATATAATTATAACTACCACTATTCACCTCCGCATCGGGGGATTGTTGTATATTAGTGGGATGTTCCTAACCCTGGTGTTGTTTCTCCCATAATAAAAGGACTCGATCCAGCCCCTCTCGGTTTAAATTAGACAATAATAGCTTAATATCGTAAATTCTCTATTTAGCCACCTCCCCCTCTGAAAATACGCCCCTCCCTCTAATACCCCCCCCCCCCCCATTTTTCAGGGGAAGAAAGTTGATAAGCCCTCCCTCTCTATTAACCCTGCCCCCTTTCCCTCCCCTGTTTATCCTTCACTAATAAATGATAGACTGTATTAATCATTCACGACTGTAAAGCTACGCCCAGTGGACTATTCTGGGATGGTTTATTTACCAACTGAAGGATCGGATTTGATTCTGATCCTTGGCTGCGTGACCTAAAACTCTTTTGTACTTGAGCTCTTCCACTTTGTATTCTAGTTCTTTATGGAGAACTGATACAATCGTCATTTCTAAATTAAATAAGCCCCCTGTCTCTTTTAAGCCCCCTCCCCCCCCCCCCCCCACACACACACACACACACACACACACCCTCAAATGGGCTTGAAATAAATAAGGTGTGCAAGTAAAAACATTGGATAAATGTTAATTGAGGACTCTTTTTTTTTTCTTCCGTAGATAACTTGAGTCTCGCTAGCCGCGTTTCTGCCTTTGTAATTGGCCATTGGACAATCTAGATTGTCAAGAGGGCTAATCCATTTTCTGGTCATCTGCGTGCGCCGTAGCACCGTATCCAGAGATAAGGCTACTGAAGCTTTCGAGTGGCTTATTAAACATGTTTGTGCAAAGGGGATCTTGATTTAGCCATTAAAACAACAACAACATTAAAAGCTACAGTCAAAAATGGCAAAAATTGTGTTAGAATCAGTGTCAATGATAGAGAGAACTTTGAACGCATAACATTTTCCGCAGCCGAAGAAGCAGCGGGAATTAAGGAGCGCGTCATTTGCAAGTAGTGTGAAAGAGAGAGGACATTCAACTCTTTGTGTCAGTTGAAGCTCTTTGCGGAACGCTTGAGTTAGATCATCTTTATTCACGGTCTTCTTCATGTCTAAGTTAAAAGATTCAGCAATGAAGCATTTGCATGCAGAATAAAGCAATACATGCATAATAAATAAATTTAAGGGCTTAAACGACTCTCTGCACTGCTTTCTGGTTATGTTGAAATTTGACAGTTAGTAATTAACCAAGCCACTGGCTCATGACCAAGCTTTAAGTTTACCATCTTATGCACCGACTACATTGTCAGTATCAATTGCAATTCCATGTCGTCCAAAACACTTACTCGACGGCTTGGCAGAATTTAATGCCATTAAGTTTAAGTCAAGTCAAACATAATGTTTTGGCGGAGAGAAACGGATTTCAATCAGCGCTATCAGATGGCAAATGAGCATTTCACGTCAACAGCAATCGAAATTGTGGTTTTGGCCCCGAAAATAGGACTAAAAATATGCATTGTCTTCCAAAATTCAAATAAGTAGACTGAAAGTTATGCTATCAAAGAAAAAAGTAAGAATTGTAGGTAGACAAATCGGACCCACCAAAGATATGCACCGTCGGCCACAATCAAGGAAGTCGTAGACTAAAAGAAAAAAATTGAGGTCCAGAAATCGGATTCAAAACTATCCATTACCACAACCCATAAGTGATGGACTGGAAGAAAAATTTTGGGCCCGAAAATCGGACTCAAAAAAATATCGATCGTCAGGCCACAACCCATAAATGGTGGACTGAAGGGAAAAATTTGGGGTCCGAAAATCGGACTAAAAAAAAATCCATCGTCGGGCCACAACACATAAATGGTGGACTGAAACAAGAATTTTGTGTCCGAAAATCGGACTAAAAAATATCCCTCGTAGGCCACAATCAAAATAAGGTAGAAAGAAAGAAATAGTCTTTGTTAGAAAACAAAGTAAGAATTTTGGGTCGGAAAATCGGACACTAATATTTTATGAGAAAAAAGGTGAAAGTGTAATATATGCTGCGGAATCCATTTAAAGTCCGCCTTAAATTGACCGAGGAGATCGAGTCTGATTTTAAGGTTAATTTATTCCGACAGAATATGGCAATAACTTGCATTTTAAGAAAGAACGAGCTCAAAAATGGAAAATATCGCCATTTTTAGCGGAATTTTGCTAAATTGGAAAAGGACGATTTAGTTTGGAACGCCTTCCATTCTATAAGATTCTACGGGATACTAGACAAAAATGCTATGGAATCCATATTAATTGTACAGAAGATGCTACAAGATCTTCGAAAATATTAGGAAGCTCTCAATAGCATCCTATAAAATAAACAAAGCTACTAGATCTCACAGAATCCTTCACAATTCTTGACAAGATCCTACAGGATCATAGACTAAAGCATATTGCATCCGTTTAATTTCAACATTCTACGGGGTAGAATGATCCTGTGAAATATTCAGAAGAATTATAAAATCAATATCCTAAGAACTTACTTGGCAAATAGAGAAGCGCTTTTTAGGATATTTAAAATAGAAAGACAGGCTTTACGACAGATCTTTTAAAAGTCTATTCGATTATGGAAAAGATCCTAACAAATCGTAGAATATCCTACAGGATCCTAGACAATTCTATAAGATTTTACGGGATACTAGACAAAAATGCTATGGAATCCATATTAATTGTAACAATGATCCTACAAGATCCTAAAAGATTCTACGGAATACTAGAGAAAAATGCTATGGAATTCATCTCAATTGTACAGAAGATGCTACAAGATCTTCGAAAAAATTAGGAAGCTCTCAATAGCATCCTATAAAATAAACAAAGCTACTAGATCTTACAGGATCCTTCACAATTCTTGACAAGATCCTACAGGATCATAGACAATCCTACAAGATCGTACAGGATCCTAGACTAAAGCATATGGCATCCGTTTCAATTCTACATTCCACGGGGTAAAATGATCCTGTGAAATATTCAAAAGAATTATAAAATCACTATCCTAGGAATTTACTTGGCAAATAGAGAAGCGTCTTTTAGGGCAAATAGAGAAGAGCTTTTAAGAACCGGTAAAATGCAAGGACAAGCTTTACGACAGATCTTATAAAAGTCTATTCGAATGTGGAAAAGATCCTAACAAATCATAAAAGATCCTACAGGATCCTAAACCATTCTATATGATTCTACGGGATTCTAGACAAAAATGATATGAAATCTATATCAATTCTAAAAAAGATGCTACAAGATCCTAGACTAAAGCATATGGCATCCGTTTCAATTCTACATTCTACGGGGTAAAATGATCCTGTGAAATATTCAAAAGAATTATAAAATCAAAATCGTAGGAATTTACTTGGCAAATAGAAAAGCGCCTTTAGGGCAGGTAAAATGCAAAGACAAGCTTTACGACAGGTCTTTTAAGAGTCTATTCGATTGTGGAAAAGATCCTAACAAATCATAAAAGATCCTACAGGATCCTAGACATTTCTATAAGATTCTAAAGGAATCTAGACAAAAATGCTATGAAATCCATATCAATTTTAGAAAAGATGCTACAAGATCTTCGAAAAAATCAGGAACCACTGAATAGCATTCAATAAAATAAACAAAGCTACTAGATCTTACAGGTTTCTTCACAATTCTTGACAAGATCCCACAGGATCTTAAACAATCCTACAACGTCCTACAGGATAATAGACTAAAGACAAGCTTTACGACAGAACTTTTAACAGCTATGGATTCCATATCAATTTTAAAGAAGGTCCTACAAGATCTTCAAAAAAGTTGGGAAGCCCTCAATAGCATCCTATAAAATAAACAAAGCTACTAGATCTTACAGGATCCTTCACAATTTTTGACAAGATCCTACAGGATCATAGACAATCCTACAAGATCGTACAAGATCCTACACCAATGCATATCGCATCCGTTTCAATTCTATATTCTACGGGGTAGAATGATCCTGAGAAATATTCAAAAGAATTATAAAATCGATATCCTAAGAACTTACTTGGCAAATAGAGAAGCGCTTTTTAGGGCATTTAAAATGGAAAGACAGGCTTTACGACAGATCTTTTAAAAGTCTATTCGATTGTGGAAAAGATCCTAACAAATCGTAAAATATCCTACAGGATCCTAGACAATTCTATAAGATTTTACGGCATACTAGACAAAAATGCTATGGAATCCATATCAATTGTAAAAAAGATCCTACAAGATCCTACAAGATTCTACGGGATACTAGACAACAATGCTATGGAATCCATATTAATTGTACAGAAGATGCTACAAGATCTTCGAAAAAATTAGGAAGCTCTCAATAGCATCCTGTAAAATAAACAAAGCTACTAGATCTTACAGGATCCTTCACAATTCCTGACAAGATCCTACAGGATCATAGACAATCCTACAAGATCGTACAGGATCCTAGACTAAAGCATATGGGAACCTTATCAATTCTACATGCTACGAATCCGAATGATCCTGTGAAATATTGAAAAGAATTATAAAATTAATATCCTAACAACTTACTTGGCAAATAGAGAAGCGCTTTTTAGGGCATTTAAAATGGAAACACAAGCTTTACGAAAGATCTTTTAAAAGTCTATTTGATTGTGGAAAAGATCCTAACAAATCATAAAAGATCCTACAGGATGCTAGACAATGCTATAAGATTCTACAGGATACTAGACGAAAATGCTATGGAATCCATTAATTCTACAAGATGTTAGAAAAAATTAAAAACCACTGAATAGCATCCTATAAAATAAACAAAGCTACTAGATCCTTCAGGATCCTTCAAAATTCTTGACAAGATCCTACAGGACCATAAACAATCCTACAATATCGTACAGAATCCTTGACTAAACCATATGGGATCCTTATCAATTCTACATGCCACGAAGTGGAATGATCGTGTGAAATGTTCAAAAGAATTATAAAATTAATATCCTAAGAATTTAGGTGACAAATAGAGAAGCGCTTTTTAGGGCCGGTAAAATGCAAAGACAAGCTTTAAAACAAATCTTTTAAAAGTCTATTGGATTGTGAAAAAGATCCTAACAAATCATAAAAGATCCTACAGAATCCTAGAAAATTCTATAAGATTCTACAGGATTCTAGACAAAAATGCTATGATATGCATATCAATTTTAAAAAAGATGCTACAAGATCTTAGAAAAATTCAGGAAGCACTTAATAGCATTCTATAAAATAAACAAAGGTACTAGATCCTACAGGATCCTTCACAATTCTTGACAAGATCCTACAGGATCATAAACAATCCTACAATATCGTACCGAATCCTTGACTAAATCATATGGGATCCTTATCAATTCTACATGCTACGAAGTGGACTTATCCTGTGAAATATTCAAAAGAATTATAAATTAAATTAATATCCTAACAATTTAGGACAAATAAAGAAGCGCTTTTTAGGGCCGGTAAAAAGCAAAGACACGCCTTACGACAGATCTTTTGAAAGACTATTCGATTGTGGAAAAGACCCTAACAAATCAAAAATTAAAGATCTTATGAGGTTCCGAGACAATTCTACAAGATTCAACGCGATTCTAGACAAAAATGCTATGGAATCCATATCAATTCTAAAGAAGATGCTACAAGATGTTAGAAAAAATTAGGAAGCACTGAATAGCATCCTATAAAATAAACAAAGCTACTAGATCTTACAAGATCCTTCACAAAATCCTCTAGAAACATTATCGAGGCTAGAGACGACACTATGGCAAATAGAGAAGAGCTTTTAAGGGCCGGTAAACTGCAAGGACAAGCTTTACGACAGATCTTATAAAAGTCTATTCAAATGTGGAAAAGATCCTAACAAATCATAAAAGATCCTACAGGATCCTAGACAACTCTATACGATTCTACAGGATTCTAGACAAAAATACTATGGAATCCACATCAATTCTAAAGAAGATGCTCCAAGATCTTAGAAAAAATCAGGAAGCACTGAATAGCATTCTATAAAATAAACAAAGCTACTAGATCCTACAGGATTCTTCACAATTCTTGACAAGATCCTACAGGATCATAAACAATCCTACAATATCGTACAGAATCCTTGACTAAACCATAGGGGATCCTTATCAATTCTACATGCTACGAAGTGGACTGATCCTGTGAAATATTCAAAAGAATTATAAATTAAATTAATATCCTAACAATTTAGGAGACAAATAGAGAAGCGCTTTTTAGGGCCGCCAAAATGCAAAGACACCCCCTACGACAGATCTTTTAAAAGGCTATTCGATTGTGGAAAAGACCCTAACAAATCATAAAAGATCCTATGAGGTTCCTAGACAATTCTATAAGATTCTACACGATTCTACACAAAAATGCTATGGAATCCATATCAATTCTAAAGAAGATGCTACAAGATGTTAGAAAACATTAAGAAGCACTGAATAGCATCCTATAAAATAAACAAAGCTACTAGATCTTAAAAGATCCTTCACAAAATCCTCTGGAAACATTATCGAGTCTAGAGACGACGCTCTGGCAAATAGAGAAGAGCTTTTAAGGGCCGGTAAAATGCAAGGACAAGCTGTACGACAGATCTTAGAAATTTCTATAAGATTCTATAGGATTCTAGACAAAAATGCTATGAAATCCATCTCAATTTTAGAAAAGATCCTACAAGATCTTAGAAAAAACTAGGAAGCACTTAATAGCATAGTATAAAGTAAACAAAGCTACTAGATCTTACAGGATCCTTCACAATTTTTGACAAGATCGTACAGGATCCTAGACTAATGCATATTGCATCCGTTTCAATTCTACATTCTACGGGGTAGAATGATCCTGTGAAATATTCAAAAGAATAATAAAATCAATATCTTAAGAACTTACTTGGCAAATAGAGAAGCGCTTTTTAGGGCATTAAAAATTTAAAGACGGGCTTTACGACAGATCTTTTAAAAGTCTTTTCGATTGTGGAAAAGATCCTAACAAATCGTAAAATATCCTACAGGATCCTAGACAATTCTATAAGATTTTACGGCATACTAGACAAAAATGCTATGGAATCCATATCAATTGTAAAAAAGATCCTACAAGATCCTACAAGATTCTACAGGATACTAGACAAAAATGCTATGGAATTCATGTCAATTGTACAGAAGATGCTACAAGATCTTCGAAAAAATTAGGAAGCTCTCAATAGCATCCTATAAAATAAACAAAGCTACTAGATCTTACAGGATCCTTCACAATTCTTGACAAGATCCTACAGGATCATAGACAAATCCTACAAGATTGTACAGGATCCTAGACTAAAGCATATGGCATCCGTTTCAATTCTACATTCTACGGGGTAAAATGGTCCTGATGCCACGAAGTGGAATGATCGTGTGAAATATTCAAAAGAATAATAAAATCAATATCCTAAGAACTTACTTGGCAAATGGAGAAGCGTTTTTTAGGGCATTAAAAATGAAAAGACAGGCTTTACGAAAGATCTTTTAAAATTCTATTCGATTGTGGAAAAGATCCTAACAAATCGTAGAATATCCTAAAGGATCCTAGACAATTCTATAAGATTTTACGGGATACTAGACAAAAATGCTATGGAATCCATATCAATGGTAAAAAAGATGCTACAAGATCTTCGAAAAAATTAGGAAGCTCTCAATAGCATCCTATAAAATAAACAAAGCTACTAGGTCTTACAGGATCCTTCACAATTCTTGACAAGATCCTATTGGATCATAGACAATCTTACAAGATCGTACAGGATCCTAGACTAAAGCATATGGCATCCGTTTCAATTCGACATCTTACGGGGTAAAATTATCCTGTGAAATATTCAAAAGAATTATAAATCAATATCCTAGGAATTTACTTGGCAAATAGAGAAGCGCCGTTTAGGGCCGGTAAAATGCAAAGACAAGCTTTACGACAGATCTTTTAAAAGTCTATTCGATTGTGGAAAAGATCCTAACAAATCATAAAAAATCCTACAGGATCCTAGACAATTCTATAAGATTCTACGGGAATCTAGACAAAAATGCTATAAAATCTATATCAATTCTAAAAAAGATGCTACAAGATCTTACAAAAAATTAGGAACCACTGAATAGCATCCTATAAAATAAACAAGGCTACTAGATCTTACAGGTTCCTTTACAATTTTTGACAAGATCCAACAAGATCATAAACAATCCTACAAGATCGTACAGGATAATAGACAAACGACAAGCTTTACGACAGAACTTTTAAAACCTATGGAATGCATATCAATTTTAAAGAAGGTCCTACAAGATCTTCAAAAAAATTGGGAAGCCCTCAATAGCATCCTATAAAATAAACAAAGCTGCTAGATCTTACAGGATCCTTCACAATTCTTGACAAGGTCCTACAGGATCCTAGACAATTCTATAAGATTCTACAGGATACTACACAAAAATGCTATAAAATCTATATCAATTCTAAAAAAGATGTTACAAGATCTTAGAAAAAATTAGAAAGCACTGAATAGCATTCTATAAAATAAACAAAGCTACTAGATCCTACAGGATCCTTCACAATTCTTGACAAGATCCTACAGGATCATAAACAATCCTACAATATCGTACAGAATCCTAGACTGAACCATATGGGATCCTTATCAATTCTACATGGCACGAAGTGGAATGATCGTGTGAAATATTCAAAAGATTTATAAAATTAATATCCTAAGAATTTAGGAGACAAATAGAGAAGCGCTTTTTAGGGCTGCTAAAATGCAAAGAAAAGCTTTACGACAGATCTTTTAAAACTCTATTCGATTGTGGAAAAGATCCTAACAAATCATAAAAGATCCTATATGATCCTAGACCATTCTATAAGATTTTACGGGATACTAGACATAAATGCTACGGAATCCATATCAATTGTACAGAAGATGCTACAAGATCTTCGAAAAAATTAGGAAGCTCTCAATAGCATCCTATAAAATAAACATAGCTACTATATCTTACAGGATCCTTCACAATTCTTGACAAGATCCTACAGGATCATAGACAATCCTACAAGATCGTACAGGATCCTAGAATAAAGCATATGGCATCCGTTTCAATTTTACATTGTACGGGGTAAAATGATCCTGTGAAATATTCAAAAGAATTATAAAATCAATATCCTAGGAATTTAATTGGCAAATAGAGAGGCGCCTTTTAGGGCCGGTAAAATGCAAAGACAAGCTTTACGACAGATCTTTTAGAAGTCTATTCGAATGTGGAAAAGATCCTAACAAATCATAAAAGATCCTACAGGATCCTAGACAATTCTATAAGATTCTACGGGATGCTAGAAAGCAGTGAATAGCATCCTATAAAATAAACAAAGCTACTAGATCCTGCAGGATCCTTCACAATTCTTGACAAGATCCTACAGGATCATAAACAATCCTACAATATCTTACAGAATTCTAGACTGAACCATATGGGATCCTTATGAATTCTACATGCCACGAAGTGGAATGATCGTGTGAAATATTCAAAAGAGTTATAAAATTAATATTCTAAGAATCTACCAGACAAATAGAGAAGCACTTTTCAGGGCCGCTAAAATGCAAAGACAAGCTTTACGACAGATCTTTTGAAAGTCTATTCGATTGTGGAAATGATCCAAACAAATCATAAAAGATCCTACAGGATCCTAGTCAATTCTATAAGATTCTACACGATACTAGACAAAAATGCTAGGAAATCTATATCAATTCTGAAAAAGTTGCTACAAGATCTGAGAAAAAATTAGAAAGCACTGAATAGCATTTTATAAAATAAACAAAGCTACTAGATCGTACAGGATCCTTCACAATTCTTGACAAGATCCTACAGGATCAGAAACAATCCTACAATATCGTACAGAATCCTAGACTGAACCATATGGGATCCTTATCAATTCTACATGCCACGAAGTGGAATGATCGTGTGAAATATTCAAAAGAATTATAAAATAAACATCCTAGGAATTTACTTGGCAAATAGAGAAGCGCCTTTTAGGGCCGGTAAAATGCAAAGACAAGCTTTACGACATATCTTTTAACAGTCTATTCGAATGTGGAAAAGATCCTAACAAATCATAAAAGATCCTAAAGGATCCTAGACAATTCTATAAGATTCTACAGGATTCTAAACAAAAATGCTATGAAATCTATATCAATTCTAAGAAAGATGTTACAAGATCTTAGAAAAAATTAGAAAGCACTGAATAGCATTCTATAAAATAAACAAAGCCACTAGATCCTACAGGATACTTCACAATTCTTGACAAGATCCTACAGGATCATAAACAATCCTACAATATCGTACAGAATCCTAGACTGAACCATATGGGATCCTTATCAATTCTACATGCCACGAAGTGGAATGATCGTGTGAAATATTCAAAAGAATTATAAAATTAATATCCTAAGAATTTAGGAGACAAATTGAGAAGCGCTTTTTCGGGCCGGCAAAATGCAAACACTAGCTTTACGACAGATCTTTTAAAAGTCTATTCGATTGTGGAAAAGATCCCAACAAATCATAAAAGATCCTTCAGGATCCTAGACAATTCTATAAGATTCTACACGATACTAGACAAAAATGCTAGGAAATCTATATCAATTCTAAAAAAGATGCTACAAGATCTGAGAAAAAAAATTAGAAAGCACTGAATAGCATTCTATAAAATAAACAAAGCTACTAGATCCTACAGGATCCTTCACAATTCTTGACAAGATCCTACAGGATCATAAACAATCCTACAATATCGTACAGAATCCTAGATTGAACCATATGGGATCCTTATCAATTCTACATGCCACGAATGATCTTTATCTTTGTTTGCGATTTGGTCAACAAGAGATATATTAAGAAATTTTGAAAGTTGTTGACTCAAATTCGCTTAATCAACGGTCAAAATTTAGCACTTTTTCACGAGCTAAAAAAGCGGATTGGTACATGGCTTTCACATGTATTTTGCGCAATATAAATGTCAAATTATTATTATTATTATTATTATTATTACTACTACCAAGACTTGTTAGCCTGAAAGAGTATTCTTTTTTAACTGCGAAATAAACTGTTTGGGTAAATGAAATCGCGAGCGCTGACAACGCGAAGTAAATGCAAAGGTTACGCTAAAAACGGGCGCAAAAACGACCAAATGACTGACTGACTCAAGCACAACCAAATGCGAATTACGGTAGGCACAAAACCTTACGTTATTCGGTAATTTCTTGAAAAAAATATAGGTCCGAAATGTATATAGGCTTTCTTTAATAGAGCTCAGTTAATTTAAAAGTATTAAGTGTTAAAAATCCCACAACGTGGTAAAAACTACAACAAAAGTCACGAGGAATCTTTTCCGTTTTCTGAATTTTATGCAGCGCATGATTTATGCGGATCAATGCATTAACAATTTTTAATCAGTTATCAGTGCAGTCATGCAAAGGATGTCACGTCACGTTATTCTGCTCCGCGCATTTGCCGGGGAAGGAGAGAAGAAATTCTTCCATACTATGCACTAAAATATTAATTTCACGAAATAACAGTAGCTTTGCAATTGAAATGTTTCATTTTTAACCCGTAAAAGAAAAGAATAGTTTTCCCCCTGTTTTGGCCTGAAATTTACCAACTGATGCACCCTTCTGTACTGTGCACTTATTTTACTTTTAGCTGCGGTATATTATGATTGTGTTCAGAACGTGCAACTTTAGCTAGCAATCGGTGTGTTAGATTTACCGAATGCTGTTAGATTCTACTCTAAGTTCGGAGTCAATCAAGGCTTATGCTAGCGCATGCAAGTAAATCAAATTATTTTCGAATTATATTAGAGTTTTACTTGTCTAGCACGAAAAATACAGCGTCATTTCATTCATGTAATGTGAAACATTGAGCCTGATCATAGGTATCCCTTCGGTATCCTTCTGGAAAAGATACTAGGACCCTTGATCGAAGGGAAAGGGCCGCTACGCAACCTATAGCGTTCTGCTTGGCTTTTGGCGGTTTTGTCCACTTCCCCTCCTCGTTACTCTCATCTGCTCCTTCTCGCACCCCATTACGTTTCGCGCGCCCCACGCTCCCGCGGAAAGAAATTTTCTGAATTCAAAGGAAACAAACCAGCAAGTCATTAAGCGATTTCAGGGGTACATTATAATTCCCATACAAGACGTTCCTACCAAAAACACGTTAGCTCGATAAGTCGAAACTTGAGCCCGCGATAAGGTCATTTGATACTGGTCAGTGGATACCCTGTTTCGACCGCTGTCATTTGATTATGACATGAATGTGCAATAGATCACCCCACACTAGCTTTGCACTAGCTTATACTACCAATGGATAGAACCAAATCTTCGTAGCCATGCGGCTACGCTAAAACATACTCCTTCCCCGACGGGCTGACTTTGGATAGTCCTGACAATAACTTGTTAATTCCCTGTAAGATTATTATGTAAAATTGAATTCATACCAAATAAATCAAGATCATAAAAACTAAGAAGGCATTCTTATAAATTTCTTTTAGGAGAAGATCACAAGAGAGCGAATTATTAAATGTACCCATGTAAAGTGCTAAATTACGTTCTTTTTTTTTCTATAAGGGTATATTTTATAAGAATATCGACGCTGAAATTTGCGGAATTTTAAGAATATTTAAAGAATAAGCCGCAGGCTGAGGTTTTGAAAAGGAAATAATTTTTTGTCTTTACAACTGTCGTAAAATATGTTTTCAACTTATTCCATTCTCTAAACGGCAAAACTAGCCAACAAGGAGACCAAAAAACCTGCACTAACTATAACTGATACCCAAATGTATTGTAAAACGGAAATGTCATAAGTTATAATTTAAGAATGATACGATAATATTTTCAGCCTAAAATCGGCAGAAAAATAAAAATATTCAGCCTGGACCGGGAAAAAAAAACATTCTTATAAAAAAAGAGTGTACGTGTAAATTTGAAAAAAGGCAATTCTTTTAGTAAAGACATAGTAATTTTTTGCTGTTGCTGTTACCTGAAGATTTGTTGGATTCAAAAGAGTTGAGGCTCTTCACACATTTTTCAATTGTTAACTTCCCTTCACACGCTTGAGAATCGTCAACGGAGAGTCTAGGCATAAGCGGATGTCCAAAAAAAAAAAAGTATCGAACGGATCATCCTTCTTATACAGACCAGAATAAAAGCCTTCTATAACCCCCAAAGTCTTTTGAGGATCAGTAACTAACGATTTTTTTTATTAAAAACCTTTAACGAACTGAACTTTTAGCCTTCCGATGAGATTCTAGATTGAGGAAATATTTGTTACTTTTATCTGTTATGGCCATGAGCACTAAATCACGATCATCCTTTCAATGATATGCCCGCAGAAAGGTTTCACTGTTTTTAAGCTCATTCAAGGCTCAAACAAAATTCCAACAGACAAAATGCGCCGGCTTATCGCGAACGCCTTGAAACGAATATTCTTTTAACACATTTTACAACAATAACTTAGCAATACTTATACAAAATTACGTAATAGGTTGAAAAGCAAAATAAATAATTATAATTACGAACAAAATGTGCTAATGAAGTACAAGAAAAGTTTTCTTAAAACAATGTAACAATAGAGCAAATTTGTGCCGTTGCCTAAACCGACAATAGTTTAGCCCATAAGCCCTCTGGAAATTCACATACATTAGGTAAGTGCTATGACATTCCAAAAAAATAATAGGTAATAAAATCCACAATGGAAAACTGTGAATGGTTGGACCAGAGGACCAGTGAAACTTTTGCATGCAACTTATTTTATTGCAAATTTGCTCCCAGCGGAGATCTACACATACCTATTTTTAAGTTTGTTTTTCAATGTCGGGCATGCAGTGCTACACCTACACTGGTATTTACCGTGTGTCCATTGAAACTGGCTCCTATTGGTCCAAATTTTAGTATAATTGACGGCATTTTGAACATTTCATTTCTCTTTACCTAAGTGAGGCCGACAGGTAAGTACATAGAAAGTTTTGCATTACTAACTTAAAATAACTTCAACGTTATTCTAAAACACGAAATTTGCCTTTTTTTTTTTTAGTTCTTCACGGTCCCTGTTTATTTGAAAGGTAAGTAGACGAATTTTTACAAATTACTTTTAAACACTGCTTGTCTTTGTATCACCAATGACCGGTTTATAATTATTTAACTTGAATATGTCCTTGAAAAAAGGTTATTGGAGTTAATGCTGCTGGACATCCACTCATAGAAACGATACGAGTTGTTTTGGATAAGAAGCGACAAATTCAAATATGATTTTATCAGTCCCAAATCCAGGAAGCCGTAATTATCTTTCATTGTCGTATGGTCTTTTGACAGAAATGTAGAATTTTTGTCCATTTTAAATTATAATTCTTCTGTTATCTTAGTCGATCGAAATCGAGCTTAATTTTTTTTCTAGTATTTCACACTTTCGTACAGCCAAAGTAGCTTTTACCATTTGTTCTTTTTTTTGTTTTAATACGTAAATTATTGTCATACAAGCTCCTCCATTTTTGGCGGTTCCAATTATTGTCATCTCTTTTATAAAGTTTACAACATCTGATCGGGAACGTAACAAGTAGAAAGCACTTTTAAAAAGGCACGTGATTGTATACATTTCCACATTTCCACTGTCCATGTGATGTTTATCATTTTAACCACGGCTATGAAATTTAATATACATGTTGTAGTTAAATTTTTATATCAGGTAACGTTTGATTTTCTTTTGTTTTTGGGCATGGTAATGTGTGCTAATGAAGTTGAAACAACTTTATTACCTGAGATAAAAAATTAACTGCAACATATACAAATGCAAATTTCGAAAATCAAGCAATCGAACAATTACGTGGTTAGGTTTCTGGAGTTATCATGAAATTTCAAAGAAACCTCTACTTAGCTTGGCCTCAAAATAGACAGCTTCTATAATTGCTTTCAGTTGGTTTGGAAGATTGATTGGTTCTGGCTGGGCTTTTATTTATATAGCAAAATGGCGCTCTTCGCCGTGATCTTGGCACATTAATTAGCACAATGAAAAGTCCACTTTGACTGATTACATGACAAAGGTAGCTGAGAAACGTTTTTATTCAGTATACAATTTAGAAGTATGCTTGCTTAGCCTTTTTGCCGACCAAAGCAAAGAGGGAAACTCTATTAACGTGGTGGCTGCGGGCTGGCTTGCTTTATAAAATGCCAAAATAAAATACAGCTCCTGGTAAGAGAACTAGCGGAACTAAAACAGCTTCTGTAATCAGCCCCTTGGAACGGTTCGCGTACGTTGAGCTTGCATAAGCTATGAGAATAAAATTTCCTTCCCGGACAACTACGCCTATGCTCAAATATATGAATTTACCTCATCAATAAAATTCCAGAATAAGTGTAGGTAATAGCATGATTTGTAGTGATATTTGGCATCAGGAATGATATTTCGAAATTTGGGACAATTTTGAAATATCACGAGTGGTATTTATGCCAAATATCAAGTACAAATCATGCTATTATTTGTTTATATTACTTCCCGCAAAGAGTTTGTAATTTTAACAGGTGGGTATTTCAAATTAAGCTGAAATACCACTGCTCTAAACCAATCAAATTGCAGAAATTTCTCATGTAATAGTATAAATCTTGAATAGCTGAAAAACTCAAATATATTTCTTAAATACAATCATTTTCTTGTATTTTTATAACTGAAAATTTATTAAAGTTAAAGCTAAAGTTTTTTATATTTTTCTTTATATTTTTTTATGTATTTTTCTTTATCCAGTTACTGAGAAGATGGCATATTCTTTTGAAGAAAGGATCGAGGTAAGAATCCATTATTCAATCCATTTTTATTAGTTGCTTAAAACACAGGGAGCAGAAGACCTTATCTGATTATTGTAGTTAAATTTTACAGTTGAGACCCTGATACCGGGCATCGCCTTTGTTCAGTTTCATACTATTGATTCGAGCAAATCGTGACTTTGATCTTATAAAACTGGTGAAGATATTACCATTTCCACTGAGCATTGGATAATAATTTATTAGGTTTGCACAAAACGATCGCATCGGACGGTCTGATAGGTCAAGTTCGTATTCGATTCATCAGTAAACAACGACAAACGGCGCTATCAACTGTAAAATTGAACTTCAATCAAGGTCCCTCCTCTGCACCCTGAGCTTTTAAAAAAATCACCAGATTGAACTTCGTCGGCATGTACTGCTTATACAGTGACCAATAGGAAACAAATGCACCGAATGGTTAAGTCCAAAACGAACAAAACACTGAACCACGGAAAACCTCTGAAACTAGCTAGGGGACGGCCGCGAGACGAACAAATCAATAATCAATTCCTGTTGCTCATGGCAACTGTGGCGTATGCAATAATTGCTCTTCACGGACTGTGTTTTCAGGTCTGCGGGGTAAAAATTCCTCAACCAGTACTCCTTGTAGACGATCGATGCGATAAATTTGTTTGAGTTAGCTGTGTGTGTTATAAATTCCCTCACTTTCTCCGAGACATATCGTCCTATATTTTGGCTTGAGAGTGACTACCTGATGTATTCAAAAAGCAACGAGAAGGGCTTTGTAAAAATTTCGAAGTATTTTTAGTTGTTTGACTGTACAGTCGCTTCTCTTTCAAGATTTGTCCTTGCAGGATAGAAATAGGTTATGAAGAAATAAACTTGGTGAACGTCTAAAAATTTATACCCCCGGAAAAAAATTTCATTGCACATTTTTCTAGCCTCCGCTCTCCGACTCGTTCCTCGCAGCTAGGAACGTTTCGCGTCAGAGATACGAAAAGCTATCCGTAGACCGTATACGGACGTAGTCTAAAAAAAAGCTGCAAGAAAGGGACAAAATAAATTTTGTATTTTCGCCTTAATTGTAAAAATAAGCTTGAACTGAAACACAAATAGTTTTGTGTTTAAAAGTATTTTTAAAATGTGCCAGCTGAACTAATAGCGATTGCTTTTGGTCAAATTACTTTAGAGGTTCATGGAAGAAATATTGAGAAGAATGACAAATGTTGAAGAGGCGTTAGGATTGGTGAGTGTTATATTTTAACGTTAGTGCACATTATTAAAAAAAAACAGGAGTGTTCATTTAACAAATAGCGATAATCATAAAACAAATGATGACAATAACAATAACATTTAGACAGCCATTTATCGCCTTATGAAAGGAAATCCAAGCCACGGATTCCGTATTCCAGGTACTGGTTTCCAGTCTTTGTCAGTTGAACTTCTATCGTTGGTAGGATTCTGGATTCCTTGAGGTGTACTTCAGATTCCAAAGTCTAGGATTCCAGATTCTACAAGTAAAATTTCCCGAATTCCGGATTCTCTTGCATAGGGTGACAAGAGGAGAACATAATCCTAATCTCCAGGTTGTTATTACGCATGCGTCGCATAGCCTTCGCATGTATGTAGCCAGCGTCTGTTACTTCCGGTCGTGCTTGACGACGTCCGCGTTTCTCTATCTTAAACTCCCTAATGTACTTCGTTGTACCTCAACTAAAAAATCGACAAATCGAAATTAAACATGGCTGTTTTTTAGCCATTGCCAGACGACCGCGCGACTTCTCGAAGTTGTCTTTGAAATAATAAAAAAAAAAACAACAACTGAAGATACTTTGTCGCAGACCCACCTGCGCAGTAACCTTGGAGTGAAAATATCTATAAGAATCATCTCTTGATATAACTAGAATAATCAGAAAACATATTTTCAAATAAAATTCAGTTGCTGTGTAACGAAATGTGCCCAAACATTCACCGATTAAATCTCTGGCAGAAGAAAAAAAAAACACACAAGAAGTCCAAAGACTACTGGAAAGCTGGTTTAAAACAACGTATATTGTTTTTTATAACAATATTTCGGCTGGCCATACCAGCCTTCTTCAGGTTTACAGATGTTACTGAAGAAACCTGAAGAAGGCTGGTATGGCCAGCCGAAATATTGTTATAAAAAACAATATACGTTGTTTTAAATCAGCTTTGCAGTAGTCTTTGGAGTTCTTGTGTTTTTGTTCTTTATATTTTGGCTGATTTGATCTGTTTTCTAGAGATCCAACGTTTAGAACTAGCAGGATCTTCGTCCCCGGTTTTTGCAGCTAATTTAATCCTTTATTATTCTGGCAGAAGTGATGCGTGCAATGTGAGTAGCATAAACGTCAACTCTCACGATTGTGTTTTGAGCCAATGTTATGGATGAACAAACGCAAAACAATAGACAGAGAAATTATTTTATGAAAATTTTTATTGAAAAAAAGTCCATTCACGGAACTCTAACTAGATCGTGGATCCATTTGCGCAAGTATTAATAAATCGGCTGAGTACACGGCAAATTTCAACACAAAATCACGGCACCTCCAATCGAGGCACATTTTGTAATTTTTTTTCAAATACTGATATCAAAATGAATTAAACGTCTTATGAAACAGTTATAAATACATAAATTTCCTTTTAACAAGGTAATTTCCTTGACCATTGAGTAAAAATGTAAGTTCTCCAAATCGTCGCTGTCTTGTTTGCCGATTTCAAAACAGCCCAAGCGTTCTCCGTCTTGAAGAAAATAAGGTTGAATTCTTCAAAGAATAATTTCATAATGAAAAGCTTTCATTTGTCCACAAAAAATAACAAGCTTTCTTTTGAGCTTTTTCAATAACCTGTACAATGAATAGAAATCTCACACCGTCGAGTTTATCCAAAATTTGCCTGTTATCCTGTAGCATATACTAACGCCTCTCCACCAAAGAACTGAGGAAAATGAATTGGCCGAAGACCACATTCAGCCGTAAAACTTGCAGAGAAGGTACTGTTAAGTCGAACTTGGTATTCAATACGCAAGAGTGCAGATATATCATGTCTGCGTCTTCTCCGAGTACGGGAGCTTGATGGAGTTGTTTACTCAATGCATGCATCATTAAAGTGATGACGTCACAAACCAATCGATAATATATTACGGCGTAATGCATCATGTTAAGACTGCAAAATCCTCCTTTGTATCGACCAATTATTGTGTTATTCATCTTTGTAAATAGTTTTTCAATAGTATTTATATGTACTGGCTTAGTTTTAATTGCAAGTAAAATCTTATCTAGTGGCATACCTGTAAATTGGCTGGTAAAGTTTTTTAACTAATCCACATAAGCGTACGGGAAATTTTTTGCCGGGGGGGGGGGGGGGGGCGGTAAACCATTTGCCCAAAAACATCTCGCAAGTTGCCCAAATTTTTACGAAAGAGTCGAAAAGAAATGAGGGCCATATTGCAACAACATAGGCCGTCCTGGCATATGAAGGTGGCTCGATACAGTTTTTCAGGGTCAATACCAAGTCTGAGCATAAACTACGTCGCCATGAACAAACATTTGGATAAATTGCGACCACAGTTGTATTAAGATGAAAATTTGTCATCACCAGGGTTGCAATGACATCGGAGTCGTCATAGCAACGAAATGACTCCATTTTACTTCAGCAATGATTCTCGGGACGGGAACCTTACAAAATCGTTCACAGGAGCATTTTTCTCCAATACGGTCGCCTCGATGTTCGTGAAGTTTAAGCAAAACCTTAAGAGCGTTATCGAGATATTTTGCAATGAAGTTTTTATTATTAGAAATACGGTAAGAAAAGGAAAATCTTGATTTTTGGCCGTTATCTGTGGAAAACGAAGCGCTTTGACCTGCAATTTCACCTCATAGTAGTTTTAATCTTTTTAAAAAGATGTGTGAAACATCGTGGAGATAACTCTGCTTGATTGCTAGAATCGAAAAAACGATTTGATTAGTATGTTTCGAGACACTCTTGTTAGCGGTTTTGCAAACATTTCGGTCTACTTTAACAAATTAGCGAATAATTTTATACCGCTCGATAGATTTTTTAAACGAATTAAGATTCTTCTCGTAATTCAAACTGAGAATTAGTCAGCCACTTCTTCATTTTCATACCCATTGTAGCCTGCGTAGTAAGCGTTTCCAGTCAAACTCGCGCGGAAACGCCTGCTATGCAGGCAATACCCATTGCTAACTGCTATCTGCCATACACTGTTCGTTGAGTGAAGATGATTCTAATATATAGATTTAGCCAGGGCTAAACGCGAAGCTCCATTAATAAATTTATAATTTAAAACAAACAATAAACTTGTAATCCACAAATCAGTTAAATTAAGGGCACATTCGTGTGACTTTTGAGGGACAGGCTAAGTGATTTTAGAGTGAAACAAATCTTGCATCGAGTTTGATAGCCTTATATGTACACCCAAAAAATAGCACTGGCAATCATCTTCGGTCACATTTTAGAGCAATAATGGCTCTTGATCACGGTAGATTAGGCGTGGAAAACAAATTCTTGGAAAAAAAATCAGGCAGAATTTTTACGTTCGACAAGTTTACTTTAGAAAATCTTGTCAACAAATCTGGGTGCGTGCAAATCAACCTTTTATACTTTTTATACATCACATCTCAGGTGAAAGAGTACTATGAGGCGCTGTTTTTATCATACAGACCGCCTGACCTCAGACAATTAGCAGTCAGTTTCACAATTTTTCAAGACTAATTCCATTCATTCAATATTCAGGACCATCGAAGCACGCGTGGGCTTTTAGCGAAACCGTTCAAAAAAATTCGAAAATCACCTACCAAGTTTGCAAAGAAATTTTAACAGAGTTACGCTTCAACATAATAAAGAATTTATTGTGTTTATTTTTTATTGATAGTTTTATGACCGTCACGGCGATGTGTAATATGCGCGGTACGTTGAGTACTCCTGCAAGCGATGTTTATGAACGACTGTAAACAAATAACGGCAAAGCGATGAAAATTGCAAAAGACAACTAACAATAAATAAAAGATCAGAAATATAATTCGGTAGAACATTTACAGAGACAACAAGTTTCATTCACGAAAACAAGAATTTCAGTGTCTATAAGAATCCTAGAGTCTTTAAGCTTAAAAATTAAGTTTAATTTTAAGCCGCCGGCTTCCCGGTGTTTGCTGTTTTCCTCGATGAACTCGCGACAAGTAAATCGCTCAAAGTTTTCTTTCTACAGCCAAAATAATATCTAAATATTCTTCGGAACGGTTTTTCTTGTTATGTGCGGTGAAATATCGACTAAAGGCTTTTCAAAGTTCTGTAAGCTTATGTCAAACCTCATACTAGGTCAGATCAGTGTCTCAAATCTAAATACAAACGTGCATAAACTAACCTCATAAACTGCGCTCGACTTCACGAAAACAGATATAAATACAATGATAACTCAGGCTTACCATATTTCGAGATGCAGCTCCTGAAAGCTATCAAGTAAGGCCTGAATCGCTTACGCATCCAGCAAGGTGAAAAACAAAAACGATGCCATCCGAAATCAGATTTCCGACTTTGACAAGCAGCGCATTTCTCAACCAAAAATTCAATAAACAAACCAGCCATGAATAACGTTAACAGAAGACTCTTGGTAGCAGCTGTATTTCATTTTGTACATCCAGTGAAAAAAGACAGTTATTAAAAACATCACAAGTTGACACAAAACTCTGTCAGCTTCCGTCAGCTGTTGAAGCAAACAAGTTTCAAGATGTTGTATGAATTTTCCGCATGAACTCACCTGTCAAATTTTGACCAATCAGGGCATAAAAATTGGACGTGGAGCGTGACCAAAGCGTGACTATCCTGAGAAAAGTGAAAACCATCTGTTTTCCCTTCTTGCATTTTTAAATAACTGGCTGAATTTTGGCTTCCGAGGTCAGTTTGAAATCAAAATGTTAATAGTGCTGAGCCATAATGACATAAACACAGCATATTTCATATGAATGTTTTTTTAAAAAATTGAGCCTGCGATCATCTGAAAACTAGTAACTTGTCAGCGGATAACCTCAAAAAAATACTCGCCCTGGATGAGTCGACACCTGAGCCCGCGATACGGCCAGGTGATACTGGTCAGTGGATACCTTGTCTTGACAGCTGTCAATTGATCACAACATTGATAGTTTTCTCCTAGGCTCCCTGGGCTCCCAAACTAGCTAGAAAGTGTGAGATTGAACATTGGTTTCCCTGTGGTGCGGACGGACGGTCGGTCGGTCGGTCGCTCGGTCGGTCGGTCGGTCACGTGATTACCAAATTTTCTGGGATGGGTAGATTACTTTAGCTATGGGGCTGCGTCCACGCGCGCGCGAGGAGCTCCGCTAGAAAGTTATGCGAATGTTTATTTTAATGAATTCTCGACTGGAAATAGCTCATTCCAGCTAGTGCAGTGCAGTATAGTGGCCAACCATAAAAAACTACAAATGTAAATTACTCATCACATGCTAAGCAACTACTGTAATGTAACTGGATTATTACGCCTACTTCAGGTTAATATTCAGGTCTTTAGAATAATTAAATAAAATGGAGACGTCTTTAAAAACTGGCTTTGCCCAAATTTTCTCTCGCTGCCCAAAAAATTTGAGTTGCCCAAAATTTGGGGGGCTGCAGTCCCCCTCGTCCCCCTGGCCCGTACGCCTATGCTAATCCATATATCTAAGAGTGACATCTGCCATTCCTAAAAATCGTAATACAGAGTAGTCCCTGCATAAAAGGCTGAAGAAATCAAATTAAAGTTCAAAGAAATTGAGAAATCCATGTACGTAGTGCAGTCTCTGGCACCCAGACTGGCGCTCAACCCTCTTTTGGTGAGTCTCAGGCCAATCGTTGAATCGCACCAACCTAGGACGGGTAGGAGAGAACCCTGGGAACGAGGTTGGAATCGCACCTACCCGTAAAAAATCCTGGCTACGAGCCTGTGAAAGCTGCAACGATTTTGTTTCAGCTGCCAACTGTTGTCATGATTATTTATTATTTTGTCAAATTACTTTAGGGTTTTGAGCAAATCAACCAAAAATTGGATGAAATGCAAAAAAGTGATGAGGTGAGTATTATATTAAACTGTAGTTTTATTTGCAGGATGGTAGAACTTTGTGTTCAAAACAATCGTATATGTGTTTTTTTTTTCGATTTTAACGGTTCATTTGGCGGGGAAAATGACGTCACAAGATTGACATTAACTAATGGTTGTAACAAATAGGTAATTTTGAAAGAAGGTGACGAGGTAGAAACAAATGCCAGCTGACCTAAAACAAAATGAAAAACAATGTTACAAACATTCTTTGTCGTTCTGTTGTGTTGTTGTTTTATTGCAGATCTTGAAAGCTCGCTAAATTTATTAAATAATCGAAATTAATAGACAGCAACACAGACAACGAGCGAGGACAACAGTTTTTCTGCTTCACTTTTGACAAATGAGCAAAGGCAAACAACAATTCTCTTACCTTGAGACTAGCAGTAGCTTTTGTAATATTGCCTATATAAAAATTCCTTTGAACAGCGATGCGATAGCTATGCGATATATTACTTCTAATACTTCAAAGCTGGCGATTGAGGTTTCTTTCGCAGTGAGCCTTAACTTGAGTGCGCTGTTCGGAGAAGTCATTCCCGAATACTGTGTTTCGGAACCAAAACGAGGTGCTAGTCTAATGGAGGTTCCCTTAATTAAGGACAATTGACTATGCCATAGGGTTTGAACTTCATTCTCTCTTGAGGACCTGAGTGCATATGTTATTTTGCAATTACTAAGCTATTTTTCGAACACTGATTGGTTGAGAGCTACGGTGGATAATAAATTAAATACAGGCCATACTCTTTACATTTGCTGTAAATTTAATTTATCTTTCATTAATCAGTTAACTATACTTTGGGGAAAAATGAAAAAATGAAGTATAATTTCATTATTAATTCTTAGCAAGATGTGCAAAGAGAACAAGCTAAGAGAATTTCAATTTACGTTTTTACTGATAAGATAGTTGTCAGCAAAAAAATAATTGTTTCGTTTTGGAATTAAACAATGCAAGACATAACCTTTCATGTAAAATCTTGATTTCTGTCAAGAGTTTGTTCTCCATTCGGTTTGTACATGACTAATTTTTCCTTTGACAATATTGCAGCTAAAGCCGGAAGAAGACGAGCGATTTACTGACGAAGGTACTATTTGTATTTTCTGACTGATGGATTTTGATAGTTTAATGGTTTCTGTGCTGTTAGACCGCGTAGCAAGCGTTTCCAAGCGAGTTCGTCGAGAAAGTTGGGACAAGAGCGAGAAAGAGGAATGTAAGGAGAAGTTTTACAATACATCAGTCTTGTCAACACAGTTGATGGAACGTAACGCAATCGGCCTCGTGGGTCATCTCTATGTGATGCAATATACTTTAGACCCGTTTATCAATACTTACATTGTTGCACTTGTCATCAGTGTCTGAAGGCAAATTAGTTCGCCTTTTCTGAATGGCTAAGCCAGTGAATGCTACATCCTTTAATGCTTCTTAAAAGTCGATTGTTACAAAAACTCGCTTGATAACATTAAATTTGGAAAAGATAGGAATTTGATGGAAGCTAAAATTTAAAAATCAAACATAAAATTTAGAATTGAATTTTGGCACTAATCACCCTTCATATAAATCTGTGGTCAGAAGTTCTAAGTCACACTTGTGCTTGTGCCAGGTCATTCCCAGTTAAGCTTTATAAAATTTCCCCACCCTTCCTATCCCCTAGCTACTATCATGGTGGAGCCAAACCAACCTCCAAAGGGCTTATCAAAACGTGACAATAATAATGATAATAATAACGCGAATATTTATACAGGATAACCTATCAGTTCTAAAAAGAACTGTTATCAACAGGGTCCTGTAATTATCTCATAAATAGTTAAAAAATGGAGAAGAAAATCGAAAAAAGGAAAATAGAATAAAATAACACTAAGAAATCTAAGATTTAAAAATAAAAATCTGTATAAATCATCGACTTGCAAGACTGAAAAGAGTTGTGAATTATGGAATACTATTGAAAAAACTCTATTAAATTACTCTTAAAAAGAAACCTAGAATTTAAATTTCTTAAATGCTGAGGTAAAGCATTGTAAACTAGAGCCCCTTGAAAGGCAAAACTTTTCCATCCAAATTCTAATTAATTTAAAACAACTTTGCTTGCTTTAACAACAACTAAACTTGGCCTGAAAATAGGAAACTTCAGGCCAATCAAAATGGCCCATAGGATGACACCAAATGTCAAGTTATGACGTCGCATTTGCTGACGTCATTCATAAGTAAATTTTAAACTTTTGAATCTCCCAATTTTTTATATCGTTTTTGAAAGAACTATTCAAGGGAAATCTGAAAAAATATGTTCAGTATTTCAAATATGAGCTGACATATGACATTTTCAATTTGGATAAATTCGGAGTACAAAAACGGGGCACCCCTCTTGTAAAATAAGTCTAAATTTAAGAGTCACCCTTGCTATTCAAGTTACACGTAATACATCTGTCGAAAGCTAAAGGAAAAAGAAAAATTTGAAGAAAGAACTTCCTAACTACGTAAAAACCCGGAAAACAGTTTTGTGACGTCATAAAATGTCACGTGATCAATTTTTTTTGGCTTGCTTAAATTAGTGTTTTTGAGTCAAAAATCTTAAATGATGTGATTTTGGCCAACTATAAAAGGTTTGCGTCACCGGAAAATCAGCTTATTTTGCAAAAAACCGTAAACAAAATATCAGAGGGATCGTTTTTTTAAGGAAAGGTATGGTTCCGGGGGCTGCAATCAAATTTCTTTGAAGTCTCATAACTTGGGTTTTATGTGTCGTAGCCAGAAACGGTTTTCGCTGTTTTATTCCTGTTCTAAAGCTCTTTCAAATGATATAAGCTTGACTTTAAAATTAAAAACTGCATTTAACCCATTTTGGTGACGTCAGCCTTAGTGACGTCACAATTTGACATTTTGCTTCGAACAAAAACTTAATATCATATGGTCAACAGTCGTAGTCTATTTGGCAAGTTTGGTCGAGAAAGGAAAGGAAATGTAAAAGTTACGTAAATTTAGCCTTAATAGGCCCTTTGGGGCGGTGGTTTGGCCCCGCCGTGATTATTTTAGTAACTTGGGGATGCCACTCTGCTTGTAGACTTCGGTTAAGTCTTCGTAGCGACTTCGATATGTTAATTTGTCAAGCGAATTTTCAAGTTACTGATTTTCGTAAGATCGACTTGCCAATAGTCTGGTCCAACCCAGCAGCGCTGGCGAAATAGGTGAGACACGAGAGGTCGTTCAGTTTATTAGGTTTTGCGCGTTGCTGGCCTAGGTCTCAGCCTGTACCGCTCTAGTTTTCTTGTGACCTGCCACTACTCTTCTCGGAACTGGCGCGTTGCTGGCCTAGGTGTGCTCACGTAGCAGCGCTTAGTTGTGTTGTGTTTTTGGCCTAGGCTTTAGCTCGTAGTGGCACCCAAGTTAACGCCAAATTTGTTTAGTTATCCTTTCTTTAGTTATGTGCACTACTTTTTCTTATTTGCTTAATGAGCGTTTATTACATTAATGGATTTTTCCTCTTGTCAACTTATGGACAAACTTGAGCTGTCGTTCGGATAAAATAGTAAGCTAAGACTAATATAACAATGTAAAAAACTTCCATTTGTAGAATTTCAGTTTTCAATTCATTTTCGTTTGGCTCATTTCCCTGCCGCCCACGTTGTTAACCTGTTCATGTCGGGAAGGAGAGGGAATTGAAGCTCTCGTCACTAAAAGCCGTTCTCGATTTTTTTTTTCCAGGGAAAGGAAGGCTGGTTATTGCTTACAAAGATATGGTGCACATCAACAGGGCAAAGACGCCAGCAATGATGGTGACCCGGCTTGCCTCGGCAGTGTTTACTAGAACAACGCTGGCCGAGGCAAGCGGGGTCAATCACCTGGACCCCGAACAGGTGGAACAGATTTTAGGTAAGTTTTTTTGTGTTAGTGTCTCCAAATACATGTATGATATAACGGCATTTTAGACGTAAAAAAACTGAGGGATACTGACCGTGGGCTTTTTGTTGCCTTTTGGTACAACATTATTTCTAAGTCACTGGGTAAATCGATTGACGGCTGGAAAAAATGAACGAGGATATTCAGAATACGAGTACCGTAAATCCTCTATTAAGCATCCCCTCTCAAATAAGCCTCCTCCCTCTAATAAGCCCCCACCCCCCCTTTTCAGGAGAACAAAGTAAATATGCCCCCCCTCTCTATTAAGCCCCCTCACCTCCCCTAATTATTCATCAATGACAAATGATAGATTGTATTAATCAATCACGACTGTAAAACTTGATCCAGGATGGTTTATTTACCAACTGGAAGTTCGGATTTCATTCTTAACCTCGGCTGTATGACCTCCAACCTTCTTGTACTTGAGCATTTCCACTTTGCACTCTAGTTCTTTATGGAGAACTGATACCAAAGTCTTAGAGTTTCTTGTGTTTTCATTTAAAAAAGAGCCTTGCCTTACATATTACAAACTTTGTTAAAAGTTATAATTAATTGGTAACAGAATTTCGTGTCGTCCAATTCGGTCTGTAATCATACTCGTGATTAAACAAATCGTTTGTTAATCACTCGTATGATTACAGACCGAACTAGACTACACTCAGTCCTGTTACGATAACTTATCAATCAGTGCCTCAAAATGACACTATCGTTATTTCTAGTTAACCCAAACTGCAACATATAAAAATTGAAAAAACGTTGTAGAAAATTACTTTTTGTGAAACTTGAAACGTTCTCAAGACGAAGTATCTATGAAAGTGAAGCACCAATGTGCTCACATGGATATTTCTATCGAGGAAATGAGAAGCAAACCCGTACGACGTCTTTGAAGAACATTAATTTGTACTATTACGAATGTCACATTCGTAAAACGTACAGTATCTTCTGGTATATCGTACCGAGTTCTGAACCTCGTTTTTCCTCGGGGGAGGGGCGGGGGCGATTATTCAAACTTTTAAGTCTTATGAAGGGCGCTAATTCGAAGAGGGGAGATTATTTGAAGCTGGGCGCTAATTCAAGTATTTAGTTGACCCAAACCTTAATACCCCTGAAGGGATTAGGCGGGATGGACGAGGGGAAGGCCTGCAAGATAAACACTATTGCTTTTCTTCACCCATCCATATGCAACTGCGTGCGGGCGTCATGTTGCCAAGTGGATTAAGTGAATTACATTCTTGTACAGAGAAGGTTCACGAAGCCTCATGTTGTGGCCATGGCAAAATTATTCTTATTTTCTAATTGCAGACTATGTGTTTAAAAAGTTTAAAATCAAGAAAGAAAAACAACAGCAAATGAAGGAATCTCTTTACAAAAAATTAAGCCAGAAGTGTTGCGACGCCAGAAAGGTGATAAAAAAAGGTAAGTAAGCGGGAAAAGTTTGTTTTTGGCGGGGGACTGAGTGAAATGTTTTTAAGGGGTATGGTGGGGTGCTTGGGTTAATAAAATGTAAATGAAGTAAATCTTATCTTTCAGATAAAAAATACGTATTGTAATATATTGCTGTGCGCCTAGGTACTGTTTGAGTATATGAGAAGAAATATATCGTACCGAATTTCATCAGGAACATACCGCTTACACGAAAACCATTAGTGGAAGTGATCGTTGTAGCATTTTTGGATGCAATAACGATCATACATTTAAGCAATAACATCGTAAGACCTTTCGAAACTCGAAATTTACATTGTTCGTGACTAACATTGTCGCTTTATCTTCAGAAAAATAATCAAAGTAGATGATTTGAGCTTTCTATTCGTTTCTGTGTTTGGAATTGCTGGTCAAGTAAAATAGTAATATGTGTATTGCGGAGGGCAGCTTTCCATTAGTTGGTTAGTTGCATTTCAAAAACTAAAGCAAAAAAAAAAAGTTAGCGTAAAATAGTTTTCTACGTCGTCTTCCCTTGGATTCTTTTTAAAACGGCTTCCATGTGAAAACGTTTAAAAGAAAACTATATAACTGGGAAACTTTGCGAATCGCGAAGGGAATTGCTCATAGAGTTACTCGCTCATTACTGTCCTTATTATCGCAGAGAAAGCGAAACAGAAAAGAGAGAAGAGCAAAGGGGAAGGGGAACAAGAGAAAGAAGAGGAAGAACAGGAAGAACAGGAAGAAGAGGAAGAAGAGAAAGAAGAGAAAGAAGAGAAAGAAGAGGAAGAAGAGGAAGACGAGGAAGAACAGAAAGAAGAGGAAGAAGAGAAAGAAGAGGAGAAAGAAGAGGAAGAAGAGGAAGACGAGGAAGAACAGAAAGAAGAGGAAGAAGAGAAAGAAGAGGAGAAAGAAGAGGAAGAAGAGGAAGACGAGGAAGAACAGAAAGAAGAGGAAGAAGAGAAAGAAGAGGAGAAAGAAGAGGAAGAAGAGGAAGAAGTGGAAAAAGAGAAAGAAGAGGAAGAAAAGGGAGATGTGGAAGAAGAAGAAGAGGAACAAAGGAGGCAGGAAGAGGAGAAAAAAAGGAGGAAAGGAAAGGAAAAGGGGGAGAAAAGGGAAAGAAGCAAATTCTGGCAGGGTAATTCTGGCAGTTGTGGAAGCGGGAAGGTCCCACCCGAATCTTTTACCAGAAGGGGACGAAGGGTGAATCGACCTTCCCGCTTCGATAACTGATAGGCGCTTTGCATGACTGTCATCAAGTGATCAGCTTTCGGTAAACACGAAAACAGTTCGCTTTTGAAAGATTTTGTTAGCACAAGCTGAAAGAGCGTATTAAAATTAGGTAACCTGAGAATTTTCAGCCGTATATCTGAAAAGTAGCGATTGCAACAGCAACTGAAAGTTAGAAGCATTTGTATGAGAAAATTTTTTTAACAGGGCTCAAATTGCCTGTTATGAATCAAAAGGAGATTTGAGTCCTGTAATGCTTAAGGAAATATGTCATGACAGTTCTGAAAATTTCGCCGATTGAATTACAAGGATTTGTATGGTAAACCATGCAGGCGTGACTGGATGGCAAAAGTTGTTTTTGCTCATACAAATGTTTTCAACTTTCGGTGGCCGTTGCAATCGTTAGATATACGGCTGAAAATTTTCAGGTCACCTAACTTTAAATATGCTCTTTCAGCTTGTGCTGACAAAAATTGAACTGTTTCTACGTTTACCGAAAGTTGATCACTTGATCATCAAGTCATGTAAAGAGCCTATTCACTGTGCTTAGGGCGCAGAGGAGTTATTTGTGGTCTGTGATTATTGATTATAGTTACATTTACGGTTAATACCGCGCATCGCCTTTGTTTTTGTACTGTAGAATCAATCGAAGAAGCCGTCATTTGATCGTCTTATGAACCAATGCTCCGGAAAACCACTGAAGGCAATGACTGCGGACGAATAACAGCGACTAATATATAATGAAGAGACAAGCTTGTCTCTTTTTCTTCTTGGCACTTTGTGCCTCGCCCGGAAAGCTTCGCTTCCGAATTCGTTGCCCGGCTTTTGTTCCCACCAAGTATTACATAATAGTTTACCAGGTTTGTAACCGGGCAGACCCAGGGGAATTTGACATTTTAATGGCAGCCAGAGTCAAATTCCCCACCCCCAGGCACCTACTAAATGTCAATTTCCCGCCTCTGGGGTAACTTTTTCTAACAGAGTCAGGAATTAATAATTGACAGGTTGGAAAGGATAATTATGTCTTTTACAACCTCACATAGAAACAGAAACAGAAGGAACGAAGACTCTTCTATTTATAAACATTCGATCATACAATGAAAGAAGTGATGGTTCATACATACCGAAAAATAGAACAGATTTCCTGACCTTTCTTTCGCTCATGTTGTCTTGTTACTTTCAAGAAAGGCAGAGGTCATTTCCCTCTGCTGACTTCTGGGTATTACCAAGATGGCAGGTCACTCATTTCTAGTTTCTCTCGGTCTTTCAAGATGGCGGCCATTTCAAATTCCCGACCCTGGGGCAACGCTTAAATGTCAAAATCCCTACCCAGGGGAATGCACGCTCAGTCAATTTCCCGTGGGTAGCCCCCCCCCCCCCCCCCCCACCCTGGGGCTTAACATTGATAGGTGCATTACATCCAATTTAGGAGGATACCATTATTGAATCGACTGTTCTTCTGTGATGTGGTTAATGGGCTGAGCCCGATTCAACACGGCCAGAGGTACAACATTTCATGAATATGGCTGCTAGTCTAAGGGTTATAGGTGACGATGGCCAAGTTATTTGTAAATATGTAATATTATATATGTATATTTAAGTGCATGAAATATGTACGTAAATGTATTTTGAAATGAAAAATATAAGTGTAATAAATATAAATGTCAATTAAATGGTAAAACTTAAATGTTAATGTTAGAGAAATGGAGAATTGTACTATGTATATATATGCTATTTCTTGCCGGTGTTATGTCTAATATCGAATTAAAATATTGTATTTATCTCTTAATTTAATTAGTTGATTGGCTTAAATAAAATATGCATGTAAATATGTAGAATGAATATATTTTAAGTACACCAGATAAATACATTTAATAATTATATAACAAAATTTAATATTAACGTTATAATTCACAGAGTGAAATAGTGAAATAGTTTGCAACATACGAGTATAGCTGTGGCGTTTCCCCGCTGGAATTTTTTTTTAAGCCTATTAAATTTAATAATAAATAAATATTTGTTTTCTTCGAAACTGAGAAATTTGTCTTGGTAATTCATCTATTTCGGAGGCATCTTGCGACAGAGTCAGCGTTCCAGTTCATTCTTTCAAGCGGGGGGTCATGTAGACTATCTGAGGGTTCACCAAGACCGCGTGCTAATTTTTTTCGTTAATGCTTATGTCATCTGTCTGGTCAGGAAGCCGTCTTTGTAGGGTCATTGACCCGAGACCCGTCTCTTATCTGGAACACCACTGAGTCCCAGTTAGAAATACGTGAGAGCAGCCCTCAGAACAAAAAGTACACAAGTTATTGGATCTCATTGTTCAGGCTACACTGATGAGTCTAATCGAATGTTCGAGGGCATAAAGTAGTCGTATTTTGCATACTAGACTGTTCACAGTCCCCTATTTTTCCGTGGGATCGTTGAGATCGAGCGCGTCTTACCGTTAATAGCGGCCATCTTGATTTTCAGATGTACCGAGTCTAACCTGGGGAAGAGTATCAAATCTACTTAGAGCTATAATCCCGACGCCCGCCCCCTCGGTACATCTGAAAATCAAGATGGCCGCTATTAACGGTAAGACGCCCTCGATCTCAACGATCCCTCGGAAAAATAGGGGACTGTGAACAGTCTATTTGCATACGAAATTCATTAAATTCATTTAAAATTATTTTAAAAAAAATCGTAAGTCTATCATGGAAAAATACACCCTCCAAGAATAGTAGAGCATTGAACATCGTAAACTGAACGAAATTGAACAGTTATCCAGAAACTTCTAGGCCTAAGCGTCGACTCGTGACCCCACAACGCTAAGATCACGCTGAGGCCAAAACGGTGCGGCGGGCGGTTCGGGAATTTTTTCTTTTTAAGTCACCATCGCTTGTGAACTTGAAAATGGCCGTTTTTATACTAGAGGACGCATTATCCGACTGGACGAACTTGGGCAAACATTTGTAGTTCGTCTGGTTATGCGTCTCAAGTATAAAGACGGGCACGAGACGCATTATGCGTCTGGACGAACTTTCCTTTGAAATACGTCTTGAACGACGCACTACGAAAGGTAGTTCGTCTGGACGCAAAATGCGTCTCGTGCCCGTCTTTATACTAGAGACGCATAACCCAGACGAACTACAAAGCATTTGCCCAAGTTCGTCCAGACGGATAATGCGTCCTTAGTATAAAAACGGCCAACAACATTACATTGTCTCACTAAACGCTTTCTGGCCGGGAAAAAGTTGTTTTCCAATTTGTGCATTCTTTTATTCCGCCGCAGTTTAGACAAATGACGTTCGTCAGGCGATGGTAGTTAGAGTTATTTCCTTTTTCTGCGTATCTTTCATTTTCCTTTATCTTTTAATTCTATATACTTCTATTTATGATGGTTTTGGAAACCTAGCAAGGTTTAAAGTGGCGTTTACCACGCTATCCTCGGCCATATTGGCAACAGAGCAGTGTTTTGCCCAAGTGAACGTAAGTGACTTTAGACAACACGGATGCAGAAACATCAGGGGCACCCAACGAGGATGTAGTTCAAAACCACTTAACATAGCATTGTTGTACGTATTTTAGTATTTAAATGGTAGATATGGGCATATTTTTATCCCCTAAAAACTTTTCATCTGTTAGGATTCCTAGCTGAAAATCTAGTGATCCGAAAATTATAGGGATCAAAATTTACCTTTTCGAATATTTCAGCCAGAAAAAGGCTTCCGAAAATTCTAGGTGGCCTTTTTTAGGGTACAAATCCGTTAAAAATTGGTAATTATAACATTTTTTAGACGTTCGAAAATCCTAGGAGGGGCAGGCAAGCAAAAAAATTTACCACAAATGTTTCGAAAATTCTAGATCTCAAATCGTCTTCCGAACAGATATTTTCCGAAAATTGCCGTTGGGTGCCCCTGAAACATTTTCTGCTTTCCGTTTTCGTCTTTATCGACTCTTTAGTTGAGTGTCTCAGTGGGGTTAAGCGATAGGCGTAAGACGGCCTAAAACTTAGTCGATAGCCGCAAAAACTGAAAACTTTTAACCATTAGCCGTAAATACGGTAAAAAGAGTTAACCGTAAAAGAAATTGTTCCCTAGCTAGGTTTGTTAATTTAACTGGAAGGTGTTAAACTCACTTATGGTTAAGTACAGTTTAGTTCCCGGCTACTTTCACTCCGTACGCACGTAAAGCCAAGCGCCTAGCTTTTAGGTGTTGATCTAGACCTAAACTCCATTTTCACCGCTCTCTCGGAGAACTATTTTTTTCACCCGCATAGCGAAAATCTGGCTTCTTGGTGGAGATTAATATTTGCGATTTCAGGGGGTCGAGCCCTCGAAATACAGTGAAACAACACGCAGAGATAAATCACTGTAACCGATAAACAACAATTACCTGTTTTTCTCTAACGCCACGGTAGACATTGCCATGCCTAGTCCTTGTAAGGCGTCTTCCCACGCAATTCGTTTAAGGCATTTCAGTGGCGTATCTGAGAAAAAAAATCACTCGGACCACGTGACCCAAAATGCATTAGCCGCGCGGAATAACTAAGCCTACGAACAAGGCAACGGAAGACAGTCGTTCTGTACAGTCTGTACAGTACAGTACATTAAAAACACTGGACAAGGGAATTTTGATATTTCACACTAGAGCTAGGAATGGATTATCCGTCTGTGACTAGCCTGTGTGCAGACGCCCCTTCCGGCACAGACACCCCTTCTCCGATTTTTTCTTAGGGGAGGGCGCGGCTGTACACAGGCTATCAGAAACGGATAATCCATATCCAAACTGTCCGTCAAAATTGACGGATAAAGTAGGGTGAATTGTTCATTCAAAATTAAAACCATTCTATTTTCAACTGCTAAGACGTATTACCTATCTGACGCGAATTATCAAATGGATAATCCGTCTCATTGGTCTCACGCGAATCATCCGTCTCTAGTGTGAAAACGGCCATTTCTGTTATAAAAGAATGTCACGCCCTCGCCCCCGGTCTTGCGTTTGGTGTTCGCGTTTTAAATTGACTATTGGCATTTCTTTACGTAAAATAATATTAGAAGTAGAATACTTTATAAAAAGCATGATCTATTTAAAGTTAAATTTTTTTAGAAGAATAGCATTTCATCCAGAGATGATCCTAAGACCTTTATTTTGCTTTAAGGGTACAAAAAATACAGATTCATTAATATTTAACTCTTTGAAACAAAAGAAATTTGGGTTAACTGTAACTGGAAAAAATTAACCGATAGCCGTAAAAGAGCCAACATTTTAGCCGAAAAAAAACATTATGAGTATTAAATCAGGGCAAGATGGCGGGAAATTAGAAGATTTATATTAGAATTCAAAGCCAGCTAATTCTTCCTGAATTCATATATTTGATGCTTTCTCTTCGAAAAGAGTAACTTACGAGTTCAAAGAAACAATACACTAAATCTGGAGTGCAAAGAAGTCCGAGATCAGTTTTTAGAAAACGTCAATTTTTCCATACATTTTTTGCAATTTTCATACCGTCGAATTACAGAAAATGTATCGGAAAACAAAGGTTTTCTAAAAACTGATCACGGACTTTTGAAGTACATTTGAATATTTAGATTTAGATTACTCCAAGAGAACATAATATGTTCTCATGATTACTCGCTATAGTCACTGGTGCAAAAAATAGCTGCTTTTGAAAAGCCAGTACATATCGCGATGTTCGCGAAGCAACACGACGAAATAAGTGCAAACTGCCCACACTAGAGTCCCCTGCAAGGTCATTTCCCATAATGCAACATTCATTTTGTAAACATTTCACTTTCACTTTGTAAACTTTTCAAAAAACAAACTAAACAACAGCCCCTTTAATTTTTATATCTCGCCTGCCATGAACAGCCAAGACCACCGACAGTTTCTTGGCACGTGGAGCGTCATGTTAGACAACAAAAAGAAAAGGGTTGATGTGTACGAGTTTCGATATTTGTGGCAACTGCGCGTCGGTGCGGTGTATGACATTTGCAGACTGCAGACTGCAGACCGCAGATTGCAGTTTGTAAATTAAAAGACACCAAAACTCTTCCTAATAAAGGTGACACCATCAAAAATATAACATCATGTGAAAGTGAGAAAGTAGCCTGGGGATAAGGTTGATGTTTTTGCGCAAAGTTACAGTGGCCTCATTTCCAAGATGCTGTTGGCTATTCTTCACCGACGCGACTCTTTATTGACTCACCCGGCATATCACTAATTGCGTTGATGCTTTATTAGTCTCGCGTGCTTAGCAGCGCGAGACTCTTAAAATGCAGTCGTTTTTTTTTTTCTGTCGGACCTAGTTTGTAGGCCTCGCGTTCCTAGCGAAGACCGTGGAAACTGGGGATAAGAATCGTGACGACTTTCATTGTATGGAAATGACCTCGTGATGAGAATGCGGTTTATTTTCGGCGATGACTGAAATGACGCGTACAAGTTTGGCAATGATGTAATTATCCTCGAATGGAGGTCCTTGATTTTCGTGTAATTATGCACGACATGCAGGCACTTTAAAAAGGAAATATCCCCAAGCAGGATGAGAAAATATTATAGCTGGGAAATCCTCAGGATTTTCTGGCTTTTTAAGGCGTTACGTTTCTCAGAATATTGTCGTAATTACAGGAAATGTACAGTTAAATAGATTCACTTTGTTTTATGTATTTAATTGATAGATTTTGGCAGTTGTTAAGATGTTAAGTCGCGCTGCACTTCATAAATACTTGAGATATCAAGTATCCACTGTCACGTAATTTTTACGTGCGCACGTGCGTAGTGCGTTCGCAAATAAAATAAAGGCAATGTATGAAAGGCCGCGCGTACAATTATGTAAGCGTAAAAGTAGAATCTCGCTTAATTTGACGTTTAATCTCAGTACTTTGTGTCATACCTCTATTTGATTTACGTGATTAAAATTAATGTGCGTTAACGTGCGGAGCCAAAAACGCATCAGTGGAAATCCACCCTAACGTGTCACGGATGTGTTTATACGGGTCTTGCAGCACTTCATGTCCACAGAATAGAAATCCCATATCGAGCTTTTCCGGAACGCGTTGGTCCAAGAATTCTGTAGCTTGAAAGTGTTGATTATTTTGGAACAACTGATCACTTCAGTGGTCGAAAAAAAAAAAAAAGAATAATCTTAATGAGCAAAACTTCAAGGTTTACTGGAAAATCAGGATCGAGGATCGAGAAATCAGGGATCGAGGATTGGTTAAAAAGAACTTGAAAATAAAATAAATAAATAAATAAATCGTGGATCAGTGGTGATGTGGGCCACAGACTGTAGATAAATTTCACAGAACATAACCTCGTTCTCTGTACTGAACACTAAATTCAAGTAAACTAATCCGAGTCTGTGTGAGTCAGTGATTGTTTTGACGAGAAAGAGAATTTTCCTGGAAAATGAAACGCTTTATCCCGGTGATACTGTAATACAAGAAAAAAATCTAACAGTTTTTAATTTTTAAGTGTACATTTGCTTTCAGTACTCCTTATTTTTCTTGTAATTGTTGTATACACGACCCCACCAGCAATGCTGATCTTTTTATCGTGTCGTAAACTACCGTTCTTAGCTACCCACCTACCTATCTATCCATCTATCCATGCATCTATCTATCCATCTATCTATCTATCTACATATCTATCTGTCTGTTGTCTGTCTGTCTATCTATCTGTCTATCTGCCTATCTATCTATCTATCTATCTGTCTGTCTGTCTATCTATCTACCTAAAATGAATGCTGTGTACAACTCTAAACAATGTACTCTGAGACTGTACGGAGACATTAAAAGTAGATACTAAGCAGCTATGGAAAATGTCATTACTTTCACGCGATATTGATATTTTATAAAACGGAAAACAAATTCAGCAGGAATACCCTCGAACTGAATTAACTGTGTGTTGTATAAGGTTCTGTTAAACTTACACTTTTTTCCTGTGCTGAACATATACTGTACCGAGCCGTTTCTTGGTCCGGTACAAAGAAGCTATGTATATTTATACTGACAGAGTCATGCCGGCCCCTGACACCGATAAAAATCATCGTTCAATTTTTCGAGTGTAAAATCCCTTAAAGAGTACTCCTCAATGGAGCAATATCAATATGTAGAAGGTTTTCAAAGGCTTCACACCGGTTTGAGGCTAAGATGTGCGGCCTGTCTCTCCTTGCAATTTTTTCTACTTTTTGAGTATATACATTATGACATACAACACTCGTTTTGTATTCCAAACGAAAAAGTAGTATAACAGCTCCGGTTGCTTTACTCCAAGCACGCGAGACTCAACGCTATACTATGAGCGTTCTTGTTCTTCTTTGATTATTGTGAATTGATAATGACAAGTAGCAATGCCCATTAATGCCTGTCTAAATAGTAGTCTTCTGTAAAAAAAAAAAGTGTTAGATTGTGAGCACTTTGTGCTCACTACAGGTACGTCTACAAAAACAACTAGGATAGATCACGGACATTTAACACGTTTTAAATGACATATTTCATCTTAGTAGTATTTAAGGATACGCCAGACAATCTAAACCGAACAGATCCTACCTGGACTCGACGAATTACCGGAAGTGCATTTTGAATTTCTAAATAGGCAAATCGACAATGGCTTTTCAGTAACAGGCCAATCATTGCTCATGCTCAAATCCTAGTACACAGTTGGGGCCCTTCACCGGCGAAAAATGTCTACGCATGCTCTGCAAAAAATGACACGTGATTGATTTCGGGCAATGTCATTGGCTCCCAGGCAAAAATGCCCGCGAAATGTTGTTGAGATGAAAGAAGCGATGGCAGCTTTTTTTGGCAGTGACAACGTTGCAATTTCTTGCCACTGTAAGAGATCAAAAATTATTTTCGTCGAAGTTTTGACGGAGATGTGTTCTCTAGAGAATATAGCGTCCTGGAACTGGCGAAAAATCGCAGTGGCATGGTCTGATTCAGTTTTGTTGACGTTGAGATCGCTGGTTTGCATGTGAAAGACAGGCCGAAAAGGTGGGTAATTTTTACTCTCTTTGTTTACTGCATGTTCCGAGTCACTCGGTACAAAAAGAAATTATAAAGTAGTGGAAGAAAAATTATTGGGCTTTGTTTTGGTATATAAATAAGCTTGTACCGAGTGACGCGGAAGCGACAGTTTTGTTAAATGTGTATCCCGTTTTTGTGTCAAAATTCGACTTTAACATTCGACAACATTCGACTGTTGATCGAAAAGCGTATTACAACGCTACCCAAAATGTTTTTGTTGTTTAGTTCGAGTTTCCTATCACGGATTCAACAAAAAAAAGTAGAGGGACAGACATTTTTGGGCTTTGTTTTGTTAATATGACTTAGCTTGTACTTTGTTGCTCGAAAAACTATATTTAGATGCTAAATCTCCGTGTGTTTACACTGTTTATGGCAGAAAAATAAGCTTACGCTTGGTTCAACTTAATCTCGTGTCACTCGGTACAAAAGATATATTCTTAGCCATTGTCTTGCTGTGTAAATTGGCTTGTGGCTAGTGGATCGAAAGCGGTCGGGTTGCAGCAGTTTTCTAAAGTGCGTAGTTCGTAACGTCTTTTTGTCGATCGGTGCACATTTCATTGTTGTTGCACCTTATTACAGCTTTGTATGTTACAGAAATTTAAGTTCTATCCAAACTGTCGAATGAGAAAATGTGAGAGTGTTTTCATTAAAATGCTTAGACCGTCTTGGAGCTACAGTTCGATAGGTCCAGCAACATTTTGATCTGTAAAAAAAATTCCGTTTACAATGTGCACAACTGCTTGCAATTTTATAATTGAAGGATCGAAGTTTTGATTATTTTGCTCATAAATTTGGCTTGGGATTACTAAAATTTTTACACACAAGGCTTTCAGTGGGGGGTGCTTCTTTACTTGAAAATTGGATCCTGGAAGGAGAAGAACAGGGTAATTTTTCTGTGAATGCTTTTGTTTTTATATGCATTGTTTTTGGCTTAAATTTTTTGGGAGCCAAGTGATAAAATGAATGACAGAGTTAACATGCTACTAAGTATTCAAAAGCTCTTTCCAAGAAAAAAAATCATCACAAATTAAACTTACAGGAGTGTAAAGCTTGGAGTAAACTTTGAGTCTTAATGAAATTTTCGTTGGATCATGTTGATGAATGCAGTTGTGTAGGATGTGCAGTTTCCAATTTTGGTCTTCTGTCAGATTTATGAGAGGACACTCACAGATCTCATTCAAAAATTATAGTTTCATTGTAATTATCGTTTGTTTCTATTCCTATAAACTTCTCATCAGGTCTACATTTTGCATGAATTTAATGTGATATATCTTTGAAGTGGTTGTTGTTTCACAGTGAAGTAGCTTTCACTTTGTTTTTGATTTGAAGTTCAGTTTCTTCTTAGTTGTTGGCTAAGGCAGTGTGAAGTATCTGACATGTTAACATACTTTACTTTTCATTTCTCTTCAGAAAAGATTGATTGATCCTGCATCAAACAAAGAGCAGCCTCACAAACAAGATTTTTTAATGAAAAAATCTGTACTCAAGGAAAGCACATGTCCCTGACAGTGTCAATAAAATTTATTTATGGAGATATCTGGGTTTTTACTCCTTTGTAGCACTTTAGACTATATGCATCACTTTTTTAACCTTCATATACTGAAAAAATATAATCAGTATTTTTTCAACTAACTCTTGAATCAAAGTTCTCTTTAAAGACGGCTTTAAAGTTTTGATATTAAAATTGCACCCGTTCTCAATGAAAAGACTGAATGCAGACACTAAAATTCATTTAGCTCGTGTTCAAGCTTTTTTTGTAAATTGGAAAGTGTTGCTGGAGAAAAAGTATTTTTGCTTTACCTTTCAGGGAAAAAAATAATAATAAAATAACTACCAGGTGTCTAAGCAATTTCAAAGGACCCATAGTGTCTTATTTATCTGCTGCATTGAGCTGTGAACAAACGCCGTTCTTTCTGGTGACCCTGCTTTTTTCAGAAACATTGTTGTCCTTCGTGATCCGAAGTTGAATCCCGAAAACCGGTCAAATCGCCAGCATCGCAGGAAACGAATCCCATAGGAATAGGTGAAAAAGGATAATAAAAAGTCTAGGCTATTCTAAAAATATCCGATGTGCATTTGCAACTCATATTAAGCCGCAATTAACCTTCTTTCCACTGGAAAAAACAAAGTATGGAGGTATTGCCGCCATTTTGAATTTGGCAATGTCATGTGGTCGCGCGACGACCAATCAGACATTTTTCGCCGGTGAAGTTGGGGCCCCCGAAGAATAAGGATTCCGGCACTGTTTCACAGACAGTCTTATATAACCAGAATTTAGTTTCGTCTGTGGTGCAGGTTAAATTGCTAGCCTGTTGCTATGGATTCATGAGCGAGTTTATGACATCGGCAGACATTATTCTGCTCTAATTCAATACGAGACGAACAGCCAACAACTCCTTTAGGAATCAGGTCAGTGTAATTTGCGTGAAAAACTTCGCTTCTAGGCCTTACATGTACTTCTCGGAACAAGGTAATGTTGATGATGACGCCACCTTGATTACGATATTTTTGGTTTCATTCAATTTACAGTCTTGCTGCCTCATGCAGTCTGCAGTCTGCAGTCTGCGGTCTGCAGTCTGCAATCTGCAGTCTGCAAATGTCATACACCCGCGTCGGTGTAGAGCTTGTCGATCGTGGAAAGAACGTTGGGATCTTCGCTGTTTTGTCGACCAATGTTCTGAGATAACCCTAGAACCTGGAGAATTTATCATAAAAACTTACTCTGAAAACAGGGATTTATGGAAACAAATGAAAGATTTCCCTAAGTTCTAGGACACCGGAAAGTTTGCCGTTTTACCGTCCATAAAATGTCCAATATGGCGTTTGCGAAGCCACGACATCTGTCAGCAAGAAAAACCCAAAGCAGAGAACGAGCTTTATTTTACAGGTGTCATAGAGAGGATGTTTATTATCCTGAAGGAAAACAGACCGAAAAGAAAATACAAAGATGTCATTTCGGTCAGGCGGTTTATTGACGTGATGCAACATTATTGCCAGGCACTTTGCGAATCGGATTTCTTCTCCAAGGAAGCTCAAAGCTTGAAGCAAAAAGATAAACGACTGGTCAAATACGGAAGGGGAAAATGGAAAATTGTTTGTGGAGCCATGAAAAAATAATTATTTGTTGGAACATTTCGATTGTCTTTGCCAGATATAATTTAACGCCGGTGCGTAAGTTTTAAATATTAATTTATTAACGGTCGAAAATCGACCCGAAAGAAGTGCAACTCTGATAACTTTGCAATACATCAAGTTTCCAGAAAAAAAAGTTTTCAAATGCCTTTATGCTATTTAAGGTGTTCTTGAACCGTATTTATTATAACTTTAACTTTTTACAATATTTCAAGAAAACAAATTTTACTATCATTTTATTCTTATTTATATTCCTATTCATTATCTTATTACAAATGGTTGGTTGCTGAGGTTATTTTGTCTTTGGTTAAACATTTGTAGCAAAACAAATAAGGGTTACATTATATAAACCTGACTATTTTGGTTCTTTTTTTAAAAAAAGGATAGACTGAAGTACTGCAACTGTGAATATTATTTATTTCATTGTCGTAGTTCTCTCTAATTTTATTAAGTTCTATTACACCCTAAAAAACTATCACAGCTTTAACGGGGCTATGTCATGTTATTTGCTTTCTATTATAAAAGCTAGCTTCACTATTTAGGACTATATTTGGGCATTGGCACTGTTTCCTGTTGTCTCTTGCAACAGTATGCAAGGATTGAGCCTAATTTTTTCAAGTTTTAATGCTTTGCCTGCAAAAATCACCAAAAAGATTATTGTGGCTCGTTAACTCTCTGATGAAAATATTTGTTTGATGTATTCTGTATATCTCTAGAGGAGTATGATTTTCTGAATGGGTTAAGGCACCAGATAATGACTTCCATTGATTTTGTTACAATTAGCTATGGTGAGTCCTGAGACTCATCTTGTGAAAAATCATGAGTCCCTACAGGTCCAGAACCAATGAGTCCCAGTTAAAAAAAAAAAAAAGAAGTCGTAAGTTGAAACTGGTTGGGCCTTTATGTTGCCAGATAGTTAAACTGGAGACAGATGCCAAAACTCTTTATTACACTTAATTAGTTAAATTAAAATATTTTCCTTCTATATATTTTAAGCACAAAAAAGACTAAAATAAATATGCATCTTTAAACAAGAGCCATAGAAATCATATGAACAGGATATTCTACCACAAAATCTTCAAATCGATTGATCCTTCTTTGCGTCCTAATGTGTCAGGGACCGCAGGACACAGAGGTAACAAAATCACTGGTCTTCAACTCAGAATTGAGCTAATTAACAATTAATCGCCAAAGGCGACTAATTGTTTTAGTATAATTACATTGATGATTATTCGAGAAAATAAAATTATTGATCAATTTCCGACCCCGAAACATCAAAACATCTGGCTGCCATTTTGAAAACTGCTAGCCTTCAATGCTATAATCACCGTGCGGTGATAGCCAATCACAGCGCTCTATTGTCGATAGTCATCAATGTAATTATACTAAATCAAATTAGCATTAGTAAAATCCAACTAGTGGTCTATTATCAATGCTGCATTCTGATTGGTTGAGCTACTACTAGGCTATATGTTATAGCCCACTAGTAGCGAAAAGCGCGTCCTTTTTGGCGGCAAAAAAGGATTAAAGTCTAGCTTTAACTAGCTAAAATTTTTTTTTCTCAATATTTTTGACCAAAGAGTTGGATTTTACTAAAACAATTATTCCTCTCGCCCTCATGGCCTCTGAGTCAATAGCCCATTCGGCTCCAAGGAATAATTATTGTTAATTAGTAAAATCCAACTAGTGGTCTATTATCAATGCTGCATTCTGATTGGTTGAGCTGCTACTAGGCTATATGTTATAGCCTACTAGTAGCGAAAAGCGCATCCTTTTTGGCGGCAAAAAAGGATTAAAGTCTAGCTTTAACTAGCTAAAATTTTTCTCGATATTTTTGCCCAACTAGTTGGATTTTACTAAAACAATTATTCCTCTTGCCCTCATGGCCTCTTTGTCAATAGCCCATTTGGCCTTTGGCCTCATGGGCTATTGACTCAGAGCCTATTCGGGCTCGAGGAATAATTGTTAAATATCCTCATGACATAACACCTTTAACTAACTACCCAATTACTAGTTAGCAAGGGCATGAGATGCTTCAACACACAGGCCCCAGTTGTTCAAAAGTTGGATAACACTATCCACCGGATAAATTACTATCCAATGGATAAGTATTAGGGAAACCAATATTGTGCTATCCACTGGATAGTGATTTATATGCCAGATAGGGCCATCCAGCTTTTGAACAACTGGGGCCTGGTCTGAATGTCGCCTACAATCTTCCATTATCAAAGACCACATCCTTCAAAAAAATACAATAATTTTTCCCCTTAAAAATATCCGTCAGGGTGACAATCACAAATATTAAGAGCTGTTCCATTAAAACTCAATCTTTAAAGGAAAGGTTTGTGGCAAATAACATGACAAAATTCTTGCTCTCAACCTAGTCTCTCCAAATATCTTAAGTAACCCAGTCTAGTTTTAAACAAGAGGATAATGTGAGCAAAAGCTTCCTTCTTTCTCGATCCTTTTCTTTCTTGTAATAATCCTTTCATTTGAATGAGTTACATTTCCACCTGGGAAGATGTCCTTAAAAAATTCAAGATTCTTCACCTTTCTCCAAATCCTTCTAAAAACAGCAATTTTTTCATAAATTAGTTAAAGTGAAATGCACATTTCAAATTAACTCAAATAGGCAATGCAATTCTCCATAAGACCATGGCACTCCTTTAAAGCACTTGAGTTTGCATTACAAGAGCAGCAACCTGGAACCAACCTCGTTCCCAGGGTTCTTTCCTACCCGTGGGGTAGGAGAGAGAACCTGGGAAAGAGACTGAACCTGGAACCAGGCTCCGCAGTGGGGAAAAAAGGCGTGAAAAAGTCAGCGAGCGAAGCATGGGGAGGAGTACACCGTCAGACCGGTATTTCTCATCCATACTGTATCTCTAGCCAGCGTATCAGGAGCTGAAAAAGACAATAAAGTCGGCCCTCTCAGGAGTTCCCTTCCCTCCAGCTCCTCCCTCACGCATCCCCCGCGTTTCTCGCGTGCCCGAATTTCCAATCCTCCTTCCCCCTTGAACACCTGACACGCAGGCCAAGGTACCCATTATTCTCTCTTGGGTATCTCAATCTAGTATAGTATTGTGCGTAAACAGGAGCCCATAACTCGGAGTGGGCACCTTCCATGCGCTCGTGTCACGGCGCCTCACGGACCAGTTTATTTTCAGAACGGTTTTGGCGCGAATTTTGAATATCTCAGTTAAATTCCACAAACCAGGCGTGAAGTCGATAGCAGGATAAAACGAGAAAGAAAGGGGAAAGTAAGCAATGAATTTATGATGTCTCTTAAAATATCTTTGACTAGTGTGGTAGAATGGGGTATTTAAAGGGCGAATTTGACCGTACAGGTCCAACGGCTATGCCACACTAATGTGCCGTAACAAAAGAGAAACAGCTGCTATCCATGGCTGCCACTCTCGGGCTAAGATGGCTTAACGCACGTGTGAGGAACTGACCAGGCGGTGGCTTGGTGTTTTCCTTTGTCTTTTAAAACTCTTCCAGATTGGTTCCTTTCCTCTTGCAATGACCAACCCGCCCATCACAGAGTCATTCCCACGATGGGTCCTTCTCAATGAGGATCTCTGCTCTAACGGCAGCCCGTGAAATTCCAAAGAGTTTATTGTGGTTAAAAACAAAAAGGAAGAAACAAAACCCTATCTGATCACCAGTGTCGCACATGAACAATACCAACGGTTTCTGTAATTTTCAAAATTTTCCTAAGTCAGCTGGGGGGTGGGGGGGGGGGGGGGGGGAGGAAAAATGTATTAGCAAGCAAGACAAAAAAAGCTGATTCGGTACCTGAATACAATCTAATCACTTTGGCGGGAAAAAATATATACGTAAATCAATGCCATTAATGGCAGTTGACCATTAATTTTGTTTCTCTTATTTTTGCTTCAATTGCCATCGATTTTGTATGGTGAACACTCTATGAAAGACCTCTAAAAATACACAATTCTGGTCAGAATAATGCCGTTCTATCCCAACGCATGATTTCTTTCCTCAATGTACCACCGAAAATAAATTGAAAAATAAGTAATCTAATAGTAATAATAAGCGGGGGTTATTTGGCTGCGATTTAGGCTGCGGCATTTTTACATATTCTGGCGACGGTTTGATGTAAATATTTAAGATCGTGACCGGTCGGGAAACAATTAGGACGTGGAAAACTTGGAAAACTGGTTAGCTCGACAGCGCATGCTTGGAATCATTAATTTACTGGCAAATTTAAATAGCTGAATAAATTTGGCGCATCTTGGGGTCTGGCAGCAAATGCGGGATGGCAAAATGGCTTCGAAAGTTCTGTATCTTGTTCCAATCTCGTTCCCAGAGGCCGCGATCCCTTTGTACAGCGACGGGGATCGAGATTGTATCTTGTTCTCGCTTGATGTGTGACACGACATTCAGTGACCAGTGGTTAAAAAATTAAATTACGCGCAATGTTTCGTAAGAAAGAAATGCAATTAAAATAGGCCATTTCCGAGTTCCAAAAAGTTTCACTTTCAAAACGAGGCTAAGTGCGAAACCTTTGTTGCGGAAATGAGTTTTATTTGCATCATAATCAAAACTCATTTCCACAACAAAGGTTTCGCACTTAGCCTCGTTTTGAAAGTGAAACTTTTTGGAACTCGGAAATGGCCTATTTTTTCGCGCAATGTTTTTGCTTAAACACAGTGTTGCAAAAGGTGGAAAATCGATTAAATTTTTTGCGCACAATATTGCAGAAGGTAGAGACTCTTTAAAACTTGCTGTGTAAAATGTCGTAAAAGGTAGTGACTCGAAAAAACTTGTTGTATACAACGAGCTGAGGGTAGATAAATTTGTTGTGCACAATGTTGCAGAAACTGGACACAAGAAGAAATTTGTTGTGCAAATTAATGTGGAAGGTAGGGATTCGATGAAATTTGCTGCGCATAATGTCTCAAAAAGTAGACAACATATTAAATTTGTTGAGATTTACTGCTCAAGGTAGACACAGAAGGTAGTCACACGATTTAATTTGCTGCACACAATATTGCAAAAGGAAGAAACTTGCTGAAATTTGTTGCGCATACAGTGTTGCAGAAAGTAGATACACGGTGAAATTTGTTGTGTACAATGTTGAAGGAACTGGACACATGATAAACATTTGTTGTGGAAATTAGTGCAGAAGGAAGGGACTGGACAAATTTTGCTGCTCATAATGTTTCAAAAAGTAGACACCATATAAAATTTGTTGCGCACAATGTCGCAGAAGATAGAGACTCAATGAAATTTATTGCTCAAAATGCTGCAGAAGATAGACACTGAAGGAAATTTGCACTGCAAAATGTTGCAAAAGGTAAACAGTTGATATAATTTGCTGCGCACAATGTTGCTAATGGAAGAAACTTGATGAAATATTTGTTGGGCACAATGTTCACACGGTGAAATTTGTTGCGCACAATGTTGCAGAAACTGGACACACGATTAAATTTGTCGAGCAAACTAATGCAGAAGATAGGTTTGCTGCGCAAAATGTTTCAAAACGTAGGCACCTTATTAAATTTGTTGTGCACCATGTTTGCAGAAGGTCGAAATACGATAAAAGTAGCTTCGCACAATCTTGCAGAAAGTACAGTGGAACCTCTCCTTAGTGTAGGGGTGTGTTCGAGTAACTCGCTCGCTACACGGTGAGGTACCAGGTATCTGATTTACATCTTGGTCTTTATTCTTCTTTGACTTCTGCTAACAATCTTAATCTTCAAAAGTAGGTTGAGTTTGATCGTCCGGGTGAACGTAGTCCTGAATAGGACTGTTGTTGTTGACAGTGACTGACGTTTCGACAACCTGTGCGGTATTCATCTTCAGAGTCATATTGAGTTGTATCACGTCAGTAGATTGTATTATATACTCTGGTTATTGATCTGATTGGTCAATAAAGTCAAGATGTTATTGGTCGTCTGTCAGTTAAGCCGCGGTGTTATTGGCTATGAAGACTCGTAATCAGTAATTGGTGCGTCTCGATCCGTCTATTGTCACAGTTAAGCAGTCGTCTATTGTTAGTCAAATTGTCAGTTCTCCAGTCGATCTCTCGTAGTTAGTTTCGCTTCATCTCGTCAATAAGTCGTTTGTACGGCGCTGGTAACTGTTGGCTACGATTCAGTGGCGTTTGTTCTAAGTTAGTGAACCAGCTTTCCAAAGTAAGACGTTGATGGTAGTCTGTAGAATACGTTATACATGTCGCAGAGTCCCAGTCAATTTGATGTTTCGTCTGTAAATGATGCTCAGCAGTGTGATTGTTGACGTCACCATTCCTCGTTGCTCGTTTGTGTTCGGTCAGTCGCGTGCTAAGGTTTCTGCCGGTTTCACCAATGTAAGAAGCCTGGCAGTCGCAGCATTTGATCTTGTATACTGCTCCCTGTCTGTCCTCCGGTTTGTCTTTGTCCTTGACATTAGTAAGCAGGCGTCGTAAAGTGGTTATGGGTTTGTGTGCAACACGTATATTGTAAGGTTGTAATATACGTGCAATAGTTTCAGAGGTACCTCTGATGTACGGTACAGTAGCTGTCGTAACAGGGCCAGAGTTGACGTTCGTCTGAGTGTCAGCGTTGCTGTGGGTGTTCCGTCTAACAAAGTTCGTGTTGTAATTGTTCTTACTAAAAACGTTGTAAAGATAATCAGTCTCGTCTTGTAGGCTGTCAGGTGAATCGCAAACTAGTTGCGCTCGCCTCGTCAAAGTCCGGATAGTAGTAGCCTTGTGAGAGGTCGGGTTGTACGAAGACTGGTCTAGTAATCGGTCGGTGTGTGTCGGTTTTCTGTAAACAGTCGTTTGTAGTTTGTTGTTGTCGCGAGTGACCAAGCAGTCTAGGAAAGGTATCTTACCATTTTCTTCGATCTCCTTGGTGAACTGTATGTCCGCGTTCTGTCTGTTAAGGTGTTCGTGAAAATCGTCGATTGCGTCTTTGTGTACGGCGGTGAATGTGTCGTCAACGTAACGTAACCAGATAGGTATAGTTCGCGTGTAGGTAGCTAGGGCTTGTTCCTCGATGTTTTGCATGACAATTTCTGCTACAACAACAGAAACTGGAGAGCCCATAGCTGTACCGTGTAACTGTTTGTAGTGTTTCCCGTTGTACTGAAAATACGTCGAAGTTAAACAGAGGTTTAGTAGGTCCATGATGTCGTCTGTAGGTAGTATATCTTATCGCGTACATTGCAACAGGTTTGCTATTGTTAGGGTATAGATTAGCCTACGCACAGCCGCAACTGACAAGTACCATAAAGAACCAAGGTCAGCTAGCTCTGACACCACAAACACGACCACCTGTAAAAAACTAACATCTGACAATGCCAAGCGAATAACATTCCTAATATGGCAATAAGTAAATTCGCGAGCTAAGCATAAATCAAAGTAAAAACAAAAGATCAAAACAGGAAAACAGTACGTGGACAAAAACAAGACTTAATGAAACAAAAACTAAACTTAAAAGATAAGATAGGTCCGTCTTAAAAATGATTTTCAAAATACTTCACAACATTAGGGACACCACTATTCAAGGGACACCTCGTTTCAGGGGACACAAAATTTGGTCCTGGAAAAACGCTCACATGTTACCTCTATTCAAGGGACATCTCTATTCAGAGGAAAGGGACACGTTTTGTGAGTTGCAAAATCCGGGTTCAACCTCCATTCAGGGGACACCTAAGCACTCAAAAAGTTAGTGACCACAAAAATGGTTGATAAGTTTAAAGTGATCTGATCAAAATGGCGACAGTTTTCATCGTCAAGACATGAACTATTTGACTTAAAATCAGTCTATTGCACTTGTGGAAAACCAATACACACAGTGGAAACTTGCGTTGGTCCCGAGGTTCCACTGTAGACACAAGATGAAATTTGCTGAGCACAAGGTACTACTGCTACTACTGTAGTAAGTAAACATTCGCATATCGCATATAAGAACAATTGGATGAAGAACTTCGGCTAGGCTGAAAGTGGGCCAATAAAGCAGAATGTATATCTACCAGGATTTATGAAAACCAGGTTAGCATAGATTTTGTAATTTCTCTCAACTTTCCCTGTCTTAGCTCTTTTATTGTGTTGTTTGCTTATGACGTTTCTTTGGCTGTTTTGTGGTTAAGGATTTTTGTAGCCTGTTCCAGGCCCGGAGGGGGTGAGGTGGGGGGGGGTGGTACTCCCTTATATAGGCTATATAGGTATGTGCGGCGCCAAAGGGTAAGGTTTCTTAGTAAAATCCAACTAGTGGTCTATCATCAATGCTGCGTTCTGATTAGTTGAGCTACTACTAGGCTATATGTTATAGCCCACTAGTAGCGAAAAGCGCGGGCTTTTTGGCGGCAAAAAAGGATTAAGCCTAGCTCTAACAAGAAGCTACTTCTTCTTCATTAGGCGATATGACCATTTCCCTTTTAATGTTTACGCTGACCGCGTACATGCCGTATCAGTACAGTTTGTATCCTACTTAATAAAAGCGTATAAACATTGCCCTTAACATTGGTCTGACCTAGGCAACTGATTATAAGGCAGGTCCGGAAATAGGGTATCGAAATTTTGATCAGGTCTGAAATAGAGTAGGGAAAATTACAGATTTAGTCTGAAATAGGTTAAGGGTTTCAGGAAGCGTGCCGCACACCCCCCATCCAGTGCCCCCCCCCCCCCCCCCCTCGCCCACGACCCGGGGTTCCAGGCTCCGAGATAGTTGGGTCCACGGGGATTGAGAAAGCGCGAACGTGAAAATAAAACGGGGAGAAACTGGGGAGAGGAAACTTCATCGAGTCTCTATCGTCTGCAACAATTTGCGCTGCAAATTATATCGTGTATCTACAACTTTCTGCCAGGAGCCCATCAAATTGATGGGTTCCGTTTCTGCAAAATTCTGAGAAACAAGAAAACTATATAAAACCATCAGATTGCGGTCGTAGTTGCAGTCGTTTATGAGAGGAGGGCTTTTACGAGAGCTCATGTCTCGTTACTGATAGGACTTGAGAATATTTTGGTGTTTTGGATATAGGTGGTCGCACTTAAATTAGAAGTGGTCACACATGGAGGTTCGACTGTATTAGAAGGGGGGGAGAGAATGAATTTAAGCGCGCGGTTCTCGCATGCTCGAAGTCCTCTTGCGCTTCCCCCGGGGCACAAAAGTGGGCAACCGGTCCCTGTGTGCACACAATATTAGGGGTGGCGAATGGTTAAATCCGAGACTCGCCGAGACGCCAAGATCCTAGTTAGAAATCCGAGCCCGAGACTCTTTGGTAAAAAGTTTCGAGACTCAAAAAAAGTAAAAACAAACCATGCAAAAACGAGACTTCGAGACTTATCAAAAACGCTTCCGAGATTTCGAGACCCTGCCAAAATTTTCCGAGACCCACGTTTTTCGTGGTACCATTCGCCACCCCTAATATTTGTGCGTTCCGGGCAGTCCACTGCTTTGTTCTCGGAGCTACGCTCATGTTTCAAAATGGCTTCTGACAGAGCGAAATGGAGCAACTATATACACAGTCACACTTAAAGTGTGAACACAACACCATTTTGTGCAGGAACCCAGGCATTGGTTCCCGAGCACCAAGTGTCGATAACCTGGCCTGAGTTGTCGCCTGACAAAAATGCTATGAACTCAATATCAATTTTAAAAAAGATGCTACAAAATTTTAGAAAAAATTAGGAAGCACTGAATAGCATCCTATAAAATAAACAAAGCTACTAGATCTTACAGGTTCCTTCACAATTATTGACAAGATCCCACAGGATCTTCAGCAATCCCACAAGATCGTACAGGATAATAGACTAAAGACAAGCTTTACGACAGAACTTTTAAAAGCTATTGGAATCCATATCAATTTTAAAGAAGATCTTACAAATTCTTCGAAAAAATTAGGAAGCCCTCAATAGCATCCTATAAAATAAACAAAGCTACTAGATCTTACAGGATCCTTCACGATTTTTAACAAGATCCTACAGGATCATAGACAATCCTACAAGATCGTACAGGATCCTATACTAAAGCATATTGCATCCGTTTCAATTCTACATTCTACGGGGTAGAATGATCGTGTGAAATATTCAAAAGAATTATCAAATCAATATCCTAAGAACTTACTTGGCAAATAGAGAAGCGCTTTTTAGGGCATTTAAAATGGAAAGACAAGCTTTACGACAGATCTTTTAAAAGTCTATTCGAATGTGGAAAAGATCCTAACAAATCTTAAAAGATCCTACAGGATCCTAGACAATTCTATAAGATTTTACGGGATACTAGACAAAAATGCTATGGAATCCATATCAATTGTAAAAAAGATCCTACAAGATCCTACAAGATTCTACGGGATACTAGACAAAAATGCTATGGAATCCATATCAATTGTACAGAAGATGGTACAAGATCTTCGAAAAAATTAGGAAGCTCTCAATAGCATCCTATAAAATAAACAAAGCTAATAGATCTTACAGGATCCTTCACAATTCTTGACAAGATCCTACAGGATCTTAAACAATCCTACAAGATTGTACAGGATCCTAGACTAAAGCATATTGTATCCGTTTCAATTCTACATTCAACGGGGTAGAATGATCCTGTGAAATATTCAAAAGAATTATAAAATCAATATCCTAAGAACTTACTTGGCAAATAGAGAAGCGCCTTTAAGGACCGGTAACATGCAAAGACAAGCGTTACGACAGATCTTTTAAAAGTCTATTCGATTGTGGAAAAGATCCTAACAAATCATAAAAGATCCTACAGGATCCTAGACAATTCTATAAGATTCTACGGGATACTAGACAAAAATGATATGGAATCCATATCAATTGTACAGAAGATGCTACAAGATCTTCGAAAAAATTACGAAGCTCTCAATAGCATCCCATAAAATAAACAAAGCTACTAGCTCTTATAGGATCCTTCACAATTCTTGACAAGATCCTACAGGATCATAGACAATCCTACAGGATAGTACAGTATCCTAGACTAAAGCATATGGCATCCGTTTCAATTCTACATTCTACGGGGTAGAATGATCCTGTGAAATATTCAAAAGAATTATAAAATCAATATCCTAAGAACTTACTTGGCAAATAGAGAAGCGCCTTTTAGGGCCAGTAAAATGCAAAGACAAGCTTTACGACAGATCTTTTAAAAGTCTATTCGATTGTGGAAAAGATCCTAACAAATCATAAAAAATCCTTCAGGATCCCAGACAATTCTATAAGATTCTACAGGATACTATAGACAAAAATGATGTGGAATCCATATCAATTGTACAGAAGATGCTACAAGATCTTCGAAAAAATTAGGAAGCACTCAATAGCATCCTATAAAATAAACAAAGCTACTAGCTCTTACAGGATCCTTCACAATTCCTGACAAGATCTATAGGATCATAGACAATCCTACAAGATCGTACAGGATAATAGACTAAAGACAAGCTTTACGACAGAACTTTTAAAAGCTATGGAATCCATATCAATTTTAAAGAAGATCCTACAAGATCTTCGAAAAAATTAGGAAGCCCTCAATAGCATCCTATAAAATAAACAAAGCTATTAGATCTCACAGGATCAATCACCGTTTTTGACAAGATCCTACAGGATCATAGACAATCCTACAAGATCGTACAGGATCCTAGAAATCCTTCACAAAATCCTCTGGAAAAGTTTTCGAGTCTAGAGACGATGCTATGGCAAATAGAGAAGAGCTTTTAAGGGCCGGTAAAATGCAAAGACAAGCTTTACGACAGATCTTATAAAAGTCTGTTCGAATGTGGAAAAGATCCTAACAAATCTTAAAAGATCCTACAGGATCATTGACATTTCTATAAGATTCTAAAGGATTCTAGACAAAAATGCTATGAAATCCATATCAATTTTAGAAAAGATGCTACAAGATCTTAGAAAAAATTAGGAAGCACTCAATAGCATCCTATAAAATAAAAAAAGCTACTAGATCTTACAGGATCCTTCTGAATTCTTGACAAGATCTACAGGATCATAGACAATCCTACAAGATTGTACAGGATGCTAGAAATCCTTCACAAAATCCTCTGGAAAAGTTTTCGAGTCTAGAGACGACGCTATGGCAAATAGAGAAGAGCTTTTAAGGGCCGGTAAAATGCAAAGACAAGCTTTACGATAGATCTTATAAAAGTCTCTTCGAATGTGGAAAATATCCTAACAAATTTTAAAAGATCCTACAGGGTCATAGACATTTCTATAAGATTCTAAAGGATTCTAGACAAAACTGCTATGAAATCTATATCAATTTTAGAAAAGATGCTAGAAGATCTTAGAAAAATTAGAAAGCACTGAATAGCATCATATAAAATAAACAAAGCTACTAGATCTTACAGGTTCCTTCACTATTCTTGACAAGATCCCACAGGATCTTAAATACTCCTACAAGATCGTACAGGATAATAGACTAAAGACAAGCTTTACGACAGAACTTTTAAAAGCTATGGAATCCATATCAATTTCAAAGAAGATCCTACAAGATCTTCGAAAAAATTAGGAAGCCCTCAATAGCATCCTATAAAATAAACAAAGCTACTAGATCTTACAGGTTCCTTCACAATTCTTGACAAGATCCTACAGGATCATAAACAATCCTACAACATCGTACAGAATCCTAGACTGAACCATCTGGGATCCTTATCAATTCGACATGCCACGAAGTGAAATGATCGTGTGAAATATTCAAAAGAATTATAAAATTAATATCCTAAGAATTTAGGAGTCAAATAGAGAAGCGCTTTTTAGGGCCGCTAAAATGCAAAGAAAAGCTTTACGACACATCTTTTAAAAGTCTATTCGATTGTGAAAAAGATCCTATATGATCCTAGACCATTCTATAAGATTCTACAGGATTCTAGACAAAAATGCTATGAAATCTATATCAATTCTAAAAAAGATGCTACAAGATCTTAGAAAAAATTAGAAAGCACTGAATAGCATTCTATAAAATAAACAAAGCTACTAGATGCTACAGGATCCTTCACAATTCTTGACAAGATCCTACAGGATCATAAACAATCCTACAATATCGTACAGAATCCTAGACTGAACCATATAGGATCCTTATCAATTCTAAATGCAACGAAGTGGAATGATCGTGTGAAATGTTCAAAAGAATTATAAAATTAATATCCTAAGAATTTAGGAGACAAATAGAGAAGCGCTTTTTAGGACCGCTAAAATGCAAACAAAAGCTTTACGACAGATCTTTTAAAAGTCTATTCGATTGTGGAAAAGATCCAAACAAATCATAAAAGATCCTACATGATCCTAGACAATTCTATAAGATTCTACGGGATACTGGACAAAAATGATATGGAATCCATACCAATCGTACAGAAAATGCTACAAGTTCTTCGAAAAAATTAGGAAGCACTCAATAGCATCCTATAAAATAAACAAAGCTACTAGATCTTAAAGGATCCTTCACAATTCTTGACAAGATCCTACAGGATCATAGACAATCCTACAAGATCGTACAGGATCCTAGAAATCCTTCACAAAATCCTCTGGAAAAGTTTTCGAGTCTAGAGGCGACGCTGTGGCAAATAGAGAAGAGTTTTTAAGGACCGGTAAAATGCAAAGACAAGCTTTACGACAGATCTTTTAAAAGTCTATTCGATTGTGGAAAAGGTCCTAACAAATCATAAAAGATCCTACAAGATCCTAGACAATTCTACAAGATTCTACAGGATTCTAGACAAAAATGCTATGAAATCTACAAGATCTTAGAAAAAATTAGAAAGCACTGAATAGCATTCTATAAAATAAACAAAGCTGATCCTACAGGATCCTTCACAATTCTTGACAAGATCCTACAGGATCATAAACGATCCTACAAGATCGTACTGGATAATAGACCAAAGACAAGCTTTACGACAGAACTTTTAAAAGCTATGGAATGCATATCAATTTTAAAGAAGATCCTACAAGATCTTCGAAAAAATTAGGAAGCCCTCAATAGCATCCTATAAAATAAACAAAGCTACTAGCAAGATCTTACAGGATCCTTCACAATTTTTGACAAGGTCCTACAGGATCCTAGACAATTCTATAAGATTCTACAGGATACTAGACAAAAATGCTATGAAATCTATATCAATTCTAAAAAAGATGCTACAAGATCTTAGAAAAAATTAGAAAGCACTGAACAGCATTCTATAAAATAAACAAAGCTACTAGATCCTACAGGATCCTTCACAATTCTTGACAAGATCCTACAGGATCATAAATAATCCTACAATATCGTACAGAGTCCTAGACTGAACCATATGGGATCCTTATCAATTCTGCATGGCACGAAGTGGAATGATCGCGTGAAATATTCAAAAGAATTATAAAATTAATATCCTAAGAATTTAGGAGTCAAATAGAGAAGCGCTTTTTAGGGCCGCTAAAATGCAAAGAAAAGCTTTACGACAGTTCTTTTAAAAGTCTATTCGATTGTGGAAAAGATCCTAAGAAATCATAAAAGATCCTACAAAATCCTAGACAATTCTATAAGATTCTACAGGATTCTAGACAAAAATGCTATGAAATCTATATCAATTCTGAAAAAGATGCTACAAGATCTTAGAAAAAATTAGAAAGCACTGAATAGCATTCTATAAAATAAACAAAGCTACTAGATGCTACAGGATCCTTCACAATTCTTGACAAGATTCTACAGTATCATAAACAATCCTACAATATCGTACAGACTCCTTGACTGAACCATATGGGATCCTTATCAATTCTACATGCCACGAAGTGGAATGATCGTGTGAAATGTTCAAAAGAATTATAAAATTAATATCCTAAGAATTTAGGAGACAAATAGAGAAGCGCTTTTTAGGGCATTAAAAATGGAAAGACAGGCTTTACGACAGATCTTTTAAAAGTCTATTCGATTGTGGAAAAGATCCTAACAAATCGTAAAATATCCTAAAGGATCCTAGACAATTCTATAAGATTTTACGGGATACTAGACAAAAATGCTATGGAATCCATATCAATTGTAAAATAGATCCTACAAGATCCTACAAGATTCTACGGGATACTAGACAAAAATGCTATGGAATCCATATCAATTGTACAGAAGATGGTACAAGATCTTCGAAAAAATTAGGAAGCTCTCAATAGCATCCCATAAATAAACAAAGCTACTAGATCTTACAGGATCCTTCACAATTCTTGACAAGATCCTACAGGATCATAGAGAATCCTACAAGATCGTACAGGATTCTAGACTAAAGCATATGGCATCCGTTTCAATTCTACATTCTACGGGGTAAAATGATCCTGTGAAATATTCAAAAAATTTATAAAATCAATATAATAGGAATTTACTTGGGAAATAGAGAAGCGCCTTTTAGGGCCGGTAAAATGCAAAGACAAGCTTTACGACAGATCTTTTAAAAGTCTATTCGATTGTGGAAAAGATCCTAACAAATCATAAATTAGGGCGTTCCAAACTAAATCGTCCTTTTCCAATTATTAATAAGCAAATTCCGTTATAAAAGGGCAAATAAGCCTGTTAGAGCGCAAAATGTCCGACAGAATAGTGGCGATCGAGGGTTTTTTACAGTAACTAAGGAACACACAGTTGAAAACTAGACTAGTTTATTACATTTCTAGCGGCAGGTACAGTTTTTTTTACATCTAAAAGGTTATAATTTTCCGCGGACTGCGTTTAAATGTCATCGTATACAAAGAAAACAGTTACGAAACCCTCGGAGCCCTGCACAACGTTCAAAGAATACCATACAAAAGCATTATAAAAGGCGGAACGCTTTTTTATTCCGTTGACAGAAGCCTGTTGGTCGTTCTTCTCAACAAAACGAATTTTCGGCTTCTTAATAAGTAGAAACATTATTTGGTGTTAAGTAAATTGCGACTAAACAGCAAGGAAATTAAGCGCTGTAAGTTATTTTTATTTTTGAGTCCGATCTTCGGACCCCAAATTTTTCTTTCAGTCCACCATTTATGCATGGGTTGTGGACGACGATGGATATTTTTTGAGTCCGATTTTCGGACCCCAAATTTTTCTTTCAGTCCACCATTTCTGGGTTGTGGACGACGATGGATAGTTTTCTGAGTCCGATTTTCGGACCCAAAATTTTTCTTTGAGCCTACCAATTTCTTGATTGTGGCCGACGCGGCGTATTTTTTGTGAGTCCGATCCGTCGACCCCAAATTAAATTTTTCGTTTTCCGTGACTATCTGAGCCCAACGGACCTTTTGATAACTTTTGAGTCTTGCTTTTCTTCTCATATATCTGCTGATCTGACCACCACTTTTGAGTCCAACTTTCGACCCAAGTTAACAGGAGCATTTGCGTCAAATTTCCTAACAATAGTCGTTGGGATCACATACTTTGTAATCACCGAATGTCCAATATTTATTTCTCTAACTTACATACCATCAAATCTTATGTGTTACTGATTTAATAACGCTTTACCGCGGCCTGTAAGAGGCAGGTTCTAGTCAAAATAAAGACGAGAAAAGTTATAACGCGAAAGGGCTATCGTCAGTCCATTCCCTTGCCTTTGGGCGTTTATTTGTTAGTCAGGATAAGCTCACATTTTTATGTTTTTTTGACCTGCTACAAGTTTTTTTCACATAAATGCTGGAGAGGCTCGACTTAACTCTTTTTCGTTGAACCGACAATTGTTACACGTTTATACTGAAACTTCAAAATATACTTTTTTGATTTGTCCAGAAATCAGCAGACAAAAATGTCTGAATTTGATTAGAAATCTTACTTTTATAATCCCGGCGCCATTGCGAGTTTATACCTAAAAAAATTATCGAGGTTGTTCAGTAGAGTTATTTCAGATCAATCCTGCTTTAGACGTCTCTGAGATGAGTTGCTGTCTCTGGCAGGAGGTACTTATCTCTTTTTAACGTGAAGTTGGAAAACAAAATAACTTCCTTAGGCAAATCTTGTGTCCACGCTACGTTTCTTCTATTCGTTCTAAAATAATTGGGCCTCCAGCTAGACTCATAAGTTCCTTTCTAGTGGTGTATTGTAACATCGTCATCATTTATACCGGTGACCTTCCCAATGACTGGTGTTTGGTCCCAGTCGAGAGGATTGACGGCTATAAAGGAACTGACATGCCATTTCCAAGTCCGCTGTATGATCCTCCTGTGTGACAACTCTGTTATCTCCCCTGCGAAGTCGCCTAGTTGTGATCTTATACCTGAAAGAAAAACAAAAAAGGCTGTTTTTTAAATACTGAAGCAACACTGGTTAGCGAGCCCAAAACAGGAATTTGATCATATTTTCATTTACTTCAGTTATTAAAGATTCCTAACAAATTCATTGTTCATTTTCCTTTTATCCTGTTGCATAATAATGGTGTACATTGCTTTAAATCAAAAGACAATAACGACACTATTAATTAATTAAATGAGCAAAATAAGGAGACAGCAGGAAATTTCTTACAAAAATTCAACGAATTCAGCAGTATGCTGAACAAAATGTCAAATAAAATTGGTGAATATTGAAAAGATTGCGTCTACTGAATTCTGAATACTGAGTTCAACTTACAAAATAAGGGAGTACGAGAAAACAACAAACTTTTTAAAACCACCCAGCAGAAAGTGCAAAGAATACAAAACCTCAAAATAACAAATTAGAAAGAAACAAAAATTAAACAAACAAGTCACATCCTTATCACCTAAAATCAAACTGGATACTACAATTTCAACCCACAGTTCCTCTTTAAAGTTATCTTAAAACTGGCAGAAATCAAACTGTCAGAGCCAAAAAGCAACCTGTTATCAGAAGAACAAGAAGTACTACATCTACAGTCTTTAATTTAAAAGAAACAAAGATCTTAATGTGCAAAAACAGACAAAGGTGCCTGTGTAGTTCTCATGGAACATTATAGACCCTTAGACAAACGGATGGTTGAGGAAACTTAAACACGAAGTCAAAACTACTACGTGAGAATACACACATTGATGACATGACAAGAAAAATGGCTCTTTCAAAAACCTAGCCCGCCTAGAATTCCAATTTTCTTCACCCTAAAAAAAAAAAAAAAAATCACAAGCCTGATTCAGTCGGAAGGCCAATACAGCAAAAACCCACATATAAGAACCTAAGTTTTTCCAAGCTAGGCTAAGAAGGTTTTATAAATATGGTGCTAACTGGAAAATTAGGCTACTCAGGTTCTTAAACAGGTTCTTATATTTAAAAATAAGTAACTAAGGTCTTTTGTCAATGGTAGATAGGTTTGGCCTATTTTGGGCCCATTTTTGGTAAAAAAATCGAAGCAGGTTAAAGCTATTTATGAAGTTTATACAAAGCTTTGTGAGTTAAACAGAACAAAAACAACATTAAAACATGGTACTGTGTTGCTGCTGGGCCAAACATGGTACTGAATTTCTCAAAATAAGAACCTGTTTCAAAATTTTAGGCTAAAACAGGTCCTTATGTAAAAGGATTCTAGATGGGCAATCTTACCCTAGCAGGTTCTTAAAATCTAGGTTTTTATATGCGGGTTTTCACTGTTTCGGATTGTGACGGACCGACAGAAAGACTCTTATCTCTCCTTGACAGGCTGTTAAAACCAATAAAAAAAAGACAGGTTTCTTATCTTGAGACAATGCGAACTTTCATTAAAATAACGCGCAGTCATTGTTTCAATGGACGTGACACGTCTATATACCCCGAGTTTTACTACCACCCGAAGGAAACAATACTATTTGCAAAGCATATAGAGATAGAACTCTAATTCCAACACAGTCACTTATTAAACGCGCGCTCAGACTTATCATAGAATAAAATTCATTGCAATTTAATGGAAAAAAATATTTTCAAATAAATGGGACAGCGATGGGAACAAAAGTCGCTGTTGCTTTCGCAAATACATTGTATCATCTTGGCGAAAGTAGAAACAGAACTGTTAAACAAAAAAAGCTATAAGGCGAAAAGGTGTATAGATGACGGGCACCGGAAGAGAGCACTGAAATAACACACTTCACAATCACCACGAATAATCGCTACACCCTACTTAATTTTTAATAGTGTGATAAATGTAAATTTAAACAAATTTAGAGAGGAAATCTCTGAAGACAAAATTTCATTCCTAGATACAATTGTGTACAAAGACGAATAGTTTAAAAGCATGTCAATTCTTGATGTAGGAACACATTTTAAGCCCACTGAAACATTTCAATAAACTGGCACTTCTCATCTTGCTATTTTGGGTTAATAAAGGCTTTATCAAAGGCGACCAGATTCTCAGAACAAGTAATAGAATTCAAAAGCACTTTAGACAGAGAGTATGACTACAGAATTTAATGACTCTAACTCTCTCTGAAATACACCTTGAAAACAGGAAAAAGACACTTCAACTAAAGGGAAAAAAATTCTGCCTTTGTCACGCAATATTACGCTATCGTTTCGGTCTCTGAAGAAAATACTCCTAAAAGCTTCGCTTTGAAAAAAGGCTCAAAACACGTGCGTGGAAGGCGTGAGTTAGGCTTATCAACCCTTATAATATGATATTTCAGACTTGAAAACATTTCTTTTAAGTGAAAACTTAAAGACTAAAAACTATAGATTAAAAACGTTTAAAACATAAAAAGAAATGTATTGAAAAATGGCGGCCGGGGAACTGAACATTCTCGTGCACTGGATTATGATGATATTCAGTGCTTTTTCATCTCGGCGTTATTGCGCTGTTACTTATACGAGTCTTAAATCTTTATCAGAATTACAGCAAGGTTTGGCTCCCTGCGATTGTATGAAATTTATATATCAGTAAAGGTAATTACAGCTTACCGTCCGATCACGTTGTTCTTATGATCTCTTATTGGTCCAGTTCATCGGTCGAACAGCCTGAATCATTCACACGGCGTGGCCGACTGTTTCCTCCATCTCCTCCTCGTCAGAATCTTTGAGTAAGGTTACATTTAGAGGTCGTTGTTCGGGCTGGAACTCTGCATGACGTTGTTTTTCCTGTGCTTGACGGAGATGAGAGTGAGTCAAGGCTGTCATCTGAGAGGCCGATCAAAACAAATGACCTCTTCGTTTCATGAAGGAGTTTCTTCGATGCTTGACTTTGGATAGACCACGTTTCGCTGGACTCATCACTCGAAAACCTTCCATTTTTCTTGAGGCTTAGCTAGTAATTGCCCAACTCGATAATTTTTTCTGAATTTTATATTCTAAGTGTCTCGTTTCTGAAACGAGCGGCATCGAGACAGGTCGGAACGAGTCTCGATTTCACGTTTTCGATTGGACTGGCGAATACGTGATCGAGAGGCCTTAAAATCAAGACGATTTTTATCGAGTACTTTACGATACGTTGCCCAGAAACGATGAGTCATCCGTAAAAGATAGGTTAACACGAATCTCGACTATTCTTAGAAATACGCTTGGTCAGGTCACTCTTTTTCAATGGTCGGGGCACCCTCTACACTTGCTTCGTCCTGGCCTCGCGCCCACTCGATCGAGGCGAGAGAAACAGGGGATGTGTTGGAGCACTCTTTTAAATAATCAGAGCATTAAAATATACTCTGTGTCAAAAGAAATACACAAAGTTACTATTGATTGAGTCCCGGTTTGGTATAAGACGGGAAGTATCCGTCCCGCGAAAGTCACACGCAAACAGTGTCAACTATTGGCAAAGTTGTGTGACTTTTGTGGGAAGGGTACTTCCCTTTTCCTTTTGTTTTCTTTGCAGGTGTCATTCAAGGGTAATTTGGACATGAAAGGGGGCGATCTGTCGGATACCATAGAAGGTATTGATAAGTATTACCTACTGATATTTTGCCAATCACTTTTGGAAAGTAGCACCAAGATCAGCCGGCCTAAACGTCGACAACTTTGCAAGACAATTCTATAAATTACAGTCAAATCCCGTTACTACGGATATCGAGGGAGTCCATTTAAAGTGTCCGTAATTTTTATAACTTACTTTCCTTATGGACTAAGAAAATTGTTCTCCGTATTAGGCGCTTGGCAAAATCATATTTTTTGGAAACATAGCGTTCGTTTCTTCACCTTTTAGTTGATTTGGTTGAATAGGGGCTTTTACAAAATGGCCAGGTATGGGGTCATTAGTCATCAGTGCACAAGACTCCCAAGTCCCTGTTATACAGCCAGTTTTAAAATGTTTTGTTTGCAGATCGAAACGAACCACATATGACAGAAGAGGAGGATAATAAAGAGGTAGTAGATCAAAATGTCAAGAGAGAGGATGAAGAGATGGGCGAATTTAAAAAGAAAAAAGACAAGACAAAAGATCTAAAGCAGACAGAAAGAAAAAAAAAAGGACGCAGAGTAAACGATATAGTCAGGATTATTGAATGAGACTGCAGTGTATCATCTGAAAAATTATGGAGATCGAGGAGGGTGTTATTGGCCTCGGCGGATAACATCCTTCCAGATTTCCATAATGTTTAAGAAGATATGAAAAATGAATTTAATAATTGTTTTAATATAAATTCAAAAGAATTCCCAGTTTGACCGAAACATCCTTACCTCCATCAACGTTAAGTTCATGTTCAATAGTGCACGTTGATGGCAATATAAGGAGATAAAGGGCCGTTCAGTTCTACAAATATTTTTCGAATGGCAGATGTCGTCCGTTGAGGTTTCTTCTTGTTATTGTTGTCATGTTTTTAGCTATCACTTTGCCTATTTCTTTCTCTTAAAAGGAGTAAAAAGTTACAAAAACAACTCAACACCACCCTAGGTCTTCTCGGCTTGTTAACCGTTATTTGACTGCTCAAAGGTCGTCATCAGTTAAAAAGATAAATTATGCGTGGGATTTAAGCCAATCAAGTTCAAAAGCGTGCGTTTTCGTTGACACAGAAAATCGCGTCCGCACATCCGTTTTGATGCGTTTTCGGCTATCTAAGTAAAGTTGTACATAGTTGTATTTTCGGTTGACCTTTTATTTTTGATGTGTGTTCGACCGTTTAAACCTTTCGCACTAGAACAGTATGTAACGTCTTCAAATCGATCGTTTTCCAGCAATGAAAATCCTAAGCGTTTCAGTGTGGACTTAAGCTTAAACACATCGAATAGACGTTTTTAGCTAGTAAGTTTTGTTTTCCCATTTCAGACCACGTGATGGTACCCCAGAGAACTATAGTATTAGAAACACTAAATTTGGCCAAAGGTTTCTATCGATCATAAATTGATATCATAACGGTTTCATAATTTTCTTCAAAGATACTAATTAAAAGTCTGTGTTTATTTTATGAAACTGCTAATTATACTTTGGCTTTATTAGTTTGCATAAGAGTGTAATACATGTGTTATCAAGTAATAAAGCCCAACAACAATTTAACAACCGAGGAATTCATGTTGTTTTAACCTGTGGCAAGAAAGCATCATGGATAAGGTGCCTATGTCTCCGCAAATGAAATCCATTTTTATTTCTTTTAAAAGTTTGCTTTTTAACTCAAATGTTTCGCAAGATCTGGATACACAAAGCGAAGAAGAAGACGAAACGGATCTTTTTTCTTCCAAGCTGACGAGTTGGGAAAACATTTATTGCACTTCAGCAAAGAAGTCTACTTCACAAATAAAACGAGAAGGCAAAAATTCTCAATGGGGCAAACTGCGTTTGACCGTTGTACGAGAACAAGATAATGAGGCACGAGGACTTGTCACTACTCAATCAAAAGAAACCGTTCTTCTCCAGAAGCACTCATGGGCTGTTCCCAGGCGTATTTTGGTACGGTGTAATACTGTGGATTCATTACCAATCCAGAGAACCGCGAACTGCTTTTCATCGATAAAATGGAAGGAAATATCGGAAGATTGTCAGCCTTGGACAGAAAATCGGTCAAATTCTGCCCCTCAATCACCTGCACAATCCCCGATAATAGATCGGAAAATAAATACCGCCAGCTTTAACAAACGGATCAAGCCAAAGAGTGCATTGGTTGCCAGTGAAATGCTGCCAACGATTGGTCAGGGACAGCTCATTGATGGGGCGAAATCAAGAAGGTTTGGCATCAATTCTTCAAGCGCTGGTCCCAGGCGAGCCAAAAGTGGTTTTCACAATGGTGGAAGCACTTGGGAGAAATTATCAGAGGAGAGATCATTTCTTATAAACAAGTGGCTAGCTTATGGGGACCGTCCGGAAGGGCTAGCCGTTTTGGATGCTAAAACCACAACATCAACAACAACAAGCAACACGTCAAAATACACAGAATGAATTGTTGCTAAAGAGACGGCCATGGTTTCTGACGGTCAGCGAACTTATTTTTGCAATCCGCCTACCTCAGTTAAAGATCACAAGCACAGTATAGCCGATGACTGAATAAATTCCATATTGACATCACCGTCTGACAGCGACAACGATGAAAATGGACTCGAAATATTGCAACCTCGTTCCCATGGTTCTCTCCTACCCACCCTACGGAGCGAGAGAGAGAGAGAGAGAGAGAGAGAGAGAGAGAGAGAGAGAGAGAGAGAGAGAGAGAGAGAGAGAGAGAGAGAGAGAGAGAGAGAGAGAGAGAGAGAGAGACCCTGGAAAACGCTGGTCACGTGGCTCCACAACAAAATTAATCTCTCTCTCTCTCTCGCTCCGTAGGGTGGGTAGGAGAGAACCCTGGGAACGAGGTTGGAAATATTGTAAACCTTCACCTTAACTTTTGTGAGAGAAGAAAAATAAAGGGTAAATGGAAAGAAAGAAAGCTTATAGTTAATGTTGTTTAGGTGTCAAGAATGGCTGGACAGGTTCCAAAATTGGGAAATTAAGAGCGTGGAAATTAACGCTGCACTAATCAACGTCGCGGAAATTAACCCTCAACAAAATAAACGCGACTTAAATTAACGCGAATTTTAGCGATTCGCGTTAATTTCATGTAACGACTTGAATTTCCTATAATAAGGTATTTCCATCCTGTTCCAGAGGTTTACATAGCGGTACGGCTCAGAGCGGTGTATGAAGCCTGGAGCAGGAAAATCGTAGAGACAGAGAGATTCGTTTCCTTCTGTCTATTTCTCTTCCGTTTGTCGATCGGTCTGTTCTCCATCTCGCGCTTCTCCTCACGGTTCTGAACGCCTGGTACAGCCTTAACAATGCTAAAAGACGGGAATAATCCTCTGCCGTCTTGACGAACCTGAACTAGAAATTGCCAGCTCGTCCTGCTAATTAGTTGACGTCAGATATAAATTTCATTGTTTTAATCTTTCAAGCCCAAATACCTATCTACTTGGTTGGAGTCTGTCAAGAAATGCATTTCATGCTAACTGAATGCGTTTGACCAATGTGAGTTTATGACATGAGGGAAATTGGATGAAATGTTATTTGAACCTTGAAACTTGGTGGCGAACCGAGACCCGAAATACAATGAAAATATTAATCAAGGTGATTAATAAAATGAGGCTTTAATCTGAGTAAATCCTTTGGCCTTTGTGATCCTAACGCGGGGGACTGAGTTCTCTATTAAACAAGCGATTAAGTCAAAATGCTGTAAATATCTAACAGATCACCCCATTTAAAGGAATGGACAGTCATTGCTGGATTCTGGATACCACGCCGTGAATCCCGGATAACAGTTATGAATTCCGGTGTTTGTCAGTGGAACTTGGATTCTGATTCCAGTCGTTAGGAAGGCTGTTATATCAGTGAACCGTCATTAGGCTGCTCAACTTCTCGGGACTTCCTCGCATGAGAAACTATCATTCTTCAGATGAATTCAGGAAATCGTCTTTTTATGATGCACTCCCTGATAAAGCATACCATATTATCATTCTAAGTTTACGGGTCGTAGAAGGTCGGTATTTGGGATATGTTCTTGCTTACTCACAGTCATATTCAAGGTAATTGAAAAAAGACCCGCCCTTGAAATCGAAAAAAGACAGAAATACGAAAAAACAGCAACAACAAACAAACAAAGAAACAAAAGGGGAGAGAAATGACAATTTTATTCTTAAAAGTAAACATCAGTGAGTTTCATAATTGGTTGACATCGCAAAAGTTCCATGACGCTTATGTTTTCATGGCGAAGATCAGCGCTCTCTCCGGCACATTCTCAACTTTTTAACTTGTACTAACCTGCAATCCGCTTCTCTTCCTCCAAAAAATAAACCAGAAACTAGAGCCGAAAAAACCGGATGCTCTCGCAGGCCATTTACTAACAGGGAAAAAGAAAAAAAAAGGAAAACACTGTGTTTTGTTGCCTGTTCCAGCTGTTCCGATCAGGGTACATTGATAGTGGAGAGTAGAAGATAAGATTTTGTTTCCGGCTTACCTCCGCTTTTCGCTTGTAAGTAGGGAGCTTCAGCAACGACGACGGCGACGGCAGAAAAGCAACAGCTTTATTACGCAAAACAACAACTTTGCACGTGCATCACGCTTTTTTGTACATTTCTTTGCCGTCCTTGCACGACTACGACTTGAAAATGCATAACTGCAATTTTATGGAGGACGTAAACAAGCGACGAAGAATCTCTTTTTCTCTCTCCAAACTTGAGTGCGGTCCTCAAGAAATCAACTCCAGGGAATTCGCCTACACTTACCATTTTCAGTAAATTGGAATAAACGCGACAAAGATTAAAAAAACGGGAATTCATTTTAAAACTGACGTTTTCGCTGCAGTTGCCGCCGTCGATGCTAAAGTTCCCCAGTGTGTTGCGTGACGCGGAGAACTCACGTGGTCTGGGAACTAGTTTCCTGGGGTAACTGAAATGAATTTGCACTTCCAGAAGATTCTTTAACTTGATGAACCAACGTACTGGCCTTCCCCGCAGACATGCTTAGAGGTGGTTAATTATCACAAGATGTAGATCCTAGCTCACATTTTCCCGTAAAGAGAAAACAAATAATGAAACGTTTTGGAGGCTAAATTCTTTTACAGATCTGGTATCGAAGGTGAGTGATGTTAGCGTAAACAAAAACACAACTGAGCACATTCAGACGTTGAGTGCTACATTAATTAGTTCCTTTCAAGATTCTCATTTAGCCAGTTAAGATTTTAAGTAATTAAACTTGCCCGTTGAATTTCAATCATTGGTTTTCTCCAAGATACCTTTTCCTTCGAGAACATTAATAAAAAACTGGAAATCGAGCGTTAACCCAGGTACCATAGACACTCTCTCCCTTAACACGTTAACTGCTTGCCGTGTGTCCTGTGTGAAGTATACAGTCTTCGAGATCTTAAATTTCTTCTTTGTTTGGAAATCAGGTGCACTGGTTTCTTTTTACGCCGAGTAATTATCAAAATGGTGTAATTTGAATTTGGTACCTGTGACTAGACAGGCAGTTTAAACGATTGTGTAGGCAGTGTTGATTGACCAAAGTTAAGCTTAATTTTTACAAAAGTTTGCTGACAGTTGTTTGACATTATGTCAACCACGTTGCCTCACTACAACACAAAGAGACCTCTGTGGAGGAAAGGCGAGTTGTAAACCCACCAGTACCTAATGTAAAACACTGTACCTGATATGTCTGATCCATCAGCACTACCTTTTGTGAGTATAAAACAAGATCAACAAAAACAAATTTGCAAGTCAAGAATTTAAGACACTCAACATAACTAGTAACCACCCATGAAAGTTATATTTTCTGCAAAATAAAGTGCAGTACCACATTTTAAGAACCTTACCAGCAACCTTGGTGCTCATTGTGAAACCTTTAAAAAATAATTGTAACAATCACCTCATTTACTTTGACCTCAAGTGGTACATTCATAGGTGCAAAACTTTTCAAGATCCAAGGTCTACTGGATGACAATATGATGAGTTTAGATTTATGCAAGATGGTAAAAGGGCAAAATGTATTTGCGCATGTGTGTATATTTTGATCTCTCTCTTTTTAAATGGTGCTCTGATTTGGGTATTCTGACTGTTTATTTATACTCTCAGGCTTTTTTCTTGTATTTTTCTTCAGACATTATGGACTGCCCAAATCAACATCACAGGACTAGAATTGGCTATTTAACTAAGTGAGTTGCAATGGAGCAAAATAAAGCTAGTTCTGTTGCAGTTAAACCCAGAAGAAGAAGGCTTAGTACTGCACATGCACGTCGTCGTGCCAGGGCTTATACAAATCCAATCAAACAAGACTTATTACACGAGGAGAGTGCAGATGAACTGGGTGGCTCACAAGAATACAGCCTGGGAAATGGCTCAGCGGCTTTCTTAAAAGGGCTTCTAAGTGAAACTGAAGGTCTTGTCAGAGGCATATCTGATCGATACGAAACACAACGAGAAGTGAGAAAGAAACCTGACTGTTGTAGGAACTGTAATAATTTTTATAGTAATTAATTAATTAATTTATCTTACAGGGTCTGGAAGGGGGTCCTGATCCCACATTCCTTCTCTTTTTTCACAATAATCCAGCTCCCCAGTCAGAGTGTCATGTCAATCCAGAACACTGTTTTTGTTTTCCAATACTGCATCCCTTGACAAAATTTAGGAAATCCTGCCTCCCAGGTAGCGGTCAAATTCTGTATCCTGTCAAGAAGTTTTGCATTTTTGTGAATCCTGCACTGTAGTTTGGTCAAATCATGGATCCAGATAATATCCTTTCAGACCCTGATCTTTTAAGCCACAGTTATTCACATTATTCAATGTGATCGCCGCATTTGTCGACAGAGTGCAGTTTAGACAGTCAGACACAACATACCATACCCTGATAAAAAATAAGTGTATTGTAAACTGTGTTTTTATCATTGCAAGAGTTAGTTAGTTACCCAGTGTGTTTGCATGAGTATAGCCTTTGTTGCGGGACTCTATAAAACAGTTTCAACTTTCCCAGAACAAAAGAAATGATGGAGAAAAGTTTAAATTTAAACTTTTCATAACATCTCATTAATTTTCATTTTTTGAGGGATCATTGTTAAACATGTCACAACGTCAGCTAAAAAAAATGTTGTGAGAATATTGTGACTAGTTTGAAGGTGGCTTTAAGTACATTAAACTTTCTCTTGTTGTTAACAAGCGATTGCGATGCCAATTATTGCACCTCTTTTCCTTTAGGTCTTGTTTCACCCTGCTCCAAATCAGTTAAACTTTGCAATTTAAGATCACTGTAGTTAAAGGAAGTATATGTGGTAGTTTAATTTTACCCTTGATTTTAATTTTATTTCCCTTATTAGTTTTAAACACATTGTCATGCATTACCATACCCAAAAACAAAGGGAAATATAATTTAAACCAAGGATAAAATTGAGCCACAACATATATCTTGAATTACTGTTACTGAGACCAAAGCAAGTCTTTTTCTCACCCTTGCTTGCCTGTTGGCTCACATTACATTTAACCTGTCAGCATAAGCCTGTTGCTAGCATACTTGTGAAGCCATAGTTATGTTACTCTAAACTGAACAAGGGATGGTTAAATTTTCATGTTATTTCTTCACAGTTAAAGATTATATTTCTTTAATACATCTATTTAACAGAATACTGACTGGATATACAAGACATTCAAAAGGAAGGAATGTATAAGACATGTTGATGATGGCCAAGAGACTGGATTGTGAGTAACAGATTGACGTCAGGGACCTTTTATGAGAATGACATTTTAAATCATTTTATTTATTACAAAAGTAACATTGGTTAGAGGCAAAGAGGAGGGGTGGGGAGAGGAAGGGCCAAAAGGAGTAAACATTGTACCCCCGCTCTGCCCTCTGTTGCATTGTCTCTGGATAATGTGCAACATCAAAATACCAAAAAAAGAGTTTTAAAGCTGCCATAAAATAATGGTATTACTTTGTAACACCAATAATTATTGTCTTGTCCATCGGAGCAAGGTCAACTTATCTCATGACATTGTGGTCATTACTTAGGTCATTTACTGAGCAGTAACTCTAAATGTTTTTGTTAGACAGTAAAATTTTACCGGTAAATTATTATGTCAAGCAGCTTTATTATTGCAATTACCAACTTTAAATTACAGTGAGGGAAACAGAGGGCGGGTACTTTTAGGTTCTAGCGAGTGGTTTGGGGAAAGCAAAGCTAGACAGCAGCACAACATTTAAACATAATTTCTACAGTCATGAACAAAAGTCTTGGGACACTTTTGCGTTTCCGGGGCGTTTTCCGAGTCACACGTACCCAACCCCTTCTCTTACCGGGCCCACAAACAATGTTGGACGCATGTATCCAAAATTTTTTCCAAGTTTCATCTTTGTATGGGGTGGGGGAAGGGAGAAATGAAGAACATTTCGAAAAGGTTGCACTGTTTTATGAGGGAACCCAGACATTGCAGAAAAAAACAAATACTGCATTACTGTCCCAAGGACGTTTGTCCAGGATTGTAGGAACTGTAAATTATTTTTCTAGAATAGCATCTTTCTTTGATTTCTTATACATGTATCAGTTTACTTGTTTCTCTTTGTTTGGTGTAACTGTGGTAACTGTAGGTGTTGCTGTGGACGTCGTGAGAATCAGCATGGCACGCTAACGATTGTTGAAGAAGAAAACGAGGAGGCTGAGGCAGCCAAGGAAGCTGAGGAGGAGGAAACGGAGTCTAGTGAAAATGAGGGTGAAGTATTTCAGTCAGAAGAAAGGGTCAAGCTGGGAGGACGAGGTTTGTACTAAAAAAGCTCTATAAGGCCCAAGGGTGTTTTTTATTCAAGGCCTCAAAAGTCGCTGATATTTATGGAAAGGGCCTGACGGAAAAAAATCTCCTTGTTTACTAGTTGTCCATTTTTGTACTTGGGTCCCACCCCCAAAAATGGACCGACTTTTTAAAATGGGATCCCAGGATAAAATGTACACACATAGGGAACCCAAAATAGGAGACTTTCAAGATCACTCGTAGCCTTCTTAAACGATAAACGTTTCGTAATTGAAAACCCGTTTCTTGACAAATGAGTGTTTCCTGAGTCCGTCTGTTTGAGTCTGTTCTGACGTTGTAGGTGAAGCATACAATACAGGGCATTAATCACTGAATCAATTCACTTGTATGAAACGTTTTACAATATTAAACATTGCAGGTCTTCCTCCTCTAAAGAAAACAAGTGGATACACTCCAGAAAAGGTTTATCGTAGATCAAAGACTAACGCTCAAGGATGGTCAGCTAAGAATGACGTAAAAGAGTTTCCTACGAATGCGTTTGGTCACATCAAGTTTGTAAACGCCTACAATTCATCACTGAAACCTTCGAAGGTATCCGTGTTTGTCCAAATCATATGTTATTGATCAGTCTGATGTGTTCCTCCTTCTCGCTGACGATATTTTTGAGCGATGCCTGGGTCATAAATGTTTCGTTTTTGGCAAAGCTGGCACTAAATCGTATTTTTCACCTCAGAAACAGATTGTCCGTGGGGGAGGGGTACTCCCTTATATAAGCTATATAGGTATGTGCCGCCCCAAAGAATAGGGTTTTTGCGCTGTTTTGGTCTGAAAACTGGTATACACTTTGCCCATTTTGGTCTGGCATCGGGTATGGTTTTCTAGGGAACTACAGGAGTGTATGAACGTTCATACGCTCCCGTAGTTCCCTGGAAAACCATACCAGATTTCCAGACCAAAAATGGGCAAAGTGTATACCAGTTTTCAGACCAAAACAGCGCAAAAACCATACCCTTTGGGGTGGCACATACCTATGTGGCTTATATAAGGGAGTACCCCACCGGGTCTTGCTGGAACCAACAATTTTCTTCGGGAGTTAGTTGAGTGCATTTACACTCCTGTTGAGGCTGTTATCAAATGTAAGATCTTTTATTTTTTGCTGTTGCAGTATATTCGCCTTGCAGACAGCACTAGACCAGAGTTAACTTTAGAATTGATGGTGAGGCAGTGGAAATTAAAGAAGCCAGATATTGTGATATCCATCCAAGGAGGGCTGAAGAACTTCCATCTTGATCCGCATCACAAGGAAATCTTCAATAGAGGCCTTATTAAAGCTGCCAAGACAACCAATTGCGGCGCTTGGATAATGACTGGTAAAACACACTTTAATGGGGTTGTAGCGTGCGGGCAAAAATATACTGAAATTATTTTTACGTTTGTTCGGATTGTTGATGAGTTGAAATTAGTATTTGAATCACTTCATTCTGGCAGTCGTTGTTTGAAATCAAGTTTGTGTATGGTCGCCAAAATTAATAAAGGCCATTGAATTGTGGCCGTTCTCACGTATACTGATCAATTTTAAGATCTGGGGTGCTTACCATGTGACAAAACAACCCATTGGCAGGGGTTTCAATAAAAACCGGTTACCGGCGGTCTACCGCCGCCCGTAGGACCTCTTACCGCCGTCCGTTTGGTCACAGTGGTCACAACCGCCTATTAAACCTTCAGTGGCCGCTTATAACTAATGTCATTGAAACCCCTGCATTGGGTTGCCTAGTGGTATATTAAGTAAACAAACGATTTACCACATCATCGCAGAATTACTATTTCCTTTACGGTTTAAATCTAAAGCGGACGCAAACATGTGTATAGTGCGAAGCGAGAGAAGGGCGACATTCCGTTTGATTAAGGATACAATGTACCAACCGGAATGAAGGGATTACTTCAAAACGGAGTCCTTAATTTTTTTCCGAAATTTCCGAATCCTTGGCTTAGTGGTAAGCACCCGAGAATTGCACTTCTTCGCAAAGCTTCTGTAAATACATGTAAGGGAGTTATTTTTTAACGCTAATTGACGGGTAACCAAAAGTTAATAAAGTTTATTTTTATCAGGTGGCGTAAATCTTGGTGTTATGAAGGCAGTGGGTCATGCGGTCCAGGAGGGTCAGTCTATGCGGTGGGGAGGACTGACCAGTCATCGCCGTATCAGGTGTATTGGTATTGCCACGTGGGGTTACGTGGAAAGAAACGAACTCTTGATCAATCCACTGGAGGGCAAGGTAAGACACAGTATAAACGATTGCACATAAGAGCTGCAAATAACAGTCGGTTATCCGACAATGACCGACTATAATTTGCGCATGTCCGAAGAAATACTACTTGCGCGGTCGCTTGACCGGACGAATCATTGACCACGACTAACATTTTGTAGCTGAAGATTTGGATAGTAAAGAAAGAAATTAAAAGGCAACATCATGTGTACCCGACAACTTTTTTGGTTTGTCCGACAAAACCAGCGACCACGTCGGACATATGTCCTTTCTAAAAAGAAACATCATGTACATGCCTGAAATGTAATTAATAAAAAGTAGTCTTCGAACGTCAGTTTCCGGGCTCCAGTTCAAGCGCACGTTTACACTGGCCTTTTCTTTTAATCTTGTCTCGCCATATTTTGTTACTAAAATATTGCGGTCTTGGTATATTTATACGAGCCTTTATTTTAATTCGGGGCTCTTTTGTAATTGCATGGTTTTAACGTTTAGCAACAGTAATCTAGGAGTATTTAATACAGTTTTGGTCGTAAACGCCCAGTCAAATTTTCTGCTTCTCACTTTTGATTTGCTATTAACACCCTCGATCCTCCTATTGGTGCTTTCAAAGACTGGAGTTAGTAAAGCGTTGTTTTTGTTACCAAAAGTTAGCGCATCTCCTTGCGTTGTTAATCATGCGCCAGAGCGCTAACAGTAGATGAAAATCGTGCCTTCGAAATTCTCGTCTAAATAATCAGAATCATGTCAAGTCGTTTGTTTTTCACCGTGTTTGGCTCGTCAACAAAAGTCACATCTCATATTCCACGGGTTTAGAAAGGGGTTGTCACCCTATTCATAGCCAAACTCTTTGTTGAAGAAACTCTGCTCGAATATTGCGTAGTTTAACAAAATCGTACGACTAGGAACCAGATGTTTAATGTTTAATCCATTTAGGGTTGTTACCCAGCTACATACAAGGTGGAGCACTCATTTCAAAGAGGGAAGCCCGTCTCTCTTAACCCCGACCACACCCATTTCCTCCTGGTGGATGATGGGACTCAGGGACAGTGTGGAGCCAAGGAAGTCCTTTTCCGTGCGCGACTGGAGAGAGTCATAGCCGACAAACCCAACATTCAGAAACAAAGTACGTTGCTTCTTACCTTAACTGCAATCCTAGAGCCGTGCCACCTTAAAAAGGTACAGAGAGGTTTTTCAAAGCTTAAGATATTGCGGTATGCCGTGGGCGAGTGAAATGCAAAGATTTAACTTATGATAACCTTGGTAATATATAATTAGACATCGTAATGTGACTTGACAAGTCAATAGGCCATTTGCACGATGACGTCATTGAACTACTAAGACCAGAATCCTCCGGGGTTTTGCTTTCTTGTGCAAATTGAGGCTTTCTTATTTATACCTCAATGGGAAACAAAAAGGATTCTGGTCGTGGTAGTAAAATGACGCCATTGTACAAATGGTCCATTATTTTGTCTCTTTATGATGAAACTGACTGTGCGCAGTCTTTAATTTTCTACTGAGATAGCGGGTTATAATGCCTATCACGCGAGAGACGAGCGGTAAAGCTCTAGAAACACGAAAAAAACAGGGTGCGAGCCTTTCACGTGGTGCCAACACGTTAACATTGAAGAATAAGAAACTTTTCGCCGTCTATTTTAGAAAAGCTGACAGTTTTCAACCACAGTTTACTGAGCCGTTAGCCAGTGAGTGAGTAGGCTTGATTTCCGCTGTTCCAATGCCTGGTCCTTCCCGAATACCGGTTGGTAATCGAGCCTAGCGAGTGAGGCACAGTAACATCTGCTGCCAGGAGTTATGGTTATACGCCACTTGCTCATCTCCCATAATGCACGTTATTTCCCTCCCCCCCAAAAAATTTGCATGAGCATTGTTTTCAATTTCTCTTGCGACGGCTGTAATACCCAAGAGAAATGAAAAGCAAAGGTTATGCAATTTTTCTTTGGGGCGGGGGGGGGGGGGGTGGGGGCAAATAAGGTGCATTATGGGAGATGATTTAAGTGGCGTATAGGCTATGGGCTCCTACAGCGGCGTAAAACAAAGAAAGAGAGTGGTGGAGGGTTGCACATTAGCACAAGCTTTTACAAGGAATGCGGGAGATGGTTGAGTAACTGGACCATTGGGATCTTCATGGGAGAATCAGATAACCTGACCTTTCCAGTACAAATTTTCAACCATTTCAAGATGTATATATATATTTTCAGAATTTGGTTTCGGTGTTCCTGTTGTGACAGTTGTTGTTGAAGGAGGCCTGGATGCACTTAAGGCTGTGAAGGAGTCTGTGAAGTATGGTATACCTTCGGTTGTAGTGGATGGAACTCGCAGAGCGGCTGATATCCTGGCGTTTGCTCACAACAACTGTGAGTGCGAGAGGCAAGTCAAAATCCGTGTATTTCAGAGTCAAAGGCGCCCAATTCAATGCTTTTAAATTCTAGTCCAGGAACTAAGCGCATAACTGTAAAATGGTCTGTTTTGCTTCTTTCTTGGCCTTGTTCTTGCCAGCCTTATCCCCTTTATCTTTGTTATCACTATTAAGGAGATGTCTTGGGTGAACGAGTCAGAGGGTGCTTTCCATCATACTGGACCAAATGTCAGAGACCACTCGGACTAACCAAGAGAAAATGGAACGTGTCCGAACTAAAACTCCGACCGAATTGATTGTTGGGTGTTGTCGTAAGGGCTAGGGTCACATACTGCCAAGAGAAAAACGCGGGAAACCATCGTCAACATTCGGAGAGGCCAGTAATATACTTGTCTTCAAAAACGGATGAAAACTAGAAGAAAAAGCAAATTAAGATGCATTGCTGTACCTGAGCTTTGTGTGCAACTGTGCATAAGGAGAAAGTTTAGGTCTTGCGTCTGAAGCTTACACACACTGCACTCGTAAACACTTACATCTGAACCATCCACCATTTTGACTACTGTGTGTAGTGACGAGCTGGAGCGGGACTGGAAACGAAAATTTCTGAAAATGGAACAGCAATTTTCAGTCGGACCGGACCGACCGGTCAAAGAGGACCACCTCTGGAGTTGGACCACTTTGACTGGAAAATTTCCACCTGGGCCGAACCGTTCCATTTACGTTTGGACCGAAATTTAGGGGAATTTGGCATAATGGCAAGGACCCAGAGAGTTAAGTGGTCCTTGTTCTTCTAGACATAAGCCTTTGCCGTGGTAACCTTTAATGAGTAATAGTGGCGACGCTGCTGAAACCAGGGCTGTCCTGTAGTACTTGTTGACAAATTAGGTCATGAAGACGTCATGCTAGTCGTTATCGTTTAGTTGGCTTTTGAAACAATTGCATTGTTTCTCTAAACAATGCTGTCTGTTTTCAGAGGTTTCCGACGACTCCAAGAAGACCAATTGCCCCGACTGATTGCTAAAATTAAAGAATTTTTTCCTAAGCATGCCGACGATGAAAACTACATCCAGAAAATCGTGGAAATTGTGAACAGTTGTATGTATGATGAAAGACTGGTGAGTCATTACTAGAGCTTGGTCATCTTATAAATAGCTTATAATTACGGTAAACTGATCTACTGTTGCGACATGAACTAAAGTCTACTACAATTTTGCGACTGACAGGAGTTGAAACCACGGTAAAGGGGGTCACTTTTTGAAAGAAGAAAAAACAACTGTCATTATCTCAAGTTTAGCTACAGATTATTGTACCAGCCGCAACGAGGCACCAGCATAATCAAGCTGCTCAGTGTTGTAGGAGTGACAACGTTATTTGCATACTTCATCTAACAAGCTGTAAATAACGAGCAAGCGGTAAAGCGCTCTTCTGCGTGGAGAAGGAGAAGGCGAATCAAATTTTCAGAAAACGGGTGCCAACGTTTTTTCCGATAAAGTTATGTTTCTGCGTTGCTCAAGCGACTGTAAGCACGGAGTAATAAAAAAGAACGTGTACATACGGACAAAATGACATATAACCCAAAACGTCGTCAGCGACTATATGTGTAAAGGGGAATTCAGCTTACCCTGTGAAACTATTTCTTTCTCCAACCAAGCAGTTATTTGGAAGTAAGCCATTCATTTGCTGTACGCAAATTTAGGAAGAAATAAACGTGAAGTTTGTTGCTTAGGCCATCCAGCTTTAAAATGGAGCAGTGTGAAAACCTTCCTGCTTACAGAGGATGAGAAAATGTCGAGAACATCACTGACAAGACGTAGAGCACGCGCAGCGAGTTATAGTTATGAAACTCAATAACTGAAAAACTTTTTTTAAATTCTGGATCGAGCTGTTTGAATGGCGAATTGCCCAAATCTAGTGTTAGTCAATCTCGACTTGCTTCATGAAAGGCCGATTAGCGCTAATCCAGGATTAAAATTTCATCTACGATTGTATTTACCATCTTAAGGGTTAAGATTGTTATTATTATTATTATTAGAGTATTAGACAAGAAATAGTGACGTCAACAATCACATTGCTGAAAATCATTTTACAGACAAAACACCAAATCGACTGGGACTCTGCCACATGTATTACGTATTCTACAGACTACTATCAACGACTCACATTAGAAAGTTGGTTTACTAACTTAGAACAAACACCACTGAATCGTAGTCGACAGTTACCGGCACCGTACAAACGACTTATTGCTGGTTTTTACGTGACGTCATGGCGGCCTTGTCACGTGGTTGCAAACCAAGAATTGACGGACTCAAACAAAACTAACTACGAGAGAATGACAGGCCAACCGACAATTTGACTAACATTAAACGTCTGTTTAACTTTGACAATAGACGGATCGAAACGCACCAATGACATCACGGCGTAACCGACAGACGTACGATAACATCGCGACTAATTGACCAATCAGATCAATAACCAGAGTTTTTTGTGTAATCAACTGACGTGGTACAACTCACTTTAACTCTGAAGATGACTACCGCACAGGTTGTCGAAACGTCAGTCACTGTTAATAACAGTCCTATTCAGGACTATGCTCACCTCGACAATCGTACTCAACCTACTAATGAAATGACTCCTGAGTTCAAACCTTTCATAGTATTATTTTGGGTTACAAAAAGTAAATATCGGGGTAAAGGTTCAACGATTTGTTTTATAGGATCCAGTTGCATATTCCTATACTAGAAAGCGTTTTTGGAAATTTGGCGCAATCAGGGCTGTCATTAAGAGCCGGGGAGCGGGTATTTTCCCTGGCTACTATGAATGTGTTCCCCGGCTACTTTCATTGGAAAATAGAAGAAAAATAGAACCAATAGAAATCCCAAAGGAAATCTCTAGCTGTTCGATTCCCCGCCTACTTGTTGCATTTACCAGGTAACTTGAAATTTTAGTGACAACCCTGTGTAATTTTGTGTTAAAAATATCCATCTTTCATGGAAACGGGCGCTGGCTTCGAACAACTCGGCCCTGGTAATTCGTTTGGGGCCTATTGGGACCTCTTAAATTCTCTAAAACATTTTTCCAGGCTTTTTCGATTAAAGCTGTTTTAAACCTATTCTTTTTCTTCGTTCGTACTACTGTTCGGAGCAAACCAGAAGTAACTTCATTTATTTCGAAAAAAAAAAAAAACTCTTTGAAGGGTGCAGCCACTCGCTCTTCCAAGCACTCTTCCAAAATACTCCGCCCAAGGTTGCGTGGCCAAATGTATCCCCTTTTGCGTGTTATTTTACTTTTTTCTTTTTACCTGTCGATATTATGCTTGTCTTTCCAGATAACTGTGTATAACATCAACGAAAAGAATAACTTGGATCTGGACTTGGCCATTCTGAGTGCACTGCTCAAAGGTGAGATGCTGTTCAATACTGTCATTCAAAAGAGGCAACGTACAAAGATCGCATAAGGTAGTCACGGATTCATATCTTATGGGAGTTGCGGGAGGGACTCTCATCCAGACCTTGTGAGAATTGGGCTCGTTTTGAGGTGGGCGTGGTCATCTGGAGTCGTGACCCTCCTTTAGGTGTACAAATAGTGGTTGATGCTACATTTGCCATCTGACCACGGAGAAAACAGTTCTTACCTTGTTAAAAGCATAGAGGGCGCAAGTGTTGCAGTATCCTGCACAACAGGCCTTATTGGGGGCTGAGGGGAGGAGAAGCGCTGAGCAGGGTTGAAGGGCGATAGCTCGCGCTTGTGTCTTGGTTGCTCCGATACCTCCTCTCCGAAGCTAAAACGTTGTGATTATCTAGGGATGGAACTTAACTTTATCTTAATGTTTCATATGCCCTGGTTGTATCAGGAAAGGGTGCCCACCTCTAATAAAGAAAAAAAGAAAGGCAAGAAAAATGGAAGAAAAAGACCGAAAAGACAAAAAAATGAACCAAATGTTACCTACTATACTACTTTGTTATTGCCCCACTTAGTGGAAAAGTGTTCCAACCAAATTTAGCATCAAATCGACAAAATGTCTTTGGCATGTTTTAGTAGCACACCTCAGTAGCATACTTTATTGCATGATGAAAACCTGCCAAACTTAATCGATTGCGTTTTACGTTTGTATAGCTCAAGGAGCTTGTAATGTGGATTCAACGAGCAGTGATTGTGGCTGTAGAACAGATTATCTGGGGGGAGGAGTAAGTAAGATGGATCAGCTTAAATTGGCTTTAACTTGGAACAGAGTAGACGTGGCTGAGGAAAAAATATTTACTCCAGACACGGACTGGCCGGTAAGTGAAACCCTACGTTAACTCTACGTTTGGAAGTGATATACAACCAACTGAAAAAGATTTCATACATCATGGTACCTTTTCTCTTTATATTTGTTTCAAAATTGAGTGTCGCCAAACAGTGAGCAATGGAAGAAGTCTTTATATTAACCAATCTGATCATTGATTTCGAAGCAAATACAAATAGCTGTCGCCAAGTACGGGTATAAACTTGATATATCTTTATTATAGCTGAGATCCTAACCAGTGTTTGTTTCTGTTTTGACAAGTATATGGTATCAACGTTTAGAACCAGCTGAAAATAGCAGCTACGTCACTAATTTTAATGATACACTAGTGAGCAGCACACCTACACTTTCAGTGAACATTTTAAGGAATAAGGAGAAACCATGCTCGCCCGGGGCACGAAAATTTCCTTTTTTAATTTTAATTTTCTTTTTATTATCATTAATTTTAATCATACACTAGTTAGCAGCACTCGTAAACTTCCAGTGAAAAATAGAACTAATAATTATAAAATAACAAAATTAAATTAAATAAAATCAAAAAAAATAAACTAAATTTAAAATAAAAATAAAATTAATTCACTCAATTCGCCATTGTAGAAACGAGAAGGAAACTAGCGTCAGTTAACAAATACTTCTGGGACTGCTTCTAATTGGCCAATAGCTGACCACCGCGTCCCCAGTAACGATCCCAGAATCAATTGCGGGGCGCATTCCGATCCAGTTCCCTTCAGGTTCTCGTTTCCAAAGTGGCGAGTACAGGAGCCGGTGTCACAGTGATGTGGACATCCCCATTCCCAAAACCCTAGTGACATGGGTATCCCCTGTAACCCTAATCCTAAGGTAATGTGTGAAGGGGATGTCCATATCACTAGGGTTTTAGGAATGGGGATGCCCAAAACGCGGGGATAACACCGCTTTATCATTAGCACCTAAATATACTGATTTGTAATTTTTATTTACTTTTTTAAGTCTGGAAGCTTGGATAATATGATGCTTGACGCTCTGCAGTTAGGACGAGTTGATTTTGTGAGGTTATTTCTCGCCAATGGAGTCAGCATGAGAGATTTCCTGACTGTCCCACGTTTAAGAAAACTTTACAATTCGGTGAGTCAGTAGCAGTACTCCGTGTGTAAACTGTCCTTGTGCGTGCATGTTAAATGTAGACAGACGTAACCTTTAAAAGCAAAATCTAAAACTAAAAAAGCAGACTTCCCACACGAGACAATCAACTTTTGAATATTATCTTTGTTTAGGTGGATCCTGGAAGTCATCTGTACTCTCTTCTTACCAATGTTGCGGGGGTCTCGGTAAGTGGGACGCGACTTTTTCATAAGATGTCCCTCAGATCCTGCTCATATTTTTAGCTCCATCTTGTTTTTGTGATGTTTATCTCAGTTTACGGTCATATAACACACACGAATGCGATTATTCCACTTTCCAGAATCCCCCGTACTCCCTAAAAGACATCGGAGTTCTCATAGAGGAACTAATGGGCGCTTATTATGAACCGCTGTACCTGGTCGACACCCCTCATACCAATACTCTGGCGGCTGGCACGGCGGCGCTCTTTGGAGCAGCACCGAATACAGAAGAAAATATCCATAAGGAGGACCTGCTGGCAGTAAAGTTCAAACCGAACAATAAAATGAAAGTAGCACATTCTGCGACAAGATTTGAGAAGCCGTTCAGAGAACTGTTTTTATGGGCGGTGTTGCTAAACCGTTTTGAAATGGCACGATTTATGTGGGAGAAGGGTGAAGAGGCTGTATCTGATGCGTTAGCGGCCTGTCGACTGTTCCAAGTTATGCATGATGAAATTGAAGACGATTACTATGAAATGAGGACAGCTTTGAAAGAACATGCCGTGTAAGTATTAGCCTGCTTTGGTTGTGGATTTTGTTGGAGTGCGATGAAGAAATGATGATAAAACAAAAACACGGCGATTAAACTTCGAGTTAACTTGTAAAAGGTGCAAACTTTGGAATAAGCATGCCACGTAAATACCTTTGGCTTCTCCTTTACCACCTCGAATTTTCCCTCAACGTCCCTCAACGCGCTTCCACGAAACCGCTAGCTATGTGGTCTATGTAGCTATTGTTAGATAAGTAAGTAGGAGCCCGGAAGCGTCAACATCTCTATATCAGCTGAGCAGAATACCAGTCGTGCGACCGAGATAGAATCAAAGGTAGCTTATTCCCGATCTAGTGAGCCTCATCCTGTCAATTCTCATAAGAATGATGGGAACTCACACGGCCTCGGGCGTTACTCAAGACCTCGGGCACAGTTTCTCCCAATATTGACCTCCTGGCCGGTGAATAACGTATTTTTTTTTTCTTTGCCAGTGAGTTTGAAAACTTAGCCATCGGTGTTCTCGATGAGTGTTACAGTGAGGATGAGGTTTTAGCAGAGATGTTAGTTGAGCGTGAGATTCCCAAGTGGGGAGGCATGTGTGCACTGAACGTGGCCGCTGCAGCGAAGGCCGAAAAATTTCTAGCGCATCCCTGCTGTCAATCAAGCTTAAACAGCATTTGGAAGTCACGTGGCATGCCTGGAGTTGAATACTGGAAGGTATGGTGTACAGACAGACTTGTGAACTATTTACTTGATGTTTTGGTCCTTGAAATTCCCGAGTCCGTGAGACAAACGTCTTAATGAGAGGACGTCTTCTAACAAAATATCTTTATGAGCAGTTTCACGCAGTATTATTTGGGCCATGTTATTTGGTGTTTTTCTTTACATTCCATTTTGGGAAGTTGTTGGAATTGTGACACTAAAATCGTTTGCCATAAGCAAGGCAACTGCTCCATACACCAACAGAAAAAGAGGACGGCGCATATATTAGATAATCTCACCGTAGTTTTCGTCTATCTTCAAGTCGAGTGCGACGCCACAAAAAGCGCAATTTCCTTCCGACACTAACTTAACAATAATCCATGTTGTATATGTATTTTTTTCAGGTAATCCTTGCTCTTCTCTGCCCCTTGCTACTTCTAAAAATTGTATTCTACGACGAAGAAAACCACAGATGGTCCGTACCATTATTGAAAAAGCTTGTCATCTTCTACAATGCTCCTATCTCAAAATTCTGGGCCCATCTGGTAAGAAAGACCTGCTTCGTACGTTTAATGAAAATCTAGAGGATTTGTAACCAGGATTAAAATACGTTTCTCCTTTGGACATGCCGTAGCGATATAGATACTTAAGAAAAGCGAATGACGTGCCTCTGAATAACGTAGCGCTTCCTTTTTCATGGTTGTTGAATGATTTCTGGTTTGTCATAGATAATTTGGGCAAAATGTTTTGTCAACAATCGCAATTTACAGAAAAACTTTGTCAAACTTGTAAATTTTATCAAAGCAAGTATATGATGGTGTGCGTGGGGTTTTAGCAACTTATATTGCAGTCCAACGAAGTTTTTCCGCCAATAGAGAGGAGCTGCTTTGACCTTGAATGAAATTCTGATTCTAAGTCAGAGGCTCGGACAGAATCGAGCTCTATCTTCGTGACTATCCAATGAGGCAGCCCTGACATCAATGATGTTTTAAAAGTATTTTATTTGATATTCGCCTTTGTCTTTCTATTTTTACAATAGGGAATGCACCTCGTCTTTTTAGGACTCTATGCTTTCGTAGTTTTATTTTCGTTTCATAAGACTTGGCCTTCTAACTACGAACTGGTATTACTGTGCTGGATTGGAGTTATAATCGTGGATGAAATCAGACAAGTAAGTATACAACTGGCTCGATTATGTGTCCTGAGTTATCTCTGCAGCAAAATTTGGAAAAAAAAGGGTGTTTGAATTTATGTTAATCCTGAGAAGTATACATCCATTACCTGGCCTGAGTTCATCGAAAACATATCCCTAACTACTAAGTGAGAGGAACGCATTGGGAGTAACGAAATATTCTTTCTTCGCACAAAAAGAATAAGCTCCAAGCTAAAATTACATACTATTTCTAGCAATGCAGGAACTATACCGTTCCGGACGACAATGAATAAATAGCAAGTTTTGTTTAGTTAAAAAGCAGAACTTAGACATCAGTTTTTGACCGGCTTTGGGTACCACACATGTACACTCCTCGGTGGTTCTAGTGCTTAAATGTATGTGGTAAAATAGGGTGAAAACAACACAAATATCTATTGTCACTTTATAGCATCGTAACAGTTATAGGCGAGGAAAAACTGTTCAATTTGAAATCTTCCACTCGGAATCAAGTCTTTTGATATTTATTGTTGGGGAGCAATGGTATAACGCAGTGGTGAGAGCACTCTTCTCCTAAGGATGGAAACCTGTGTTGATTCCCCAAGGCGACACCGGTTTTATCTTCTCAAGAACTAGCATTTTTTCAAATTCCAACGCTATCAGGGATATGCTATCTCTAACCATTTTTATAACCTAGTCTTGGGCCATTTTATGTAAATTAATTGCTTATAACGCTCGGTTTGTATTTTGTCAGGTTGTACAACAAGAAACCAACACCATCAGGAGTAAGTTGGAACTGCATTTTAACACTTCTGTTAACATAGTGGACGTATGCGCTAACGCAATCGCCATCATAGGTTTTGTTCTGCGGTTTTTCGAGGTCACGTGGGAGGCAGCCCGCGTATTGTACTGTATCAATTTCGTCATCTTTTCATTGCGTCTGTTCAGGATGTACTTTGTCAGCGGCTATTTGGGGCCTAAGATTATCATGATAAAGAGAATGGTGAGTTTTTTCTAGCCTGTTATTTCTAGTTTTGTAAAAGAGATAATCATAACAGGGTAAATAATTAGCAATTAATGAATGAGGCTAAGTAAGATATGAAGAATTAAGCAGATCGAGGAACTAATTCCTAGTTTAAAAACATAGCTAAAACTTGCTTACCTGGATCGATGTTAAGTTCATCTTCGATAGTGTGCCTTTAGGTTTGTCCAGCTCCGCAAATATTCTCCAAATAGCAGATGTCACTCTCCGAGTTGTCTTCTTGCTGTTTTTGCCATGTTTTTAGCTATTATTTCGCCGAGTTCCAGCTGTAGTTCTTACTCTTGAAACGAGCGAAATGTCCGCCAGTTTTTTTTTCACAACCAAAACAACTCAACCTCGTCCCCAGGTCTTCTCGGTTAACGGTGCCTTAACCTGTAGCGGGCTGCATTTTTGACGTCATTTCCTCGTTAAACACAAAATTCTTCCAAATTTGGTCATCAGTAACTGGTTATGGGGAATTATGCGTGTGCTTTTAGCCAATTAGAATTGGGGAAATATTTTGAATGAATAATAAAAATTATTATGTATTTGCATTTGGTGGAGCTGAACGTAGTGGCAGTGACAAAGAATGTACATAATTTCCTATTGCTATAGACGTTATGGCTACTTTATTGTAGCCTGGGACCATGCTCCCTAGTGGGCAAGAAAGGCAAACCAAGTGGAAGTCGGTCAGCACTTTTTAACATCTGTCGAAAGGCCCTTGGACACCTTATGAAGTTTACACAACGTAGTATTGCTTATCGTTTTGGATTAGCCGGTTAAGCACTGCGTTTTACAGATTAGGGTTAAGCACTACCTTTACTGATTAGGGTTAAGCACTGCCTTTACTGGTTAGGGTTAAGCACTTCCTTTACTGATTAGGGATAAGCACTGTTTCGAAACTGGTTAGGTTCCTTTTTTGGGTTGGGGTTGATGCTATGTGTACTTTAATCTACCTTGTGTAAACTTCATAAGGTGTCCAAGGGCCTTTCGACGGATGTTAACGAGTGCTGACCGTGGAAGTCTGTGGACGGAAAATCCACCCTCCCCAGTGTACCACTCTGCTACCCCCTTTTTTGCCTTTTTCGCCACAAGGCAGCCTGGTCCCAACGTTTTGACACTTTAGTGTATTCATCTAAGCTCTCAAACTTTGAACTGTTTACTTTCACCATTAACCCCCAGAGTTTTGTGCGACTGCATTGGTTGGGGAATAAGTTCTAAATGTTTTCCCATTGGGCTTTTGGGTTTTCGTATCAGGCGGCGCACGTGGCGTTTTTAGCCTGATCGACTTTATTTAAGAGTGTTTGTATATCATTCTTTGGTTACGATGTTGAACTTTGTATGGTGTTTGGACAGCAATGCAATACACACTCAGGCTAACAGTGTAAACTGCACAACCATTCCCGTCTATAAATAGGAACTTCAGGAACTGTTTATCGCTCTCTTTAATCTGTGTAGATATAACAGGATGCCGTAAGTGTTAAGGGAGGTGCCTTCTGATAGAAGAGTGTTTTGAACGGAAACACCGCGGACAGTCTCTATGAGGACTATTAAAATTAAGAAAGATTTACTTAAAAAATGCGACAGCAACTGGTGATTCTACTAAAGGGAATCTAAATCGTCTCTGAAAATAGCATAGTTACATCTTGTTTTCTCTTTGATACCAGAAGCCCCCTATTGCCGTCAATTGACCCTTGCTATGATCCAGTTTTCTTGTCCGGTTAATTCAGGCAAAAAGGTACCCTTAACTACTGGTAAGCTTATAAAGTTGGGTTCCTGACTTCGGAGTGGTACTGGTTAGCCTTGCTTGCGATATTTTACAGAGTCGAGATTTCTGGTGACCAAACCTGAACAAAAGTGTAACCATTCCATTCGACGTTTTAATTGATAAAGTTACTTTTGTTTTCCGCAGCTTGAAGATGTTGTAATGTGGCTATGTCTTCTGCTGGTATTTGTATGCAGTTATGGTGTGTTTAGGCAGGCCCTTTTCTTCGCTAACAAAGAACCGTACTGGGGTGTTATCAATGATCTGTTCTACAAGCCTTACTGGCATGTGTATGGAGAACTTTTTGTAGAGCAAGAAGGTGGGTCACCTTGTTTCCAGCCCGTCTCTTGTTTCACCTTTCCGGAGGTTTTTGTTCTTACAAGATAGCGGCGCAGCTAATAGCCTGGGACCAGGCTCCGTAGTGAGGGAATAAGGAAAAAAACCCGGGTGAAACAGCAAAAAAACGGGAGCCTGTTCCCAGGCTAGTGAGTTAAGGGCTCAGCAGAACTATCATAACGTGCTGCTAGCTCAACCCCCTTTTGACGGCGCTTCTAGGATGTTCAGTTATAGCTTGTCCTAGTCGTTCAGTTAGTGGGGACGGTCATGCAAAAATAAGTGAACGAGAAAATATAGGAAAGAAAGGGAGAGAAGAAAAGGAGAAGAAACAACGGGGACGAGGGCGGGTGATTACGTACCGCGCATGCGTAATAGATACCTGGAGATTAGGATTGCTGTCTCCTCTGGTCACCCGCAATAAATGATGACACGGTGAAATGTGGACAAGAACACTAAGATTTATCATATTTTCTGTTTCTGGCAGCGGAACAAGGAAAGCTAGCCACGGGGGAGATTCCTTTACACGATGGCGAACATTTGAAATGGATTCACAGAATACTCATGGGAGCTTACCTGCTTATCACAAACGTGCTCCTTATAAACCTTCTTATTGCCATATTCAGGTATCATATTTGTTATCAGCTACTTTGTAACATTAGAGGAGATAATTTGAAAAACTCACACTTTTTCGAGTGAAGCTGCAGATAGATATTCTGTTGGAGATTGTTTATTCTCCGATTCATGTTTTTTTTATCGACTTCTTCAGGGTTTATTCAGGCGATGCAAATTTCATTTTTGTAAACAGCCGTTGTCATTTTTGGTTATCTTAAAAAATTTGAAACTGTTTTAACTAAACGCCAATTTAGCTTGGGTTGTACTTCGTTCTGTCTCCGACTATTATTTATTTATTAATTTATTTATTTATACCACAAAGAATATATTGCATCTACCGTAAATAAAGGACGGATTGTTGACAATTTGAGCCCGCTTACTTAATGCGTCTTTTCTTCATTGCAGTAACGTTTTTAACGAAGTGGAAGTGAATTCTTATCAGATCTGGAAGTACCAGTACTATTATCTGGTTATGGAATACAGCAAACAACCTCCTCTTGCACCCCCTTTTGCAATCATTTGTCACGTGATTGAGCTTATACAGTGGCTTGGGAAGAAGTGTCGAAAACCCAACAAAGTTTCTCGTGAGTAGTTACTATGTTCGCTTGTAACAGATAGGTACATGTTTTCAAGAACATGGCAAGATCGGTGGCGTAAAATTCAAAGCCAAATAACTCTTCCTGAAATTATAGACTAACATGGGACTTTCCCTAAAAAGCTAACTCATTACGTTCCCTTAACGAAGTCGCCTCTTTAACTTTAAAGTAATCTCAGTTCTTGTTTTCTAAGGCACAACAACTATCTTTACTACATGTCAAAGAAAGTCCTCAGATAATATACATTTGTTTAAGGTGCTTCGTAGTTTCAGCTTATTTCAACAATATTTAGTTAAACTACTTATTTTCCACATTTGCTTATAAAGATAGTTGTAATTTCAAACATATATACCAGAGGTTTTTTTTTGTCTTTGTGCCATTGAAGTTTTGTTCCGTTTTACAGACTAGCTCCTTGCCGCAAATATTTTAATCAATTAATTATAATAAATAATTGTTCCATTTATAATTATTAATTTCTTAAATCAGGCAAATATACACAATATTCACCATGTAACATGACCCCATTCACAAGCGTTTTGATTAGAATATCATCGTTTGTCTAAAAATGGACTGTGTTTCGTTTAGCCAAGTTCACTGCAGAGGACCTTGAACTTTTGAGACTTTTTGAAATCGAGAGCGCCGCCAAATATCGGCAGAGAGTTGAAGAACAAAAGAGGACTGGTACGGAGGAAAGGATACGAAAAACTAATGAAAGGTGAGAAAGGTGGAAGCGATGCATCACATTCTACTCCTCATAATAGTTTACGTGTAGTCTACATATCTTTGTTATCGAAAAGTCAAGCTACAAAAGCATACGCAAATTATTTTTGTGAATCGAGAGACATTGCACTTCTTTACACAAATACCAATGACAAACTGGGAAACACTGGACCACTATGTGGCGCTTTTTGCTGTCGTTTAAAAGGTAAAACGTGTCTTCGCATCAGTTGAACTCCAAAAGTAATGGCCCAGCCTGAAGGATGGACTTGGATTGAAACTTCCATAAATTTGGGCCAATTTTTTGAAGTTTTGAAGCCATGCCCGCAAAAATCACCAAAAAAATTGTTATAGTTAAGGCTCCCTGATGAAATTTGTTTCAGGATATCTTCTTCATACCTCTACATTAGTACTTTGTATATGGGTACAGGCACTCAGTTAATGATTGATCCTGGGCTAGAAATGACGGATGGGAAATCGTATAGAATGAAAACTAGTGGTGTCTGTCCCTTCACTATTTTGCAACCCACCATCCTTTGCGTGTTGAAAAGTGACGTAATAATGCCTCTTCCATATTTTATACTGCGGATAAATAGGGTCTGTTCGCCTGTGTAGGTAACGTGTGGCCGTTGTGATAGAAGAAAAGAAACATTCATCTCCATTCTTATCACATTTTCAAGGCAAATTATGATCAATTTGTATGCTTACCGATGAGAGAACGAAACATGACTGCTTTTGTGGTCTGTTCCATTTGTTCATGCACTTTTGAATAAATAGTGTGGTTTATTTTAGTATTTAATAATGAATTTGTTCTTTACCTTTTGTTTTTTATGCTCACAATAGAGTGGAACACTTGGTGAAAAAAGTGACAGAGTTGCAGGAAACCCTTCAACAACACCTTACAAATATCAATGAAGACTGACTTGAAGTGACTGTTACGCGGGTAATCTTTTAGAGGACGGGTAGCTTGGAAACTAAACTGGACGCAGGATTGTCGGAACAGCAACAAGAAGATTTATTCCAAAAATGAACGTAGTTTCCACGAAGTAAAACTTCACAACAGCACGTAACTCGATAAACTTACACGGCCTCCGCCAACTTGAATAAACTCACACGGCCTCTGCCAACTTTAATAAACACGGCTTCCGTCACACTTGACTAAACACGACTAACGTCGAACTCTCTTCGCTTGTGGTAAACTAGTTAAAACTCCACTCGAACTCGCTTACTTATATACGTTTACAATAATATTCTAGAAGTTTCTAAATAGTCTAATTATAGAAAGATTACAGAAAGATTACAAAATATACCACTTTAGAAACACTTACACAAGATCCTAAAATAAACAAATTATGAACTCTCGCGAAGCTTCTAGAAAGTCACGCCAGTCACGCAATATAGTTTTTCGTAACAGTGACAGTCACTTTGCCTGAAAAAAATACTTCAAAACGAGAAGCCATTCTCTCCCTTTTCCTTTATGTGGCTTGAATGAGAGGTTTATTAAAAGCACTTTTGAACATGTTGCAGTGTATTGACCATTTTTACACTGCCCATAATAGACCTTGTTTTACCAAAAGTCAAATGTGCGCAGTGACTAAAATATCTTAAAAGCTTTTAAGTTCGCTACTGCCACGTGCAATTAACTGACTTAGACATGTACATAAAATCGCAAGACATGGACAAAAGTAGTGCAAAATGAGTTATTATAAATCTGGCAGTTTTGATTTATACAAAAACGTGTCAGCATTGGCAGAACACTCTAAAGACAAATAACAGTTTGGAAAATGATGCACATACATCTGTTAATAACGCAACCCGTCATCTTTATGTTTGTGCTTATATGTGCTTTTTTACCATGCTTGTTCGGGGGAGACGGGCCTTCATTCGCAGCTCTAGCTTAGTTTGTCCCTTTACCGGTCGTGTTGATACAAAATCGTTTCGATACAAATTTATAATTCAGTGAAGGTGTAAAAAGTTTCACATACTTGGGGCAAACTATACTTAAAGTGATCAAAATTTTTGTGTAATTGCAACGCTTGAGGCCCGGGCTTGAGGTCGTATTGAAACGACTTGAATGAGAACGACCGCGGTCAGAGTTTCGATTCAGGTTCGGAGGCAAGGGGCGTTGCTATGCACTTCCCCGCCTTATCACCCTGTGGAATATCTTGACGTAAGCATCTCGGAAGTCCCGGATCCTCCAACTATAAATCAGAAAGTTCATAGCGGAGTTTGACACTGCTAAAGTCCTTATCCACATAAATGCAGGGCCATGTACCTTTACAAGATGTTTTCCCGAGGCAAAAAATGTTATAATCAGCGGAAACCAACAGGCACTGAAGACAAGGATAACAATCGCCAAAGTGAAAGCGACCCGCCTCTCTACATTGGAACTGATCGCATCCGGTCTGGATTCTGCTCCTCTTAAGTATTTTCTTTTCCCTCTTTCTTTTATTAGAAATATGAAAATCGAAGCGTACGAGACAGTGATGATGAGATAACTTAAGACAAATAAAACAAAGGCAAGAATTGATGTTTCGTCCACTACCCGAATGGCCGTAAACAAAATAGCAATGCCCCAGACAGCCACCAGCATGATTTTCAAACCATATGTCTTCATTATGTTTTTGTGTCGCAAACGAAAGACAACTGCAAGGAAACGATCAACGCTGATAGCTGCAAGGTGTAGAATTGACGAGGTAAAAGACAGATTGCCGGTATTGTAGTAGGCAAGTTCCAGGTTCGTTGGACACTCGTCAACGAATGCTAACTTGCCAATCATCGCCACTAGCAAGGGCGCGCAAACCACGGTGACAATCATATCAGCAACTGCTAAACTGAAAAGGAGGAAGTTGGAAATTTTACGAAGTCGGGGGATAGTGATAACTGCGATGCAGACAAGTACATTGCCAAAGGTACCCAACACGGCCGTCAAGGAATTTGTCGACATCAAAGCAATAGCGTGGACTGGTGAAAGGTGACACTTGTTGGTAAGATTCATGTTGAACTCCTTACAACTGTTTTTGGTCGTTCAGTTTAGCCGACAAGTATTGTAACTGAACGAAAGGCGATGCGAGGCCTGTGAGTCTATGCTGCCTAGAACATTCAACCCAACCTTTATTCAACCCAAAGAAGGGACTATAAGTTGCAATGCTGCACGTGAGTGAATGGGTTGAACCGGGGAATACCCCGGCTGTAACATCAGGTTAGGAAACTAATTAAAATTCTGGGAATGCTTCCGCGAAACAGCTCTGACTGAATCTTTAAAGTGAGGGATCATTTGATAGCCTAGCTATCAAGCACAGCTTCCTTCCTAGCCTGCCTGCGAAGCACGAGGCGCCAGTTTTGTTAAAACCTAAGCCTGCCCCACACACTAAGAGTCCGGGCTAACACCTTCAGCGAAAATGCAAGATCATACCGAACAATAAAAAGAAGCGGAAAAAGCTCCAAACGTAAACATGTGACAGGAAAGTCATGTTCTAATAATAAGGGAGTTTAACGCTTATCCAAGAATTCAGGATCCAAGTATAAAGACAAAACTCTTCGCCGACGCAGTCGACCGCATTCTTATCCAAGAATTCAGGATCCAAGTATATAAAGACTAAACTCTTCGCCGACACAGTCGACCGCATTACAAGCTGTCAGGAGTTTCACTGCCGAGTTAGTTAGTTGCATCGTAGATTAAGGGACCAGGGGCCCGTTTCTCGAAAGTCCCGGTAACTTTTCGGGCCCGTAATTAAATATTCAAATCGAAATATAAAGAGTAAGAGCGCGGGTCCTGGGTAGCAAACTACTCCATTTTGTATCATTAACTCATAGCTTTATAATGTTCGATGCAAAACTATTGAAACCTCCATCTTTAATGTAAACGGCAACAGCTTACCGGGCCCGTTAATTATCGGAACTTTCGAGAAACGGGCCCCAGCTCCTTGAAAACCGGGTAAAAATTAAAAGAGACAAACTTAAAGCAAGGGGCACACATACACCAACCCAGGGCCTTGCCAGTATCTCACGCATGCGCGCAGCCATATCACCCTGGCAGCGGCAGCCATGAACAGCTGTTTCGCCCTTATTGGGGCTCATCAACGTGGCATAGCCGTCGGACCTTTAAGAATGAAAATGAAATGTAAACTCAACGACAACAAAATAAAAACAATTCTATTAGACTTTTATTTACACATGTACATTAACATTAATTTTCACGGAAAGCCTCTCAGATTCATAACCCTTGCATTTATCGTCATAGCTCTGTTTGTAACAAAATATGGACTCTAAGTAAAAGCATAGAGAAACAGGAGGAAGTCTCCTGACAGAAAACATTGGCTGAATAACATGGTTGGATTGATGACCGACGCCACAAAAAACAAAGCCAGTTTCATCGCGTATAACAATAACACATTATTACAACAAAATAATTTCATGAGTACAAAAAGGACTATATCTGAACATATAAACCCCCCACCCCCCAAAAAAACTAACCAAATATAACAAATGTTTATATTATATTTCACAGTGAGTCCCTTTTTCTACATCTCCAAAGAGCGCAGTATGCACTCCTATTGTTCTTTTCCATTTTTAAATACGTTTTGCGGAAGGGCATGTACTACAACCCGGCACTCAAACACACCCTCACCTCTGGGAAACACCCTCGGAAAATCCGGAAAAATTTCCATGTGTTTTATTCATTTTTGATCATTTGACGTGTTCCGGGTTTCAGTACATGCATTACAGAATGTCCAGTGCCTCGAGAGACGGTTAAGTTAACCTACGACAAACCCAAATTCTAAGAAATTTTTTTCTGTGTGGAAACATGCTTGTAACTCGATCTAATGAAATATCGTTCATCCTTTAATCCGAGATCAGTTATAAGAATAATACTCTAAAAATATATTGGAGGGTAAATACAATCATGGATCAAAATTTCACTTTCGCAATCGCGGTAATCGGCCCTTTTAGGAACCGGGCCCCGTGGCTGGTAACCTCCCCGCAGACGTTCTGTGGAGTTTGTTCGTCACGCATTCATTTCTCGAACAAACCCCACAGGACGTCTGCGGGGAGGCTATGTGGCTGGTGGCATTTGTAATCATGTCACTCAACTCCAAAAATCGGCGCAATTTGCTGCTAGTGTTGGTAATATAAATAAAAATAGTTTGAAGTACATATAATCTTCTTATGTAGCAATCATATTTATTTAATTTAATATTTTTTTCACATCTACACTGAATTACCAAAATAGATTTTTCTGCCGATTGGGAACGATTATGATTTGAACGATTGGGAATGAACGACTGTGAACTCTTTGGTTCTAGAAAACTAGGATATTGCAGGTCGTTTATGTCTTGGTTCTGTATGGCCCATGGATTCAGCCAACTGTCAGAGAACTGACCAAAATATTAACACGAATACTCAAAACTGGAGAAGGAAAAAAAGCCATGTTCAGGAAAGTCAAAAGGAAGTAATGACGGATGTGCAAAACTGGGAAAGTTTTCAAAAAACAGATTGAGTACAGGCGAGAGTCATCTTTGTTTCTTCTGAGCTCACAATGATGTGAACAAGCCTTCTCAGTTTAAGTCTTAAGCCTTTAGACTCATAACGACGATTTGACCGAAAAATTGGACGAAACTACTGCCCAAGAACAAAAACAGTCTTCTTCCGGATGACGTGCGTGGCCCTTTGCTTGAGTAAGCTGCGATCTGGCGGCCCTTCGGGAGAAGACGGGAGAAGGTGAAAAAAAAAAGGCCTGATCGCTGGTTATTGCTTGAGCTCACTAAGAACAAACTAAAGGAAAGCCAACGAAAACGTCCTGTCTTTAAAACAAACCCTTCGTGAAACAACAAGGCACATGGACTAACTTGGAGTTTCGAAAGGAAATATTTCTGGTTAATTACCACTGCACTTGGCCCGACCGTACGTCAAGAACATGAGTGAAGCTCCAGGAATGATATTAATTATTATCATACATGCATTAATATGGTGAAGCTTCTTGCATAATCTCCTTATTTCGTAGGAGAAGTAACGTTTTTGATCTGGGCTGCCACTTCCTTCTGTGTTGCTAGTGTCTGAGTGAATTTCTGTTCCGTGAGACTAACTGAGGCGATTGTTTGGAAAAGAGATGCAACTGGGATGTCATCTGGTAGCTTAGAAAGAAACTGGCCAAGATGAATGAAATCCATACCCAACAAGTCCTCTAGGTAGAATTTTAATATCCCTAAAGAAAAAAAAATTCCAGCATTTGAAAGAAGTTTAAAAAGTAGTAAAAAATACGTGTAAAGACCTTAACATACAAGTGCAATTCACTTTTTATGACTTCACAAAAAGGAATAAAAATTTTAAATTTTAAATTTGCTTTTTGGCCACTATTGGCAGTGCACGGTACTCACCAAGTGCAGCTCGGAATAGAAATGCTTCACCGTCTCTACAAAACACATCCCATACTCGAGAGGCAGCATCTAGAGGTAATGACTTGCTAAACAACGTGAATGTCCTGCAAATTAACACGCATGAAGATATAAAGATTGATTTATACAAATTTAATTACGTAAAAAAAAATTCAGACCAATTGCTTACAAGTAGAACGAATAATAAATACAAATTTTAGTCTAAAATGAGCGTACATGTAGCAAGAAGGACCAGCTGGCTATTTACAAACGTGATAAAGCGGTTGAACTAGGGAAAACTGGAGAGTAACGACAGAACTTGAACTTGGACTAACTTTTGAGTCTAGGGATGGCAATGTAACAATCTGACCCTTTAGACACAAAAGTTAAAGTACCTCCAATTCTAAAAACGGGTCATAATTAATTAATCGATTATTATTATAATAATAGTAATAATAGAGAGTAAATGAAGCCCCTTAAAGCAAATAGTGACTGATATTATATTATGTGCTAAAAGAAAGTACGCGTGATCTGCAGCCCAAATGGCTGAAAAATACCCGAAAAATTCAGGTATGAGCAGAGTTTAAACCCTGACCTTTGTGATAATAGGATGCAGTGCCTTACTGTATTTATTTGAGCTCATCCAGCCTTACCAATCAATGAGATACATATCAGGTGTGAAGTTCTCTTCTATAAAATGTGTGTGAAGTCTGGGGACAAACTCTTCGAGGAAGATTTCAAAGGCAGCGAAGTATGCAATCATCTACAGAACAACAAGGCAAAAAAAAATTCATTTACTAATGGGGAAACAAATGGGTTAGTGTCAGCTGCCACCAAAGCAGGCTGTGAGCAAGTTTTCATGGCAATCAAGGGATGAAAGAGGTAGCAGAGTGAGAGACAGAGAAAGAGTTTGCCCGAAGAACACCACCAGACACATTGTAGTTAAAATAAAAACAAACTCAATTTAACAATGACATTACCATAGGATGATCAACTCTGAAGAAAGCTAACTGGCAAGGTTTGTTGAGAAGATTTGCAAAACAAATAAATGTGTCGGATGGCTCCATGTTCAACAACAACACTGCTGCAAGAAATGACATGCCTTGAACCTAAAAAGGAGAATAAGGAAAGATAGACTAGTTGGGGCTAAATAACCATTTCGAGCAGTCATTAACCTCTTTACAAGCATAACGTTGAATTAGGTATTAAATTGTAAAAAAAGTTTTCTATAAAGTAGTTTGACTTAACCAGAATTATTTTGAGTCAGCAAGGTAAAACTTACAGAAAATTAGGTCACAGGAAAAGCAAAATAACTTATAGCCTAGTCAGAGGGCAAGGAAAAAATACGGAGGGAGTTCAGAAAGGGAGAAGGAGGCCCTCACCCTCTACCCCATCCCATCTCTGTTTTTCCTGCTTACATCTTTTTGTGCCGTACCCACAATCATTATCTGAACACCTGGAGCAAGCTAAATAACTTCAAGTAAGTGGGGAGATCGAGTTAAGGACTCTAAAATTAACCTATCACACAGAACAACTTACATAGCCAACATCAGGTCGATAGCAGGTGTAAGCTCCCAAAATGCTGTGAAGAACATCATGGAATGGACCACCCTAATGCAAAATAACAATCTTATGTCACATTGTCACTATTCATACATGTTCATATTAAAAACCAGTGACAACCTGAGACTAGCAGATCAAATTGAAAATATCAAAGTATAAATGAAAAAGTTAGACATTATCTTTTGTGTGGCAACTATGCACATAGTACCTACCGGTATTTAAGAATATTAATTTTTTATTACAAACTGTGTAAGCTTAACACTATAACTAAGCTGGCATCATTGTCGTACCTTTTAATCTAATTATCAGTGTAGTAAAGCTGAGACAAAAGTTCTCAGTAAATGGGTTGTGGTACACAGCTGCAATTACCTTTTTTTAGAAACTGCCACTGTTTTTTAAAGCTACCCCCCTACTCCATAGTTGGTATTGCCCCCTCATGCATAATAATTATTATGCAAACTTTGCAACTGTTTAATAAGACAGAGATATACTGTGGTCTTAAAAGAGAAACAGCTAACTTCAAGAAGTGTTTGAAATGGCTGATTATAGTGTGACAACTATAGATAAAGACATAACTAGTGTGGTATTATCACTAATAGTTTTTATTGTTTTAAGCTGTGGGGACTTAAGATGAGAAGAAAATGAGAGGAAAATTTACCTCCTGGAAAATACAAAGTGAAGGGAATGTTCGTGACACATCCATCATGATAAGCTCAACTGTGTGAGCTTTGCTGACAACAGGGTGATCACTGGCTGGTAGCTCTGCGACAGTCTGAGTGTGGTTTTTCTTCTTGTTTAGCCTTGTTGTGAATAGCTTCTCGTATGCATGAGATTGAAAGATGTCGAATAATTCTGCAACAGGATAAGTGAAAACCTGAATTGAAGTCTTAGTTTATTTCACTACAAGAATTGAAATAACTTTAACACTTGAAACTACTAACAATACATACATGTACAATATACAACTATCACCTTTTGAGTGCATTGTAGAGGATAATAAATTATTATTATTGCTTTACAACAATATGAAATTGATTTACTCTAATTTTTAATACAATGGTAACATACCCTGAGTAATGTGCAGGTCATTTCCAATTGCAAGTTTCCAGACCTTTCCACGTACACTTGGAGGAAGACCTTGCCACCAAAGCTCTCTTGCCTTTTTCGAGTGCCGCCTATAAATGAAAGAGGGTAGGGGAAAAAAGTCACAACTTCTCATTGCTCTGCAATACACTTGTGCCAAACAAAAATTATTTCTTTTCTGTTTTAGAGCAGTAACTGATCAAAATTCCCTCTGCATGTGCATTTTACATGTGTACATTTTTGTAAAGTTAATTCTCCATTGTTCTCTGCAAAAACACTTGGATTATCAACAATATTATTTCAGGTTTTTAACTTGGGGGACTACAAATCAACTCTCCAACAATTCAGTGTACAATGTACACTCATTGAAACCTCGTGTATCTAAGATTTCAGAGAAATAACTTAGCAACTTCTTTGAATTGAAAAACACGATAGTAAAAAAGAAAACGGTAAAAAGCTTGTAAACAGAAGAATGAAAGAGAACTTACATAGTGTCAAAGTTGGGCAAAATCTCATTTGCCCATAAAGAGACTGCAGACAAAATTCCATCTTCCTGTTTACACTTTTCTCTAAGTTTCTGTTCCTGAAGCTTCATGTCTCTTAGTTCTATGACAGCAAAGAAATAACAAAAAATAAAAGCTATTGTACATGAAACCAAGAAAAAAAGACTAATTTTTACAATAAGATTTCACTTCAAAATGGCTACACCATTTCTGAAACATTTTACTTTGAGCATTGACAAAGGACAATATCCTCAAGATCAATCATTCTTTATTCCAAAACAATGTTGATCACATGCAGGTGTATAAATCTAAAACCGGCCCAAACTGTAATGATATTTTTGCATTTTTTCCCTACATCTATACAAGGAATGGACATTTATATGACGGAAACCTTGCTCAGACGGACACCTTGAGTTATTATTATTATTATTATTATTTTGCCACACAGAATGAATTACAAGTAGAATAGAAAAGATAATATTAAAATAGTTAATTAATATATTAAATTTAAAATGAGGATAGAATTTTGAACAAGTGAGATTCCCCCCCTCCCCCCCGCGGCCAATGAAAATTTTACATTTGTATGTGACATTTAAAAATAAAGAAAAAAAGATGTGTATTTTAAGTATATAATATTATATATAAGTGTGTTTAGAGAAAAATATAGATATAAGGTGTTAAGGTATTTAGGTTGTATCCTGCCTGACCCTTAAAAATGGTTTGATCACACGCTTGAATATATTAAAGGTCAGGGCGTTTTTGATGTTGTTCAGTAATGAATTCCATATTCTAGGACCTTGAAACAGGATCAAAAACTTTTTAATATTTGTTCTACAGGTATGAGGTCGGTAAAAGTCAGAGTATCTTGTTGAATATTGATGAATCTGATTTCCAGTTTGAAAGATCTGAGTAAAACCAATCTGGAGGTAAAGCATCATTTTGATATAGGTACATGAAAGAACTTACTTGGAGCGAGTGGATACTAAAAACATGAAGAATTTTCAAATTTGCAAAAAGAGGTTTACTTGAAGCCTTGTAGTCAGCCTTAGAGATCACCTGCATTGCTCTTTTCTGTAGTAGGTAAATTCGTTGCAGGTTGGTGACATAAGTAGAGGCCCAAATTAGATTGCAGTAAGTAAAATATGGATAAATAAGGGCATAGTATAGTGTAAGAAGAGATTTTGAGGGCAAATAGTATTTAGCTTTATAAAGTAACCCAACAGATTTAGAAATCTTAACCACAATAAAATTAACATGAGTTTTCCACATAAGGCGCTGATCAATATAAACTCCGAGGAACTTAGTATTATCTACTTGTTCAAGTACATCATTTTCTATAATAGTTAGTCCCTGTCTTTCTTTACTCTCTTTATTTGGCTCTCTACAAGACAGATACCTCCCTAAGATGGACACTTGGTAAACTGTACTGGCCCCAGAGGTGTCTGTCTTAAAGAGAGTTGACAGTAGTTTTATTTTCACCTTTTTTCTTTGCCTCGACCACCATTGCTTCATATTGTTTTCTGTGCTTTTTCTCCTCAGCTGCTGATTTAGCTGGGAGGTTGCTGAAATTGGGTATAACAGAAATAATCAGCAAAATAAAAACTCTTCTGAACTATTTTCACCCAAGAAGACATTTTACTTAAAATAATTTTTGACAAGGAAGCAATAGTCAGCGCTTCTAAAGTGGCCCAGAGGCTCTGTCATTAAGGACATTTAAAGCCATAACACCTGTTATGACTGAGCTCACTTGATGTAATACAATGTATGTATGTATCCAACGAGCGCATGTGAAATAATAATTGCTTTATTACAAATGCCCACAAAACATTGAGAATTTTTCCCAACTTTTTTGAAAAAACAACTGATTTTCAGCTTGTTTTTAATTTTGAGCAGATGCATACAGTTATCATAATTGGAGAGCATGGTATAATGGCTCATATACCATGATGGCTAAGCCAATCAGAGCTCTAGAATAATTTTGCATTATCCAATGATCCATTTTTTAATAATAATAATTATAGTATACACATAAACTGAGTGATGATAGAAAGAGATTTCTACATTACATTGTAGCATTGTCAATGTCATACTTTTAAACCCAAGTCTCATGTGTAGCTGAGTGCTTACATTTAGAACACTGGACTTGTAATGTGGAGGCTCTGAGCTCAAGTTTCTAGCCAGCTCGTCTCCCCCTCTTTGATTTTTAAATTAAAAAAATTAGTTGCTTTTATGCTGGTCTAACAAGAATTTCCCAAGGTAATGAGGATCACCACAGTGATCCAATCTACTTGTCAGAATTACAGGTACATGTAAGCAGCCTGAAATTTAAGGAAACATATTCACTTTTTCTAATGTTGCTTCATACCTTGGCCTATTTTCAAAGATAAGGGCTGTAGTCGAGCTTCCAGTAGTAGGTTTCTTTCTCAAAGAAGGGAACTTGGGTTTGAAGTTTGGAGCAGTTACAGATGGTTTGTCACCAAAAGACTTGCGTTTCACGTCCCCTGCAAAAAACAATAATGACAATCTTTATAATAAATTAATATCATCATCAAACTCAACCACAACCCCAGTTTTTAAAAGGCTAAACAAGGGGTTGATTTTCATTTACTTCGATCTCTACAAAGTACAAAGCATTTTTTGTACTAACCAAGAATCACAGTTCTGGAAAGAGCCTTACGTTTAGTGTCTTAAGACACTAAGTGAATGCTTGATACATTTTTTTCATAAGCAATCAAAAGGAACAGATTCTTTTTTACATGTGATCTGACAAATAAAATAATGTATCATGCCCTTTTCCTTCCATGAGATAAAAATAAAGAGAAGGGAGCTAGGGAAGCAAAATGTCAGGCTGAGGCAGAAGAAGAAGAAGAATAAAACATATCATACTGCTCATTTCAAAATGTTGTGAGTGCTTTTGCTTGTGACTCCAGTCCAGTGATCACAACCAAACAACCAGAATACTATTCTCACTAGAGAATAACATCACCCAACTCCAACCTGATCACCAGTGAAAACTAAATGTACACGTACACCTACAGCCTAAAGTTTGTAGTGAGTTTTTCCAGAAGCCAGAATGAGTTTTTTTAAAGCATTCTCACAAGTACATGTACATGCAAGTAAATGAAATTGCACCATAAAACTCTAAAGATAATTGATGAACAGTTTAACCATCTAGGGTTACCTCTATCAAAAGAGGATGCCCGATAGTGAGGTTCACTGGAGTTATCTCTGACATCTTTCGCTGGGACCTTGCCAAATAACTTCCAGCCCTGAACAGGTTCCTTTTGAGATGATCTTGAAAACAGGCCTCTACAGACATAACCATGGAAGCATAAAATTATTATTAAAGTAACATACACTGTATGTGAAATGAGGATGTGGTGCACTGTTCAACACCTTTTCACTCCTAACATCTGATATAAAGACTTGTACATGCAATGTAACTCTACCTATATGTACTTGAAATTAGGAAAAAATCCTGTTGTGACCATTCAAACGAAACTTCTTTTTTAGCAGTTTTTTTATGAGGAGGGCAGGGGAGGGCTCATCATGAGTTCACAAACAACAATTTTGCATTTCACAAGTCACGATACAAATATTTACGCTTTCACGCTTCTCAGAAATAGAGGCTGAACAAAATGTCAAAAACGTTACGTTAGTCCCATTTTGTAAAACAGAGTGCTTTGATTATATTACTAGAGTTTTACAAACCAATAAACTCCCAAGGGAAGCCAGCTGTAGGTGAGTCTGAGTGCACTGAACTGTGAAGTTACATCAAAAGACTCAAAAGTGAAGTTTAACCAAGCCACCAGATACATTTGTACTAGTTAAGGTTGTTTGGTCCAATTAACGATTGAATTTCTTCAACTGACCTTCAATGTACGTGTACACAATCGAGGATTTTGGCAGTTCAGGTTTCACAGAGATCACTTTAATCATGATTCACCATACAGCTTTTCAGTACATGACGATTCATGGACATCAAAAATGGTCGATCACGGCGTCACAAAGTAAGCTTGCCCCCAACCCTCCTTTGATGTGGTACCCAAGAGGGGTTCTACATAGTTAAAGTGACAGGCCTATGATTGAGGATTTTTTTACTTGAAACTTTCTATTGTAGGTATTTTTGGGTGTCTTAAATCAGCTTAAATCCCTCTTTCTTTCATGGGAGATATATAAAAGAAAAATAGAACCAAAGAACTTCCTAGCAGTTCAACAGATTCCCAATTCTGCTACACTGTATATACATGTAGCCAACAACTTGAAATCTCAGTGACGGCTCTGGTGGTGATGGAGGGGAAAGAGATACAAGATGTTTTCACTTTCAGTTTCATTGTACAAGCTTAAAATCCTTCCTGAAATATACGGTATGTGTGTACCCTAAAAAAGAAAGAAAGAGGGAAAGGAACAATTAATAAACCGTATACTTACTTCAGTTTACTTTGCTTCTGTGAACTACTGCCATCTATTTCAGTTAAAAGTTTTGCATTAGGGCTGGGTGCATAAGTGTTTGAGGATTTAGGAATCCATGCAGCAACTGATTCATCCAAAGAAAGTCCAGACATTTGTTTGTACAATTCAGGGCTAAATCGTGAGTTATTGAGTGGTATTTCTTCCAACTCATCATCTCTGACAGTGGAGCTAATTCCACTGTCTTCAGTACAACTAGTAACAGAAGAGCACGCACTAAATTCAACGTCACTAATAGGCGAGTCAGACGATTGTCCGCCTTCCTTGTCTCGGTTGCCTTTAATTGAATTTTCACCCCCACTTGCCCATTTAACAAAGTCTTTGTCAAGCAAATCGTCGGACGAGTTAGCTTTGCGAGCAACAAGAGGAAACACATCATCGCTGTCAGACTCGAGAGAAGGGTCCCTGCGATGACTTGAACCAAGAAGGTTTTCAGAAGAACCACAGGGTGGCGAACTGTGTATCTTTTTTGCTGGGGGAAATTCATTAGAAACGCTGGATGGTTTCGAAGATTCCAGGGGTAACCCGGAAACGCTCGTGAAGTTCTCATTAGTTTTCCGATGTGTCCCAATCATCGTATGATTTCCAATAAATTCCTCTTCTCCAGAATTAACGTCCCGTGTTTTACCAAAGTCCTCTGGTATTGGCTCATCGGAGAGACTCGAAGCAGTTTTTGAAACATCAGAGCTCACAACTTGGGCGTCTGGAGTTTCCACATCATCTGATAAATGTGAGTTTGTTAGTAACGAT